>CM028381.1:36237606-36287276 GCA_013146195.2 Codonopsis lanceolata | reverse complement strand
TGCCACTCAAATAAAAAGTAGACTTCTTCTATTTAAATTAGTCAAAGCAGTAGAAATCTTTAAAAATCCCCCAATGAATCTACTGACCTCGATAAACAAATTAGGAGTCTTTCACTTAGCAACTGCTTCCAATCTCGATGGATCCAAGTAAATACCAGTACTAGAAACTACGTGCCCAAGAAAATAGACTTTTCGAGCAAAACGCATACTTGCTAAATTTAGCAAAAACGTTGCTTCTCATGCAAAACAAAATGTAAAGAACCACTCTCAAATGATCGCATGTTCTTCTCATGACTTTGAGTAGACAAGAATATCCTCATTGAAAACTACGACAAGGCAATCCAAATAATTATGGGATGCTCGATTCTTTAAATCCATGAAAATTGTAGGCGCGTTTGACAACTCAAACGATATCACAACGAACTTATAAAGGTCATGTCATGAAGGAAAAGTTGTCTTCGGAATATCTTCCTATCGAACTCATAGCTGATGGTAACCACTACGCACGCAAGCTTGAAATATACAACCGTCCATGAAGTTGATCAAGAGATCATCAATATGCGTGTAAAGGATAATTATTCTTTATAATCACTTGGTTTAACTGGAGGCAGACAATGCATAACTGCAAAGTATCATATTTCTTATTTACAAATAACACTGGTGTATCCCACGGAGATACACTCGGTCTAATAGACTCCTTATCAAGAAGTTCATGAAACTCCTCAACTCAGTTGGAGCCATTCTATAAGGTGTTCTAGAAATAGGAGAAGCTCGGAAATATCTCAATGCAAAACTCTAACTCTCGGTCGGGAGATAATGCATACTCAACGAAAACATCCGAATTCATTAATTACCGTAACTTTATGAAAAACTAGAACTTCTTATAATATAGAAGTAGGCATGCTAGTCTCAAGTGGCACACAAGTGAGATAACAAGTACAACCTTGCGTTAAAAGTTTTCTAGCCACAGCATTAAATAACATGTATATTATTCATGGCATGATCACTAATGAACACGAACTCCCGTATACCGGCATGTCGATGTAACTATCTTATTATGGAAATCTCATAATTACACTTATAAAAAATTTCATATACAAAATGCACATATTTGTACAAGTATAACAATGCAACATTTCTTGTTATATTCCATTTTGGTCTCAAGTAAGCAAGCAAGTATACACATATATAGGGTACAAACGCCATGTAACATAGTATTTTGACTCTACTATGCAAGTATAACAAGTATGGAATAATCACGTTATTATCATACATATACACATTCATACAAGGTAAGGTGGTCTAATATTATTTAGCCAATTTCAAGGAATTCTAAAGTAGTTTTCGATATCCAAGTTCAAGAAAATTCAAGTATGTTATTAAACACACAATTAACCACTTATCAATGGTAGGCATGGAACATCACGATGTTAAGCATGAACAAAATCACGGATATTAACGTATAGCTTAAGATTACTTACTAGTATATTCTTAATCATTATAAGTCAACCCGTATACGGTCGACAATCAAGCTAGTGAATGGTAGGCACAACACAATACCCAAAGCTAATACTTTCCCAATATATAAGGTTAACAATAAGGCAAGAACAAAAATTCAAAATCAGGAGGTAGAATATGTTTACCCACGAATACACTACTAATCCTTTCACATGAAAACACGTAGAGGTTGATAACAATTTCGAGCATGTGGCACGTGATTAACTCTGGGTTATCACAAATTTTAACAGATCATGAATGAAAATCTTTTATTATTTGGGATAATCTCCTTAACTAAAATTAATATCGGGAAACAAGTACTCAAGTTTCCTCCAAGCAAGCAAGGCATGAACACATGATCATGAACTACAATGGGTACAAGTATTCATATAGTAATTATGGAATATTAATAAGTACCACGGGAGGCTAAGCCATTCCGCTCTCAAAACGCGTACAACGAATCTTGGCTGTAGTGAATTCCACGGCGATCACTCTTGGGACCGACAAACTGATTTCTATGATTTCAAGTAACGGAGCAAGGAAACAATGGATCTATAGTAGCGTAACACCTACTCTTGGTATAACTGCGCCTTGAAAGTAAAACGGGAGAAATGTAATATTCCTTGACACGAACACTGTACTCACGAGAATCTAGATTACAATGAACTTAGAATGCTAAGTCCTATTCACTAACGAAGAATCTGCCAATAAGGCACGAAAGAGAACACTCAACGTCATGATTCACACAAGAACTAACCCAACTAGGCCATGGAACCTATCCTGGCCAATAGCTAACCTATAAACAAGCTCTGATACCAATGTGACCCGACCAGGGAGTGGAACCGAGGTCGGACCGCTAAATAGGAGGGAAACAAGTGAACAATTAACATGCAAGGACTTAAATAAAGAAAACGACGTGACGCAACATTAGAGACGTAACACGCCTCGGCACCAAAAAGGCCTAATTTTTAAAACTTTTCAAACCCGATATAAGCTTAAGCAATTAAACCAAGTCATCGGCGACACTACATGCCGGAACCCAAGCTAACAGTTTACGGACAGGAATTAGATAAGAGCTAATAGGATGCTCAGCGGAAGACTTATACGTAGTGAACTATTAACAAGATAACCAAGCACGGCTTACACAATGCCGGCATAAAGGGGTTACAAGTACTACAAGTGTTAAACTACAAGTAGCTAATAAAAGTAACAAGTTCAAGTTCTATACAAATTCCCAAGCATAGTCTAATTGACTTGCTTTAACCCATCGTCCTTGCAAAATAACAAAAGAAAGGAAGAGGACATCTAAACCACCTCTTCAACTGCAACGTCGGACAAAAGGAGGAACAAGGCACGAACACCGCGAGCCTCAACGAGAAGGACCTGCTTTGCTAGGATCTAAAACAGTAAAGGGGAATGGGTAAGTCATAAAGACTTGTAAGCTATCAATCATGCATGTCATGGCAATATGCAACATACAAGACAAGATATCATCACATAATCATAGAGATCATATATCCAAGATGCACATTGTTTCACATAGGT
This sequence comes from Codonopsis lanceolata, assembly GCA_013146195.2. Taxonomy (NCBI): domain Eukaryota; kingdom Viridiplantae; phylum Streptophyta; class Magnoliopsida; order Asterales; family Campanulaceae; genus Codonopsis; species Codonopsis lanceolata. Next base: position 36,284,234 of record CM028381.1, on the reverse strand, counting down.
GCTCGTAATGAAATCACATAGGATAAGGATATATGGAGGCCGGGCCGCTACGTAGTTCACGCATACAAGCGTTATGCAGGTGTGCTTGTGTCGGATGTGTGTAAGTACATCGACCTTCAGGAGATGCAGGGATAGACACCAATGATGCTCGTATTGATTACAGCAAGGGAGCTACTTCCCCACTGTGGCCACAGTGGAGGCGTGTGTGAACAAGGACGGGATGCCAGCTGGACTCATGCAAATGCCAAGTAGTGTTTACTTAACAAATTCTCAAGTAGGGAACGAGGTCGACAAGAGCGATCTCGTTCATGACAAGTAAATATTCTCATCAATAATCAAGCAGGATTGAGTTCGACAAGAGCGAACTCAACATGTCAAATAGGCATTCCATTATATGACATCAAGAATCAAGCATGGTAATCAATCCAAATTCAAGAGTCTAGAATTATCATTCTTAGTGAAACGTGTTTAGAACGTCGTAGGGATTGATCATTGAGTCGGTATTGTTCAATGGCTCACTAAATTTGACTCCGTTAAGTCGTCTCAAAAAAATTCATCCAATAGAGTTTAAACGCTAAATGCATCCAAAACCCTTTTCTAAGTTCTCGTATCGAGTAGACTAGGTCATTAATCCACTTAACAACCATAGTCAAGAATTATCCTTAATTCAATATTTCATGGGAACTTTAGAATCATTATTTCAAAAGTTATCAAAAGCCAATGGTCCAAGAACATTAGTCATCAAATGCCTTGGAGTTATGTTTACAAGATTCGGGAGTGTCAATATTTGCTTGGTGATTTTGTCTTATCTCATGTCTTTCGGGAGCAAAATGGAGTGGCTGATCGTCTTGCTTCTTTCATATGGGGTTTATTGTGTATCATTCTATATCGATCTTCGGATAGTGCTCGTAGAGCTATGCTTTTAGATGATAGAGGTTTATTTGTATTTAGGAAATAGTTGCTTTGTAGGCTTTTGCCATCTTTGAGGTTTGGCCTCTCGGTGTCCCCTCGGGTAAGGTGGTTGTCCCCCCTCTTGTCTTGTTTTTTTTTTTTTTTTTTAATAAATTCCCGCAGGTGCCGCCCTGCTTCTTTAAAAAATAAAACTAAAAATAAAAAAAAAAACATAGAACACTTTTAATTCTAAGCATAGGACCAAATCAATAGGATGAACAATTCATAGCATATGAAACCCTAGAAATTACAATCTCTAAGAGTTGTCAAAAGTCATTAGTCCAAGAACAATAGTTGTTCCTAAGGAGGCATAGAACACATTTAATTCTAGGCTTAGGACTAAATCAACAAGATGAACATGTCATTCAAAAATCTCATAAGATCAACTCATCATCAAACATGGCTTAGACATGGTAGAAGCATGGGAATCATGAGAAGAGGGGGACATGGCAAGTCTAGCATACATCCTAAGGGGAATCAATAGCTTACCTTTCACCAAGGAAGAAGATGGGATGAGCACAAACCAATCGGTTGAAAATGATCTACTCTTCAAGCTCAACACTTTTGATGAAGGTGGCTTGAGCAATGGAAGAAGGGATGAGGGAGAACCAAGAAGAGAGCTTCAAGAAGCCATGGAACTCTCAAGAACTCTCTCTCTCTCACGTTTTTGGAAGAGACATCAGCAAATGAGGAGTCTCAAGGCTGATTTGTGGCTTAAGAAGGGTCAACAAGTGAGTGGGACAAGTGTCAACATATTGTGGTTAGTAAATATCTGATTTTTGTGACTTAATTAATCACTAATGGTCTCTTAATCCACTCTTAAAACATGTTACTAATGTTAGGACATAATCAAGGAGTGTTAGGGAGGTTTAAGTGAGGTTTAGAAAAGGTTTGGATAGGGGTTTGGGTGCCATAAGTCGTACAACAGCAAAACAGGGGAAAAATTCCGTAGGTAGCTCCCAGAAGTTGAGGCGGGCGCCTCACTAAAGTCCAGGCGGGCGCCTGGAATGCTGCAGCTAAGTTCATGACCATTTTTTGATAAGTTACTGGACAGTCAATCTTGTAAAATCGACCATAAATCGCTCACAACTCCAAATGAGGTGATTTTTTATTTTTCTGAAACTAGACTCATAGAAAAATATTTTAGAATTTTATATTACTCCATTTGGACTTATATTCATCAAGATAAGGTTACTACAAAATCAAGTACAGAAGTTGTTTTCCTGAAAACTGAATTCTGGCACAGCCGTAAGTCAAGACCTAATTGAGGTACTTAGACACCTTGGAAAATTACCAAATTTTACAGAGAGTAACCTAACGTATGAAGGTAAAACATACTAAATTTTTAGAAAATTCTATTTAGTGGATTAGTACCAGAATGTTCCCGAAGTTTGCCCAAAAACATGACTGGTCTGTGAAGGAATAAATTGGTCATCTCATAACCAAAAGCAACAAGTCTATGAATAATGATGTGCAAGAATGATAAATACTAGTAGTACTTGGTCTAGAACTCAAATGAACTTCTCGCAAGTTTAAAGCACAAACAATACGAGCAACGAAGGAAATCCCGAGAAACCCTAAGGCTCAAACGAAGCAACAATGCTTCTAAACTCTCAACCAAGCCCACTATGATCAAGATGAATGTTATAAGTCATTTATGCAAGGTAATAGCACTCCAACAAGACTTGGTTAAGTGCTAACATGCTAAGGCGAACACTCAAAGCACAAACGGCAAGGTATGCAATGCATAGAAGGCATTCAAGCGGCTATGAACGTAACAACTCTAATGCAAGCATGACATGAACAGAATGAAGTCTTTAACATGTTAAGGCATACATTAAGCATGTTATAAATGTACTAAGGCTCTAGTAGGACTTAGTTAAGTACTAAGATGATACACGAAGCAGTTATAACAATGCATGCAACGTATAGAACGCATACAAGCAACTACGATCATGGTTGACCTAATGGGAACATGGTATGAACAATATGGACTCTAAAACATGTTAAGGCACATAATGAACATATTAATCAAGTATAGAAGACATGTTACACAAGTAGGGTTTGGGTTCTCACAGCTGTTGTGTGTGGATTTTCTTGGCTTTTTAACTTGAGCGCGAGCAAGCAAGCATACCATCAAGAAATAGAAAGAAAAGTGGGGAATCTATTTATTTTTAGAAAATGGGTCCTAATCCCCAAAATAAAATGACAGAATGAATGCATGCATATATATACATATATATATTGCAGAATGGAAATAAAGCAGGAAATAATAATATAAGGCCGAAAATAAAAAGATTTTGAAAACAAAGCCCCGGCCCGTTTGTTGTGCTGCCCGGAAATAAAAAGAAATATTACATATATATTATATATATAAATATATATATATATATATATATATATATATATATATATATATATATATATATATATATATACATATATATACATATATTTTTTTTTTGAGAAATTTTTTTTTGAAAAATACGAATATTTCCAAGTATATCCGTAACAGTGTTTGAAATGAAACTGCTGCAAGATGGAGGATCATATCCACAAATATAGACACGGATGTTAAAGGAACGCAATATTAGACTGTTTTAAATTAATATAACAAGCATACTTTAGCCAGAAACAAAAGAAAAAAAGTTTTGTTTAATGAGTCTAACCCTCCATTTTTATTCATTAAAATAAAAACGATATCCCCAGCAGAGTCGCCACTGTGGGTTCCCGGGATGTGTGCTCCCGCGCCCCGCGCGCCCTTGGATAGGGGTGCGTGTCCGTGCGGATGCGGTGACATCCACGCCTGCCCAGCCTCCCTTGTTTAGGGGAGATCGAAATCAAAAGTGCGGGAGGAGTGCTGTCGAATAGCGCGTTGGAATGCGCCTCGGTTGCCTTTAGTGGATTTTTGATCCAATATGGGAGCTTTGGATTTTCTATGTCAAGTTATCCCTTGTTTAGGGGATACCAGGATATAGGAAAACATCACCTTTCCATTCCCATCCTCCCTTGTTTAGGGGAGAACGTGAAAGTGCAAAGAAAGATGTTGCAACGCCCCCACTATGGATTTTATGAAAATAGCCTTATGGCCTATTTCGGATCACTATGAGTGCTTTGGGTTTTCTACGTCAAGTTATCCCTTGTTTAGGGGATACCAGGACATAGGAATACATCACCTTTCCATTCCTATTCTCCCTTTTTTAGGGGAGAACGTGAAAGTGCAAAGAAAGATGTTGCGAGGCCCCACTGGATCCAAAATGTTTTAGAGTCGCCATCTTTATTTTAAGGCAAAAATAAAGCAAAACCAAAAAGAAAACCAGAGATTGCAAAAAAACGGGTTCGGAGGCTAAGTTACGAGTTGGGAAGGTGCTAGGCACCCAACTCGCCCTTTCGGTCTCAAAACGGTTTTTGGCTAAAGTATGCTTTTTGTTATATTTATTAAACAGATAAATAAAGCATTAACTGCCTACAAATACATCCGTTACATCTATATTATTTACGGACTTGAAACAGACTCTTTTGCAAACAATTACAAATATACATGGAAATATTTGGCCATAGTAACGACTACATTTAGTATTATTTCCTAACAAAATCCGGGCAGCATAACTGCTTATATATTGATATTGAACCGGACCGGAAATAATGCATTTACAAATAAAGACTTTATTGAATAAATGAAGTAAATAAATACAAACTTATCTAAAAACATTTTGCCATAATAACGGCTACAATTAGTATTATTTCCTAATTAAATCCGGGCAGCATAACTGCTTAAATGACTACATTGGGCCGGACTGGAAATAATACTATTACATGGAAATAAAAGATTTTAACAATAAAAACTTACAAACGGCGTAGGGGTGTGCTCGCTCTGTCCCTCGGGGAGAGAGAGTCTTTTTTTTTCTGGTCTGGTCTGGTCTGGTTGAAGTTGTGTGTTGTGTGAATTTGGGCAGCGCGACTGCTCTGAAAGTTACTTTTCGGCCTCGGGATCGGGGCAGGGTAACTGTTTGTTTCTAGTTGTTTGTTTGACTGGAAAATGCTAAATTTGGGCAGGGTATCGGCTTTTTTTTTTTTGGAAAAGCAGGGCGGCACCTGCAGCTTTTATTAATCAAATCGGGCAGATCAACTGCTCTATCCACGATTTTTGGACCGGGGAAAAAGGGTGGATACCTAGCTGGGGGGCTAAGGTACACTTCTACCGGTTGGAGTTGTGTTTGGCGGAGGTTTGGCAGGGTTTCGAGGCTTTGGAAGGTGATCTCTCGGTATTTATTTCTTCAGCGTAACGAGGACGCATAGAAATTTTACGGATGAATTGTGTGTTGAATGAAGGAGCCGGACACCTCTATTTATAGGAGGAAGCTAGGATATCGCTGTAATTTAATTTTCTTCTTCGCGCATCAGACAGTGGTAAACCGCGCTGAACGAATTGCATTTTACGGCAAATTGTTGATGAACAGTGCACTGGAGAGTTGGGTTTGGGCGCTACCCATTGGAGGTTTGGGCGCCATGCCCAAACCTTTGGTAAGCCATGCCTAAACCTCAAACTAGGCTCATTTTTGACACTTTAGTCCCTGCAATTTGTCCTTTTGTGCATCCTGCTTTGTCCTTTTGCAATTTTGACCCTGTAACTTGACATTTGTTAATGTTTTAACAGTTCTTGATATTTTATGTCATGTCCCATATATGGGGTACGAAATTGGGGTGTCTACACCATGACACCAACTGGCAGATATTCTTTGAAGGAGCCGTAACCAAAAGAGGCTTTGACATAGGAATCTTGCTAATCGATCCGGCTGATTCTCATACTCCGCTGCCATAAGGTTGGAGTTTGAATGTTCAAATAATACAGCGGAATATGAAGCCTGTATTGCTGGCCTAGAAGAAGCTCTCAAAAGGGGAGCCAAAGATCTCGAAGTCTATGGAGACTCTGCCCTGATCATAAACCAAGTCGAAGGGAGATGGAAAACTCAGGATCCACGGCTGCAGCTCTATCATGCCAAGTTAACAGCACTTGCCGCCTGATTTGATTATGTCTCGTTCCATTATCTGCCACGAGATAGGAATCAATTCGCCGATGCCTTAGCTACTCTGGCATCGCTGGTCCAAATTCCCGCCGAAACTAATGTTCAACCATTTGTAGTCGGGAAGAAGGTCACTCCGGCATACTGTTTCAAAATTAATGCAGCCCCTGAAGCAGATCACGAGCCTTGGTATGCCGACATCTTAAATCTGCTCCAGAAAGGTATTTCTCCTCCCGGCCTAGATAAAAGAGGAAGAGTCTCACTGCGAAGGTGGGCCTCCCAATTTGTACTCAGCGGTGGTAGTCTATATAAAAGGCACTATCAAAGCCTCAACTTATTATGTGTCAATCAGGCCAAGGCTGAGGAAATCATGGATCAACTGCATGGTGGTACCTGTAGGCCCCACATGAATGGCCATATGTTATCCAAGAAGATTATCCGAAAGGGGTACTATTGGAGTACGCTCGAAATTAATTGTATTCAGTGGGTGCGACATTGTGAAAAATGCCAGCGCTTTGCCAATGTGCAGCATCTGCCCCCACACGTCTTATATAACTCCACAGCCCCCTGGCCCTTCTCAACATGGGGAATCGACGTAATAGGCCAAATTCACCCGAAGGGATCCAATGGCCATGAATACGTCCTAGTAGCCATCGATTATTTTACAAAGTGGGTGGAAGCCTCTTCCTACAAAGTTCTGAATGCCCGAAAGGTGTCCGAGTTCATTCGGACCAACATTATATATCGCTACGGGGTACCTTTCGAGATAATCTCCGACAACGGCTCATATTTTGAAGGGGACATGAGCCGTCTACTCGACGAGTTCAAGATCCAAAGGCACAAATCCTCCCCTTATCGGCCACAAGCCAATGGTGCCGTTGAAGCAGCCAATAAAACACTTGAAAACATCATCAGGAAAATGGCTGAAACAGGAAGAGACTGGCCAGAAAATTGCCGCTAGCCCTCTGGGGCTATCGTACCTCAGTCCGCACACCCACTAGGGCTACCCCTTACTCTCTAGCATATGGCATGGAGGCGGTACTGCCGATAGAGGTGGAAATTTCATCACTAAGAGTGATGATGGAATCTGATATAGCTGAAATTGACTGGGTCAAAGGGCGATACGAAGAATTGGCCCTAATCGACGAACCTCGTCTGCTAGCCCTAGAGCATACCCGAGGATATCAAAAACGCATCGCCCGAGCTTTCAATAAAAAAGTCAAAGGCCGCGACATCCAAGTTGGAGACCTTGTCCTCCGAGAAAAACCTCCTAGTTATGTTGATACTAGGGGAAAATGGAAGTCTCCCTGGATGGGACCATACATTGTTAAGGAGATCCGGTCAGGAGATGTCGTGCTTCTCACAAACCAGGATGGAGAAGATCTTGTCCAGCCTTTCAACCTCGACAAGCTCAAAAGGTACTATGCCTGAGCTATCTACCCAGCAGATACTTCCCTCTCCAGCCCGCTAGGCTGAAAACCCGAAAGGGCGGCCTAGGCAAAAGTTAGGGCATATATAAAAAAATAAAAAAAATAATAATTAAAAAAAAATGATAAAAAAAAAAGAAAAAACAATAAAAGGAGAAATAAGGGCTCGCTAGGTCGAAAACCCGAAAGGGCGGCCTAGGCAAAAGTTAGAGCAATAAAAAAATTAAAAAAAAGGAAAGAAAAATAATAAGGAGAAAAAGGAGAGGGAAGGCACTTTTTAAGGCCTCGGCATATTACCTCCGATCTTCAGCATGCGGGAAGCTCAACTGACAGAAGAGGAAAACCACGACAAGAAGCTCATATTAAGACATTAAAATATAATATTATGGGTCCTAAGGTGCAACTTAGGAATATTTATTAAGACATCTAAATTATACATTGATTGCATTGTACATATCTGTATATACTGCCTACACCCCCCTTGTTTTCCCAGACACTATCCCCTTTTTTTCAGCTTTAGCCCCAGGGTGGTCTATCAATGTCTACGGCGTCCACCGAGCCGGGCCCATATACTCCTTCTGCGAGGTGCCGAAGAAGCTCTAGACTCACCAGCATGTGAGCCACCAGAAGTGTCTCCTTCTTCATCGTCAGCGTCCCCGTTCTCCTAGACAGCTGTATGGCTCGGACCAGCTCCATCATCTCTGAAACCAGTACCCCATACAGGTAGGGGAGGAGGAACAGCCATCTTTTGTTCCCACAGATTGTCCTACCTACTCGCCATGCTCAGTCGTTGAGGCTCATTGTCGCCAGCCCTCAAAGTCGTGCCCCAACCAGTCTGGGGAGGAGGAGCAACTACTTCTGGTTCCCATGGGTTATGCTACCTACTAGCATTGCCTAATCTGCGGGATGTCTTGCTGGGACCCGTAGTATTTGGTCCAGGGGCCATTCGAGCATCAAGACCATGTACCCGCCTGAATTTTGCCTCCAAAGCCTGAGGAACGACTTACCCCGAGATATCAATGTCCTCGCCTATCTCCATCAGGCGAGCATCTATTCCGTTAGTAACGTGGCGCCCCAGCAAGTGCCTCAGTCCGCATCTGATAGCGCGGGACAGCCCCTCAGCAGCTACCATGATCCATGCCAGGTACCCATGGGACAGAAGCATATAATCGGCAAATGGATAGGCCACCTCCAGCCTCTCAGAATCCCGATGCCACATGCCTTGAATAGTGGAACCCAAGTTCTCGTCAGTATTCTCCATTCCCATATATACAGGATGAGTTGTATCCGGGATCACCTGCTCTCTCCCGAATTGGCGCAAGATCCGGTTCGGCTGATAAAAGGAGGTCCGCTGAATACCCAACATGACTACTTGACTATATTCAGCGGAATGTCGAAGAAAATGCCGGATCTCCCAATGATGAATTACCCAGATTATGTCCATGGAGCCCCGACAGTAAAAATGATCAGCCCAATCAAACTCAGAGTAATTGGTCTGAGGAAGATGTCCACGAACACCATAAAGTGCTGGGTCATATGGCGCTCCATGGGGTACGGGAGCCAGAACCCAAAGAAAGTGCTATTCTAGCCACATATGGACCAGAATGGGGCTACCAGTAGGGAATAGTTCTTCACCGCCGGCAAAAGCATTCGGGCCCGCGAAGGTCTCTGCCAGAATCACCGGGACAATATTCCACCGGCGATCTCGAGCCTGTAATGCCAGGTCCACGACCCGTACATCAACAAATCCAAGTGGGCCCACAAATAGATATCTCCCTACCAGACAGAGGAAGAGCGCCATCAGCCTACGCCGCAGGTAGTCCACGTCATTCTCCCTATATTCTGTGAAGACCCCAGAAGGACAGTTAAATTAATGGTCTCTCCATTAAAGAAACCTGGAGTAGCCTGGCGGGTTGTATGGAATAGCTCCCGGATAGCCATGTATGGGCGCCTCCTGTAGGCAGGCACTACGATCTGATGAGAAGGTCCCACCCCCAACATCGCACAGAATTCTTCAAATGTGGGGCACATCTCATTCATGTCGAAGTTAAACAGATGATCTTGAGGAGACCAAAACATGGCGGCTCCCCTCAACATGTCCCAATTTATAATGACATTCCTCCAGGACAGTAGGCACCGGAATCCAAAGAGATGATCAAACCAGTCCCGCTCGTCTGATCGCAAGGAGAGAATCCAGAAATCCAACGCATTCTCATAAACTTCAACTTCCAAAGCCGTGGGAATACGTGCGGCCATTTATGAAAGAGATGCAATGGATTTTATAAGGCGAAAGAGGGCAGCGGCAGAGCAGAAGGAAGATTAAGAATTGTAAGGAAGAGAGAACGAATGAGCTGGTGAGAAAGCAGGCCAGTTTCCGTCCGATTTTAAACCGAAAATTGAAGAAACGGACAGTTCTGTGCACAGTACATGAATAGTGGTGAACAGTGGCTGCACAGGAAGAGCCCATGGCGCCACCGTGAGCCCCCCTGGCGTCGCGCCATACCTCCCATATGGCCGCGCCAGGTCCCTTTATTGTACCTGGAAATTCTGCCTGGTATCCTGGTTTATCTGTCCAATCGTCCACTGCTCCTATGTCTGATCGCGAGGAAGAAAGGAAGCTATAAAAGAAGGCTATGAACACGGGTTCAATAGCCACAGTACGCCGAGGAAACAGAGGAAGGCGGCCGTTATTCCATTCCCGTATCAGCAGAAAAGCCCACTCCGATCCAAAGGTGTATTCTTAAAAACTTCCTGTCCAAAAATACAGCGTGCCATTACCTTTTAGATGTCTGGTATAGCTTTATTTCCTGTGTGTATTTAGTTTGCATGTGTGATATTTTGCATCATATACAATTATATTGCATTATATAATAAATTTATGTACAGGTTTCTTTTACATAAATAATAAAAAAAAAGAATAGAGACTAATAATTGCAGGAATCCAAAGCTAATGCGCTCGGGACGACTAGCTCCTATCAAGGCCACCACCCATGACCCAGGGACCCGTTGTGCCGCCAGCTCTGTACCCCCGACCTCTGCCTCGGCCACGACTCGACCCGACATCATCATCGTCGTCGTCATCATCTCGACGTCTGGGCCGCCACGCTGTGCTGCTCCCCCTGCAAGAAAACTCATCAGCAAGCTTCTGATAAAGCTTGCTAATGCTGAAGAAGCCCCGAAGCAGCTTCTTATAGGTAGACACATTCACCTGTGTAAAAATGTAAAAAAAAAAAAAGTGAGACAAGAAAAAGAATATATTAGTCTCCAAAAAATAAATAATAATAAGGATAGATATGCACACAAAAAAAAAGAAAAAAAATGAAATGATGAATAACAAAAAAAAAATATGTGTGCATGATAAGAAAAATAAATAAATAAAAATATAATATAATAAAGGTAAATGTGCCTACCGAACGAACCTGCTCCGGGACTCGACGTTCCTCGGGAATCTCGACATCTGGAAGAACCTCCTCTACCATGTGACCACCCCACTGATACTGGAAGGTAGAGAAGATATCATCAGGCTCTGTGAACATCAGGTTCTCATCGAGAGATGAAGTGGATGGCCCTGGTCTGGCAGAAGCATCAGAATGCCGCCTGGGCACAGCAGGAGCAGGGAAAGGAGGATGCAGCACTAATCTCAGGAAATCCTCACACGCCATAATTGGAAAATCTGTTGCTGGCATGAGGTATTTCGCCAGGTACTGATACCTGTTTGGCAGTCGATCAGGCTCTATCACCCAGAAGGGAGGCCGAGGAGGCGCCACTGGAGGTACTAAAATAGACTGGTGCTGGCGATTCACCCGCTCGCCCATGTATAAGGAATCCACCATAATGGAAACCATCAGTATCCGGCAGCGGCTAAGTCCCAAAGCAACATCATAATGCCCCTCCAGGCCCTCCCAAGGAAGGAAGTGCACTGTACCAGGACTCGAGCTCGTAATCTGTTCCCGCACTCGTTCCTTACTCTTGCAACCACTGTCCTGAGCTGGATAGACCTTGTTATCATCGACATACTGGGACAGATACGGCGACTGATGGACGCGCTGAATAAGAGGATCCGGCGAAAAATGAAAAAATGAGAAGGCCCAGACCTGCATAAAAAAAAAGAGCGAAAAAAAATGTTATCAATAAAAATAATTAAAAAAAAGAGAAATGTATGCTGCGAAGAGAAAAAGAGAGAGTATATAATAAAAAAATGAGAGAGAAAGAAAAGCAGCAAAAGCAGGAAAAGGCATATACCTCCCACGCCGGGGCAAATCCATTTAGAGTCGGTGAATCGTTCCGGCAGGCCCTGTCCATAGAAGCATATAATTCAGCTAAGCCCGCCTGTCCCTAGTCATAAGAAGGGATCCGCTCAAAATCAACCAAGCAGGCCAGGACGGAAACCCGTAGGGTGGTAGAGGAGTTGCAAAGAGCGATGTGCCAAGAAAGAAGAACAAAAACGCTCAGGCCACTCGAGTCACGCCATTCCGGCACCGCCGCCGATGAAGATCTCATCCGTTGATTTAAACTCCGGCTCAAAGCCTAGGAGGTCCACCACCTCCTCTCTACGCCGACGGAGAGTGAAATCTGGGGCCAGGGTCTCCCCAATGCTGGTAGGGATGCCCGTGATAGCGACAAAGTCACACGGGGTCATGGTAGCCTCCCCCAGCTGAAATGGAAGGTATGGGTGGTGTCCCACCAGAAGTTCCGAAGCGCGTCGAAGATCAGCAGATAGCTGGTGAAGTGGCGGAAGGCGTGCATGAAAGTACTGAAACCCAAGCCCTCCACCAGAAGCTGTGCTGCCTCGGGAAACATGTCATAAATATCCATAACATTAGCAAATTTAGCCCGCATTCTCTTAAATTTCCTACGAAACTGAAGAAAAAGAAGGAGGAAAAAGGTAAGTCCACTATCCTTATTTTCATTGTACAGTTTTTGATAAACAATTATAAATAAGTATGAATAAGTAATAAACTTGTTGCATGCATTGTATTATAAAATTGCAGAATGCTAAAAAAAACAGACAAAAGTATATACTTGTTGAAAGTACGTGATAGCACGGATTCTCAATAGATGTTAATGTGATTACCAATGTTGCTGTGATTGTAGCAACAATGGTAAACACAATGAAACAGTAAATAATAGCAAAACAGTAGCAGCGGAAGATTGTATAAAAACACAGCTTCAAACAAAAAGTTTGTAAACAGGTTATAACCAAAAACAATCTACAAGTTTAATACTTGTAGACCAAGCCTCAAGGCCACACAAATTTCACTAAAAATAATAATGTTTTACAATGAAAAAACTTAGTGAAATTACTAACAAAAATTTGCACAAGATAGTGTATCTTGGAGAATAAAATCCCACATAAACTACTAAACAAAACGTGGGAATAAACAAACACACAGCCTCCTAACACATGAAACAGGAAGCACAAAAACCAGTTTTTTTGAATTCAATGTAGCTGCCAATGTTATAACATCAGAAGCTACAATCGATTGATGTTCGACTGGCAGGAAGAAGACTGCTTCTGAACTTCTATGATGTTGCTCTCAGCTTATGCCTTTTGTTCTTCTCTCTCAAGCTCTGCCGTCTGCTCGAATTCCAGCCATAATAATATATACAGCAATCCCTACAAACACACGACAAAGAGACACAATTCTACAAGGAAAGGGATTAGCTATTCAAAGGAAAAAAAATCAACACCTTTCCAATCTTGCAAGATTATCTTACCAAATATGATCAAACTCAGGATTCTTGGAATAACTAAGATACTTGCCAAGATTTAGTTACCAAACTTAAATAGCCGAAATCTTTAGAAAGATTTTGCTACCAAAAATAAACTACACTAATTCTAACACAAAATTCTAATTCCTAAATTAACATTAACTAAATATTATTTTTTTTGATAGAAGCAGGACGGCACCTGCGAGATTTTATTTAAATAAAGAAAATGATACAAACTTAAGGGGGACAACCAGCCTTACCCTTTGAACGGGGGGACAAAGGAGCCTGACCTCAAAATAAATACAATAGGAAAAGATTAAGAAGAAACTCTAATCCTAGCCGTGCTTTGAGCATCAAGAAAAACATTAGACTTGATAGAACGAGGGAGGTCGCTATTCGATATAAAAGTAGAGTTTCTACCAGAGTCTATAGCCAAATTAGCCAATCCATCGGGAACAGAATTTGCTTCTCGAAAGCAGTGGCTAATAGAGAAATTCAATGCTTGTTTCCGAATAACAATGTCCCGAATAAAATACGCCAAAGACCAAGAATGGGAGAGGTTTTGATTAACCATATCACATATGATCTTGGAGTCTATTTCCACCAAAACATTACTGATGCCATGCCTATAAAGCCAGTCAATACCTTGTAATAGAGCTCTAACTTCCGCAACAGATGAAGAAGACTGTCCATAGAACGAGCTGTAGGCATATACAACCAAACCGTTGCAATCCCGAACTACACCACCGCCTCCGCTACTACTTGGATTTCCGCGACATGCCCCATCAGAAATAAGTTTAAGATAACCCTGAGGAGGTTTAGACCAATGAACAGCCCTAACAATCACTTTCTTGCGAGATGCATAAGAATAAATGAGACCTTGAGATTTCCGGACGCCCACGAAATTCCATGCACTTAAAATACAGTAAAGATCATGATCAACCGCGTAGGGAATCTGGGAGTAAGGCTTATTGATACCTTCAAAAATCACACCATTTCGATACTTCCAAATGTTCCATAAAATGATAGAAGGCAGCAGAATAAGAGAAGCAGACTTGGCCAAACACCAGTTGGCCATGCAACGTTGTCTAGCAGAAGTGCCATTAATAGAGATTCCATGAGGAATGAAAGCTTTCCAAGTCAGAACAGCGGCATCACTGAGAATGAAAAGATGTTGAAATGTTTCCACTTGGTGATGAGAGCAGCAAGCACATTTAGACGCCAGCTTAAAACCTTTTTTGAACAGCCCCTCATCAACAGGAAGCCGACCCATGAACAGCCGCCACATGAAAATACCAATGCGATTTGGGAGGAGCTTATGCCATATAAACTTAGCCGACAAAGAATAATTGGAAACAGGAGCAACTAACTCTTTCGCAGAAGACATCGTGAATTTACCTGAAGCAGAACCCCTCCAGAAAGGTTGGTCAGGATACGACGAAATAGAGATATTACGACTGGAAATTTCCTGAATGGCAGCTTCGGGCAATAAAGATTTGGCAACAGGAAGCAGAAAGCCGTTATAATCAAACAAATCTCGAACTTTATCAACATTACAATTTGAGGGAGGGGAGAGGTGTTGATTTGGAATCCAGCTATCATACCATATGGATATATTTCCCTTGCCTACAATCCATCCTATATTCGGTTCTGCCAGCAATTTAATATCCTGAAGCCGCTTCCAAATGTGGGATCCTTTACTAGAAGAAGCAACCATATGAGAGGATTTACAGTATCGGGCCCGAAGAAACTGAGACCAAAGATTATCCACCGTTCTAAACCGCCACCAAAGTTTAATCGAGGAAGCCTTCACCAAGGACATTAAGGAAGGAATACCAATACCTCCAGAATGTTTGGGCAGGCAGCATATATGCCAACTATGACCAAGAAAGGTGAAAACATTAACTAAATAAAAAAACCTACTATGACCAAGAAAGGTGAAAACAAGATAAAATAGGTCTTGCCTATTTTACCCTTACAATCACCCCCTTTGTTGAGCATTTATGGTCAAATCCAAATAAAGTGTTACCAAGACCAATAATCAAAGATTTCCTGCAAAGAGTTAGATATGATAAACACCCCCTAAACATGATAAACACGATTAACCAGATAAGCCATAAGCAGCATTGTATATAGTTACAGATTACAAACCAAGAGGCAATGTAAATGTTCAGAACTACCAACATCACAAGTTTCTAAAATGATAACCATACAAATTCAGATTTGCTGATTGTTCAGAACTACCAACATCACAAGTTTCTAAAATGATAACCATACAAATTCAAATTTGCTGATCTTCAGATCGCCAGCTGCAAAGATCAAGATCGTGAATACTTGCATCAGGAACACTTGGAACACTTGCATCAGGAACACTTGGAACACTCGCATCTTCACCCCTTATTTGACCAGAATTTAGAGCCAACCAGGCTGTGTACTGGGCTGCTAAAGTGGTGAGTAGAGTAGATTGGGCAGTGAGGATAGCTAACTGAGATTGAACCATTTGCAGCTGTGCAGTGACAAAGGCAACAAAGATTGGGGCTGTTGGATGTGCAGTCATGACTGATGTTGCAACATTGGAGGAAACATTGGGGGGAACATGTACGGAAGGTGAGGCAGTTTGTTGTGAGGTGCCAGGTACAGAGGATGCAGGGACATAAGGATGAATAAGAGGCAAGTTAACAATTCTATCACCCCTTAATAATTTTGGCAGAAAAAGTGAAGGGGTTCAAGAAGGGGTGACAATCTTGTGGAAGGTAGAGGTGAGTAACCCTGAGACACAAGGATCTTATAAATCAGGGAGGGAAAAATTAAAGACCTTTTGTCCCCTCTAGTTTCAGCCATTGATGAGATTTTTTGAAAAGCATAATATCCAAAATCAAACGGGGCTTGAGTACCAATAAGATAAAGGACTTTAGCATGCTCCTCAGTATTGGTATTGGAGTTGGTTGTGGGAGACCAGTTAGCACAACAGACTTTATGAAGAAAGGCATAGAGTGAGGAGAGTTGAGAGGTACCAAGAGAATTTCCTTTACCAGGCCATTTAGATAACTTGCCACTAGTCATTTCAAATACAGAAGTGTCCAAATCAAGGTCAAATTCAAAAGGTCCAGAAGCTGGTGTGTTTAAGATAGTGTTGATGATGGACGGAGAAAACTGATACCACTTCCCTCTAACAAAAACTTTCTCAAAACTAGCATCAGAAGGGGAACAGATTCTTTTCTCAATATTAGCATAAAATTCATAGATTACCTCCCTAAAATAAGGTGCAGCTGACGAAATAATGTCCAGTAGGCCTCTATCAGTGAAAAAGGAGGGAAGATTATATGTTTGCAGTTCAGAGGACAGAATATTTCTTTCATCTACAATATTTTTAGAAGTATTATACCTAACTGAAGCAGGTTTAGAGATAAATTTTAGAGAGAAAGGGGTACCCAATGACTTCGAGGGTTTGGATGTTGCAGCATTGGTTGCAACATTGGTACCAGCAAGTCTACTTCTTGTGAAATGGACAGGGATTTATTCTGAATCTTCACTGACTTCAGGAGATGCCTCTTTGCCCTCAAAGTTCTTATCAGAACTGTCATCAAAGTCTGATGAACTGGGCTGTCTGGGCATAGCTTCTGGCTGAGGCTGTTGGGATGGACCAGATGGTGAAGAAGACACCTTCTTTAGCTTGACTAGGTACTCAGCCAAAGTATTGTCTTCATCAGAAACAGTGATATCATCGCTGGAGACAGAGGAGGAACTTACTTCAACAGTCGGGGTTTTTCTTGGTTGAGGAGATGAATCTGCCGGGAATACAATGTGGGGCGAAGGAATGGGATAGTCATCATCCCGAATGTTAGCCTGGACTGGAGTAATTTTGGAAGATGCCGGTGGAGATAAGGGCTCTTGAACAGAAGGAGTTGGGCCAGCCGGTGGAATGAAATCTTCATCTTCTGGGTCGCTTTGAATTTCCACCGATTCCTCAAAAATACCTTTTTCAACCTTGTTTTTCTTGGCAGCGTGAACATCAGCCACACTAGGATTCTCATAATTGGGTGGAATTCTGCATTGCCTCTTCGATCTACGCGTGCTAGGGTTACCAATTTTAGGTAACCCAAATAAATCTCCTGGATTATCTACATCAATCGCATTACCTTTTTCGCCTGGAAGAATCATTGTTAGAGGTTCGGGGAAAGATTGAGCAACTATCATAGCAGTGGTTGGATTTTCTGGTGATGAAAGGGGGCTGATTGTAGCATCATTGAATGCTACATCAGCTAGTAAATCAGTTCTTGGGAATTTAGGAATTGACGAAAAGGAGGCCATTGGAAGATGCTTAGATGGAAAAGGAACGAGATGAAGAGAGAAGTTGAATTTGATCACCAGAAACAGGATGACAGAAGCTTCTAAAGGAAGTGACCAGTTACCTGCAAGATTAGCGCTAATAATCTCCTAAACTCAATTAGTCGTTGTGTCATTAAAGAGAGAAGGTGAGGAGACCTAAAACAGAAAATCAAATTTCAAAAATTTGGATAAAAAATCAAATGCTAACCTCCAATAGAAATTGAGGTCGTTTGTTAAGCAAGAAGCACACACAGTAAAGGTGTGATCCTTTCCTCCTCCATCCTGTTTGCGGCTAGGGTTTTCGCTGGCGGCTAATGGAGGATCCTCCTGTGGGTCCCAATGAGCACAATAATAAGCTAGAAGGGGGGGGGTTGAATAGCTTATTAACACTTTAAAACTTTTAAAGTAAGTTCCTTGAAAGTTACTTGCAATCTATGAAAAGAATCAAGTAGCGGAAGACCTTCAAGAAAATTGTTCCGTGTCCGCCGATAAGGACTACCTAGACCTTTTACGATTACTTAAGTTCTCTGAAATGGATGAAGTAAACAATGAAACCGAAAGCAGCTCAATAATTAAACGCATGTAAGGAAATAACACAAGTATTTTGGGATGGTTCACACTATAATGAGTGCTACGTCCACCACCAAGGCAGTCAACCTTGGATTTAAATTGTGCACTATGTTTTCCACTTAGATCAATTACAAAGAATATCCCTAATGGATCGTGTACAAAATATTGACTTGTGTTTGGGTCTAGGGAATTAAATATCTGTAAATACAAGATATTTAATTGCGTATATAGTTAATGGAAGTAAACAACAAGAAGAATAAAACAATAAATGTTGAAGAGCGCCTTCTTGTTGTTGACAAGGACTTCTAGATCTGTTGAGGATCTATTGAATGCACCGAAATGAAAGACTTGGAGTTGTATAGATTCGAGCAATTCTTTAAGTGTTCGATTGATTCTGCATGCTTGTCTCTTTTTGTTCCAGCCTTCAATGGCGATTTAAAGCGAGTGCACTTCAAAAGATCCGTTGGAGAAGACGAAGACTTCAACAAATCTTTTCATAAATGCATTAAATGCATGGGGTCACATCAAGGAATTTCGTCTTCACGATAACTAGAGCAGATAATCATTTCGAGATCTTCAAAAAGGTGGGCGATTTGGTGTCGATTCGAGAGATGAAGCGTAAAGTAGGGGACACCGCTTTATCGCTTTTACATCGCTCAGACGAAAAGTATTCCTCGCTTTTCGAAAGTTGCTTTCTCGGCTTGACATGTCGAAAAGACTTGGATTAATTCAAATATCAAAAGAGAATAAGTTTGAATTAATCCAGCTAGCTAGCTTGATCCGGAGAGGACACGTAGAAGCGCATCACCGGACACGAGGTCTACCGATCCTAAGCTTTGAGCGTGTCTTCCTAAGTGAAGCGAGAAGTGGTCTTCCGATGTACCCGAAAAGAGTCCTACAAAAACTATACAAGGCAAAGTTCTATACACAGTTGCCACGCTAATCGATACGCAGCCCGATTAGCCATCAAGTATAAAACTAATGTAATGTATCGACGATATAAATTTAACATAAGAATCAACAATCTCCTCCTATTTATATCTGGTCATCATTACTACAAATGAGGGTTTTAAAACAAGCTATTTAATAGATAATAGCATGTCCGAGAAAGTTTATATATTACGTAATCGGTAGACATGCCTCTATTAAACGTAATAACACCTCGATGCAAGGGACTAATCTAAGTGCATACAAGAATAAGAGAGTCAAAGAATAGCACACGATCGCCAGCTAGCTTAAATCAATTTAAACTAAATGTTTAAATTCTCATATAAATAAACAATAAAGCAAAGAAGAATTTAAACAATATAATTTTTGAAAAAGCAAGTAATCATCTGTATTTATAAACAAGATGTTTACATTTGACAGAGTTTTCAAAAATAAGATAAATACAAAGGAAAGGGAAGAAAAGATACAAAAGCTACCAAGGTCTTTTCCCTTTGCCTTTGTCTGCGCCTCCTTTCTCTTCTTTCTCGCTCTAGCTCTTCCATTCTTCTTTGGTATTCGGCATCGCATCGCTTGGAGGTCCGTGGAACGAGAACGATAGTCGAGTTCTTCACGAAGACGGGTTCTCTTCCATCGGCATTCTCGTTGATAGATCTCATTTGCTTCTCCTCCGTGATGGCCAGATCACGATCCCGGTTGGCATTCATAATGTCATGAGCAGAGTTTCGAGCGAGGTTGTTCAGTTCCATAATAGGAGTACGACCGTGGCTGAGATGGAGAGTGATGGCGTGGAAGAGCTCGTAGAAAATGGAACCTATGATACGGCAGCCTTCATCTCGTTGAGCTTCTACGTTGATCTTGACATCAGTGAAGTCGTGCCGCATCTCGTCCCAAAACGAGTCCGCACATCCTCTTGAAATTGTCGAAGAGTAGTGGCAGTCCGGCGTTGGCCTTGGCCGCCGCATGGCTATTTCATAGCGGTAGATATGCTAGAGAGTTCGCCTAACCGGCGGTAGATGGCATCTAGCCGGACAAAATTTCAAAGATTGGCCGAATGGAAGTAGATGCTTGGCCAATGTGAATGGTGTCGGCAGAGGCGAGTCCGCAGCCCGAAGGGCGTTTGGGGAGGGGGAGTTCTGGAGACAGAAGAAGATGAGTCTTGGGTGGGGATGGTTTTGGTGGAAGAGGATAGGGTTATAGGGGAGGGAGGAGGGGAGTTGGTGGGGAATCAGCGGTTCCATATCGGTGTCGAATTTTCACTGATGTGGGAGGATTGAGGAATGGGTTCGGTAGAGAACCAGAAAGAAGGGGCAGGGTAGAATAGGAATTTTGGTTTTTGAAGGGAAGGTTGAGGAGGTTGAGAAGTTTGAGGAGGTTGATGAGAAGAGGTGAATAGATCTGCTACTGATGAGAGTTCAAAGAGGAACTTGGCAGCAGCAGGATCTAAGGGCGTGGTGTGGTTGAAGAAGTTGGTTGGGATTGGGATGGTGAGGAGGGTGTAGATGGGTCGTGAGTAGTTAAAGGGTGAAGGAGGAGGAGGAGTTGGGGTTAAGGCCGGCTCCTCCTCATTTTGAGGCTCCTCTGAGGGGATACTCCTGAGGTGGTGAAGGGGTAGTTGAAGGGTTGATGTGTATAGATGAAGGGTTGATGTGCATAGATGAAGGGTTGACAGTATGGTTTGGGCGTCGGTAGTTGGTTGTGCGTCGGTAGAGGGTATATTTGGTTGGGGCGGTAGAGGTTGGGGTTCGGTAGCTCTCCTTTTCTTCCTCGGCCGAATAGGAGACTCACCGCTTCATCGGTAGAGGTTGGTGGGATCGCCGATGGCTGGTCTTCAAAGGTTTTACGAAGTCTCCTTCGTTTTGGCTTTGGGTGTGGAGGCGAGATGGGGGAGGGTTGTTGGCCGGGTTGGGCGGGTGGTTGAGAGGATGGCTTGGCTTGGGTGGATGGACGGGAGGAATGGCTAGATTGGCCTTGGTGCCTTCTTCTTCGGCCTTCCTTCATCTCCTTCCTTATCCATTTGGCCTGCTCCTCTTCGCTTGGAGGTGCCACTTCCGCCTTGTCTTCTTGGCTTTGCCCACAGCTGCTATTTTGGCCAATAGCACCCGCTCGCTCGTCGCTGTGCCTGGGCCTTAAGATGGAGGCCGTGGCCACCCGATCGTCAAATTTTTCGAGACCTTTTGAAGGTCTGCTCCCGCTAAATGTGCTTCCATGTTGAAGCGGGTGACCAAGATCGGTGTAGGTTTGGCCACTTTGTCAAGAGAGACCTGCGGCAGACCTTTTTGTAGCCGCTTGTTCTCGTATTCGTACTTACCGAAAAATGAGGTCGTGAGTTGCTTGTCCTTGGCTACTCTGCAAACAACTCATCTTCTTTCAAAGAAGAGTTGATGTGCGCATCATCCCTCAACAGGCATTGATAAGCTCGACGAAGGGCGCTTGCAAGTGGGGTTGTTCTTAGCTTTCTCCACCCACTGCTTTAGCTCGTCGAAGATGATGAGCCCCCAATTGCATTTAAGTCAGAAATACAAAGATCGGGTCGATTTATCTGTTGGCCAGTAAACATATCATGTGCTCCACTCTTGAAAAGGAGCCCCTTGTCAAGAAGGTGGCTAGTGCAGTAGACGTCAAGAGGGAACAGATTTCGGAGCATTTTCCCTTGTGGCTCCCGGGGTGTGTCAGCTCCCCTCATGGCTTCCCAGGCATGTAAAGCCTCAGCCGTTGTTGCGTAAACAGCCTCCACCGTAGTGCACGCCAATGATGGTGGAAATAGATTTGGCGGTGACGTAAATGGGACGGCCTCGAATCCACCCACGAAGAAACGCATCGGCTCATGAGCTCCATTCGTTGATAAAATTCTTCCGCCAGAAGATACAGTAGTTTTGTCGTTGAGGCAGAAGAGGGGCAGAATCCCGGAGGCGTCCATATCCTCGCAAGCCTTTACACCGGCAGCAATGGAGTTGATTGACGGAAGGTCAATACACATGCCCGGAATGTATAGCTTGGGGTCCAGGGCGACAATGATGTCGTGAGCGGCAGGATAGGTTGGATATCCTGGAAGATTTATATTTGCACTGGGAGGAATGACTTTCTCAGGGTCAAGAGTCTTCCCACTGTCGCTCTTAGATTTTGAAGTTCTTGCCTGAAAGAAAACAAAATAAAATTTAGGGCTTTTTATCTAGATATCTAAACAAGTAGGAATTTCAAAGTTTTATCAAATAATTGAAATTTTTAAGCAAAGACTTGAAACCCTAGAATGTTTAGAGTAACCACACTCGAGAAATGCATAACAGAAGTTTTCATAAGAATGAACAATGAATAAACAAAAACGACTGTTAGTATTCAAGTATGTAAGGACAACAATGGCGAATCACTGTTCAATACTCGAAAATGACGATTTGAATTCCAAAAGATTTTAATATGATTTTGAAATGCAGAACAGTATCCAGAAAATTACGAGTAGAGTAGAGATAAACGTACCATTGTTTGAGGATGAGAAGAAGAAACAAGAAGAAGAACTTGAAATTTACAGAAAGTAGATGCTTAGAGAGAGAGAGAGAGAGAAGTTTTCTGTTCAGAGGGTTTCGTAAAGTTTGGAAATGACGGTTCAAGGGCTATTTAAAGGCGAGAAAATATCTGGTTTGAAAAGCTGAAAAAGCGGAACTTAAGATATTTTCTTAAGTACCAAATTTTGTCCTTGACCCCTTTTATTGCTTTAGAAACCTCTTTAGAAGAAAATAGACTAAGTAAGAGTACTAACCTTTAGGTCTTCCGGTAAAGAAGAACTTACGTCTTCCGATTAGTCTAATACTGGGTCTACCGGTATGAAAGAAATATTTAACAAAAATTTTAAATTTAAGCAGTAGGATCAATCATACCAAGATTTCTCCTTAAATAAGCAAACCTGGTGGCATCCAGTGGTTTTGTGAGAATGTACCGCTAATTGATGCTCGCTTGGAACATATTCCGCATCGATGTTACCTTTTTCCACATGATCTTTGAGAAAATGATAACGAATATCAATGTGCTTTGTCTTTGAATGCATTCGGATTTTTGAGATGAGATAGCCGATGTGTTGTCACACATGATTGGGCGCGCTTGATGTTGTAGTCCACCAATTGTTGCTTCATCCATAGCGCTTGAGAGCAACAAATGCTTGCAAAGAATATATTCTCGCTCGTGGTTGAGTTTGCCATCGATCCTTGTTTCTTGCAAGACCATGAGACGAGTCTGCTTTCCAAGAAATTGACAAGTCCCACCGGTGCTTCTTCGCTCACTTTGTCGCATAATCTCATCCGAGTATCCAACTAAGTTGAAGTTGTTGGATTTTGAATACCGTATGCCTAGATTTGTTGTTTTTGAAACATATCTCGATGATACGCTTGGCGGCAAGCAAATGTGACTCCTTTGGATCTGCCTCGAAATCTAGCACAAACACAAACAAAGAAACATAATGTCGTCTACTAGCAAGAAGGTAAAGAAGTGAACCTATGATTCCTCGGTACTTGGTCATGTTCTCTTGCTTTCCCTTTTCATCTTTGTCAAGATGGCAGACATTGGAGTTTCAAATCCTTTGGTGAATCAAGACCAAACTTCTTGATTAGTTCCTTTGCATATTTGGTTTGGTGATGAAGATTCCGTCTCAAGTCCGTTGTATCTCCTAGAAAATAGGTAAGTTCACCCATCATGCTCATCTCGAACTTGCTTTGCATCGCCTTCTCGAATCTTTTGCAGCTTTGGTTAGTTGATCCAAAGATGATGTCGCCCACATAGATTTGTACCGTAAGAGAATGGCCTTTGTGCTTGAGGATGAATAAAGTAGTGTCGATTCTTCCTCTCACGAATCCTTGTTCAATTAAGAACTTGGATAGAGTTTCATACCAAGCTCTAGGAGCTTGCTTCAGAGCAGAGAGCTTTCTTGAGTCGGTAGACGTGGTCCAGCTTTGTCCGAGATGACAAATCCGGAGGTTGTTCCACGTATACGCTTTCTTGAAGATCACCATTCGTAAAGGCACTCTTACATCCATCCGATACACTTTGAAGTCCATGAACGAGGCATAAGCTAGAAAGATTCTCGATTGCTTCTAGTCTAGCAACAGAGCAAATGTTTCATCAAAGTCAATTCCTTCTTCCCTCGGTAGCCCCGAGCAACCAATCTAGCTTTGTTTCGGTGACATTTCCATCTTCATC
Source organism: Codonopsis lanceolata (assembly GCA_013146195.2). Classification (NCBI taxonomy): domain Eukaryota; kingdom Viridiplantae; phylum Streptophyta; class Magnoliopsida; order Asterales; family Campanulaceae; genus Codonopsis; species Codonopsis lanceolata. Next base: position 36,260,092 of record CM028381.1, on the reverse strand, counting down.
TCTTTTATTTCGAAACCCACTTGGTGCCGATGACCGATGATCGCCGGTCTTTGAACTAAGCTCCACACCTTACATCTTTCAAACCGGTTCACTCTTCTTGCATAGCTTCAATCCAGCTTATGATCTTCGATGGCTTCATCAATCTTCTTTGGTTCGAAGTTCGATACAAATGCGTAAGCAAACAACGTTTCTTCTCGAACCTTATTTCTCGCATTTAACTCCCGTATTGAGATCACCAATGATTTGGGAAATGGGATGATCTCTTGCTTCAATAACGGTTGGAGGAAGATCACTTCGTGGATTCTTCCCTTAAGAATTCCGAGTTGGTTGAGAAGGAGATTCACCAAAATCAGTTCGTAAGAAATAGAGTCTTCAAACTTTCATTTTCTCGTGAACAAGAAGGATGAGATATCGTAAAGGTGCTTGGGGTAAAAGCAAAGAGATGGGTTCGTGGTCAACGAAGAGTTGTTATCGGTATCGGTAGAGGTCTCTTCTACCGTGAAGGGTTATCGGTATACATGGGTTCTATTTGCCGCTTTTCGATAAGAAGTAGATGTCAATTTGTACTGCCTCATCATTATCGAATCATTAGCAACGCTCGAGCCTTTCTAGGCTCTAACAAGTCATATTCATCAAAAGAAACATGCACGTATTCTAAGATTTTTAAATTAGATTTACTTGAAAATGCGAAATGCTTTTGAATGTTTGGAATATCCTTAAAAATTCCTTCGTCGATTTTGCATCAAATTTTCCTCTATATTCTTTTCCATTGTAAAGAATAAAACATTTACAAAGATTTTAAGAAATCCAATGTTTGGGATCTTCCTCTCCATATTTCATATGGAGTTTTATTATGAAACTTGTTTACTGTGGATCTATTTTGGGTAAAGCAAGCAAGATTGGATCGCTCGCCTGTAAATACTTCTAAGTTTAGCTTCACAAAGATTGTTCTAGCCGCTTCAATCGTTGTTCTTCCGCTCAGCCTACACCATTTTGTTGAGGAGTACCGGCGAGAGAAGTTGTGGCCGATCCCATGGTCATCGCAAGACTTTTCTACACCATTGTTTTTGAATTCCGTTGTCCGATCTTATGTCACAAATGTCTTCAAGCTTTTGAGTTTGAAGTCTTCTAAAAAGTGCAAAGTGACTAGATCATATGTTTCATCTTTAGATGTCATAGTTTCAATCCAAGTGAATCTAGAGTAGTCATCAACTACTACAAGTGTGTACTTGTCTCCGAAATGTTGTAATAGGTCCAAAGAGATCCATATGCGAAGTTGAAGAGGTCTGTTTGTTGATAAAACCTTTCTTTTGAAGGAAGACTTGGAAAGTTTTCCTAGTTGACAAGCTTTACAACTTCGTCATGATCGGCACACCATAGGTAGACCTCGACAAGCCCATTTTTGGAGAGCTTGGAGAGGTGCTTGAAGTTGAGGTGATCGAGACGCTTGTGCCATAGCCACCGTTGTCACGAACATTGTTGGCTACTAGACACAGGTTTGAGAATCTCCCTAGAAGATTTAAGTCCACGACATAGACGCTTCCTTGTCTATTGCCTGGTCAAGATTGTAGAGCATGATTCACCTGTCCTTTGATGAAGCACCGGTTGGAATTGAATTGGCATAGAAGTCCTTTGTCGCACTGTGATATATGCTCGTAAGATTGTGCTTTAAACCACTTACTAGAGAAACTTTGTTGATGGAGAGACTTCCTCTAGTAATTGAGCCATATCCAATTGTCTTTCCTCTTGCATTGTCTCCGAAGATAATCAGGGTCCTTTTGCTTCTCGGCTATATCTCAGAAGAAGACTGCTTCCCAGTCATGTGCCTTGAATGCACCCTTGCCTAGGTACCGATGTCTTTGATTTCTCGATTCTATAGCCATGAAGCATTCCTCGTAAAAGAGTTAAAGCAAAACAAGGTACCCTTTATTTGGGTCCTAAGGATTAGCAACCTTTGCAACCCATACCGCTTGACCTTGAGAGAACTAGGTCTCTCGATCTTGGGTGAACCTTAGCAGCATTCTCGTGCCGATGGCCTAAGCAATGGCAAGAATGACATAAATGGAAAGACCATAGAGAACTGTTAGAGTCTTCAACCGAAGAGTGCTTATGATCATTCCTTTTCTTGACATTCATTTTCGGTTCAGCTTTGCTTGTTGACGGTAGACTTAATTGGTTTCTTTCGACTCTTCCTAGGTAGGTTACCAATGCACTTAGCTTTAGCTTTTCTCGTTGGATACCTTTTCGTGAGGATTAGGTAGAATACCTTTAAGTTTACCTTCAACAGTAAAGCTTTGCTTTCATAGACAAACTTGATAGTTACCTAGAGATTTAGCAGGTCTACCGTCCGCCAGACTTTGCCTTGGCATAGTCATTGCCTGTAGACTTCACTTTCTCTACCTTCTCGATTTCTCATTTGAATCATTCATTTTGGCTTTTCCTTTCGAGCTTTAGGGTAAACATAAGGAACACTTGAGTAACCAAGGCCTTGTTTCCTATATTTCCAAATGTCTGCTTAGAGAAAGATATATCATTAGCGGTGCGCTTTGAGGATTCTCCTTTCTCTTTGACGTAAGAGATTGTCGGAAGAGACACATCCGAATATCCTATGCCGCTTTTATCATTGCTAGATTTTTGGCTTGAAAGGATTTCTTCAATGCATCCTTGAACTATTCCAGAGTCAATTGTCTTTGCAAGGCAATTTTCTCTAGGTCTAGTCCTTTGATGTGCTCATCGTCAATTTTGTCATGAAGAAATTTGTTTTCTTCCTTCGCTTGATACTCTCTTGTTGACAACTATTGAGAGTTTGAATCTCACCGCCATCAAAGATTTCTCAACTGTAAGTTTCTCACGCTTCTTGGCCGCTTTAACATAGGCTACTCTAAAGGAATTAAATTCTTCAAGCATATCCCGATTATCCTTGAGAAGTTCTTCCTTACGAAGCTATCACCGCTGGTTTCATTTTTGTCCAAAGGACTTGGTGAAACTACAACTTCATTTTCGAGTCATAGGTAGGACATGAATCATGAGCTATTAAGCATATGTTAGCTTGCTCACAATCCTCTTCCTCCTCTTCGAATCGGTTTCAAACCATGTAGCAACCTGTTTATCTTCTATGTCTTCAGCCAACATACCCTTTTGTTTTTGAAATTTTCTATAAGAGGGTTTTCGGTATGCTTCAAATTTTGGCTTAGGACATTTTGAGGCAAAATGACCAGTTTTCTACGGTTATAACACACAAGCTCTTCCTTGGATGAGCTTTCACCAATCTTCCCGAAAGGTTGTTGGTGAGTGTTCTTTCTTCCATATTTTGCAAATTTTTGAAATCGCTTAACAAACATAGCAAATTGTTCATCGATAAAAAATCATTTTCACGAAGAAGTAGAGGGTTTGTTTTCAACAATGATTTCTTCTTGGACCATGGTGGCGAGACACGCTTCGAACTGCTTGTCTTGCTCTAGAGCTTGATTAACTTCAAGTTCATAAACCTTTAAACTTGCGTAGAGACTACGAAGAGTCATCTCGCTTAAGTTTTAGATTCTTTCATAGCCGTGGTCTTCACATGCCATAAGCTACCTAGAGAGCCTAGAAACCTCATGTTCATTTCCTTTTTGTCATACGTTTTACCAAGAGAAAAGCAACTATTTATTACCTCACTGAATCGATCGTATGCTTGTCTCAAGGTTTCCTTAGGATCCTTTTGAAAGAATCAAACCGCTGGATGTATGTATATTTTCTCGTTGTCTCTGTGTCTTGGTCTCCTCCAAGTATTCTACAAGAGCTTCCCACATCTCTTTAGCAGCTTGTACATCGAATCACTTGCGGTATGTGCTTGTATCTAGAGAGCTGGTGATTATGTTGATTGCTTTCTTTGTCAAGTTCTACCACTTTCTATCGTCCCTCTGTCCATTCTCGATTCTTCTTTAGGAACTTCTGCGCAGGTTCCCAGCGATGGAGGCTAGAAGATTTGCCTTCATTGGTACATGTTGACTGCGGTGACACATTTCCATAATCTGTTGTCAATAGAGTTCATGAATCTCATTACTTTATCCTTCCATACATCAAAATGACCTTCGTCCAATATTGGGACGTGGTTAGCATTAGATGTAGGCAGCATATAGTGTGTTTGTGCCATTATGTCGTATCTCTCAAGAGTTTAATCTTGGAAAAACTTGTTTTCGAAGAGTAAGGCTCTGATACCAATTGTGGGTCCCAATGAGCACAATAATAAGCTAGAAGGGGGGTTGAATAGCTTATTAACACTTTAAAACTTTTAAAGTAAGTTCCTTGAAAGTTACTTGCAATCTATGAAAAGAATCAAGTAGCGGAAGACCTTCAAGAAAATTGTTCAGTGCCGATAAGGACTACCGGTAGACCTTTTACAGTTACTTAAGTTCTCACTGTTTGAAATGGATGAAGTAAACAATGAAACTAAGCAGTTCAATAATTAAGCAGACGAAGGAAATAACACAAGTATTTTGGGATGGTTCACACTATAATGAGTGCTACGTCCACCACCAAGGCAGTCAACCTTGGATTTAAATTGTGCACTATGTTTTCCACTTAGATCAATTACAAAGAATATCCCTAATGGATCGTGTACAAAATATTGACTTGTGTTTGGGTCTAGGGAATTAAATATCGTAAATACAAGATATTTAATTAGATGCGAAATATAGTTAATGGAAGTAAACAACAAGAAGAATAAAACAATAAATGTTGAAGAGCAGCTTCTTGTTGTTGACAAGGACTTCTAGATCTGTTGAGGATCTATTGAATGCACTGAGCTGAAAGACTTGGAGTTGTATAGATTCAGAGCAATTCTTTAAGTGTTCGATTGATTCTGTACAGTTGTCTCTTTTGTTCCAGTCTTCAATGGCAGTATTTAAAGCAGGTGCACTTCAAAAGATCCGTTGGAGAAGACGAAGACTTCAACAGCTCTTTTCATAAATGCATTAAATGCATGGGGCTGTCAGTCAAGGAATTTCGTCTTCACAGATAACTAGAGCAGATAATCATTTCTGAGATCTTCAAAAAGGTGGGCGATTTGGTGTCGATCGAGAGATGAAGCAGAAAGTAGGGGCGATGCCTTTCTTGCTTTTTATTCGGGGCGAAAAGTATTCCTGCTTTTCGGAAAGTTGCTTTCGGCGGCTTGACATGTCAGGAAAAAGACTTGGATTAATTCAAATATCAAAAGAGAATAAGTTTGAATTAATCCAGCTAGCTTTGATCTGGAGAGGACACGTAGAAGCAGATCAGCTGGACACGAGGTCTACCGATCCTAAGCTTTGAGCAGGTCTTCCGGTGAAGCAGAGAAGTGGTCTTCCGATGTACCTGAAAAGAGTCCTACAAAAACTATACAAGGCAAAGTTCTATACACAGTTGCCACGCTAATCGATACGCAGCCCGATTAGCCACTGAAGTATAAAACTAATGTAATGTACTGATCAGATATAAATTTAACATAAGAATCAACACCTCCTATCCCAGCCCCACCGGACCCGCCCTCATTAACTAAGACATTCGCAGCACCCCTTTCCTCCTCTTCTTCACCAATCCTTAATGTTTTCCATATCCCGCCCTCAACTTACAAGGGTGAACCATCACTCAAACTTACCTCATAAATTATTGAAGCACTTGCCCAGCCATTTAAACATGCCTTAGTCGGAAAGTTTTCCCATGGCCGCCCTTCTTTAGATTCAATACGAAAACTATTCCAAACATTCGGCCTCAAGGCAGCGGTTTCCATCGGTCATCTTGATGCAAAGCATGTGCTCATTCAGGTTCAGCACGATGACGATTATCAACGGCTATGGATAAAAGATCAATAGTATCTTGGCTGTTTTCCCATGCGAGTCTTCAAGTGGACGCCGGATTTTAGACCCGATGTCGAAAGCCCCATTGTACCAGTTTGGTTCTCTTTACAAGGTCTCCCAATCCACCTCTTCCATAAATCGACTCTCTTCTCCATTGTTTCCCTATTTGGTAGACCTCTCATGCTTGATTAGCCCACTACCAACCTCACTCGTCCTAGCATGGCTCGTGTTTGTGTTGAGATTGATCTCACCAAACCTACCCCAAAAAGAGTTTGGATTAATTGCGGCTCCACATATCCTAGCTTTTGGCAATCTCTTGAGGCGGAGAATACCCCTCTTTATTGCTCCCACTGCTATCGACAAGGCCATTCCGACCTTGGCTGTAAGCAGAAACACCCCCCTAATCCTTCTAGTGATTCTCTACCTCGAGCTCGACCGCCTCCCCCTCCTCCTTCTTCAACAAGATGGACTCCGAAAAAACCTACGCCTACTGTTGCGCCTACGGCCCCTAAGCTTAACTCAGATTCTGATTCGCAAAAGGAAGAGCCCTCCAAATCTAACCCTAATGGGAATGCCTCCCCCCAAGGCCATATTGCCACGGCATCCGACCCTCCTAATGTTTCGACTCGGCAAGGCTCTAGTAACCAAGCTTCAGATTTGGCACAAGATAATCCCCCGGTGATAGACATTGATAAATCCCCATTGCTTGATTCTTCTCAGCCTGACGCCACTGTTACCATGCCTCATCGAGACAATCCAGAAATAGCAGCGGGTGACTCCACAAAAGCCATGCACGATAATATTCCAGTGGATTCAGCTTCTAATGCAGCCTCAGTTGATAACCATGCAGTTTCTTCCTTAATAGAGGAAGAGCCCACCACGATCTTATCCCCAAATCGTTTCGTCGTGTTACAAACTTTTCAAGGGGAGGATCTGAATACTGATAATCATTCATTTGATGCTCTTGATCTCGAAGCGCCTACAGTTAAAAAACCAGTTACGAAGAAAGGGGTTGTTTTCGGGAAAGGGGTGAATACCCTTTCTAAAAAGCTTGCCAAAACCCAATCTGAGCATTCTTCTCATGTCTCCCATGACGATTAAACCCCTCTTTTGGAATCTCCGGGGTGTGGGTAATGATTCCACAATCTCCCGTCTGAAAAAACTGGTTAAGATGCACCAAATTTCCTTTATTTCCATTTGCGAGCCAAAGCAAGATAAGTCTAAGCTCTCATTTATTGCGCACAAACTGAAGTTTCATTATTACTTCCATAATTCTGCTAACACTCTTTGGATAATGGCTAAATCTTCATTTAAATGTCAGGCTATTTATGATTTTGAGCAGCAATTCACCCTCACTGTCCAGCATTTCTCATGGGCTCTTCCTGCTTTGATTACATCCGTTCATGCTAAGTGCAATAACGATGACCGTCAGTCGCTCTGGACTGATATTATTGCTATGGGCCTGGAATTTCATGATAAACCATGGATGGTTTTTGGCGACTTCAACATAATTCTCGATCCTCAAGAAAAAATTGGTGGTCTAGGCTGGGACCGATAGGGTGCTTCTGATTTTCAAGCTTGTCTTAATGCGGCGGATTTATCTGATATTGGATTTACTGGGAGAAAATATACATGGAGCAACAATCGTGACGGTCACGCCACCATTTACCAACGTCTGGATCGTGCGGTTTGTAACTCCAAATGGATTTCCACTTTTGCAGCCACAACCGTTGAGCATCTCAATAGAACGTGTTCGGATCACGCCCCCTTCTTATATCCATTTCTCTTAATCGTAGCCCCAACCCTTATCATTTCCGCTTCCTCAATGTTTGGGCCGATCATCACAGTTTTCAGAACACTGTTAAATCAGCTTGGGATAAACAAGCATGGGGACGTCCTATGGTGCGCTTTGCCAACAAACTCAAAGCTGTCAAATTAGCTTTAAAGGCTTGGAACAAGGAAACTTTTGGTGACATTTTCCAAGCAGTTAAAAAAGCGGAGGATGATGTTTTGATTGAGGAACTTAATTATGAACTCAGCAATACTCCTAGCAACCGGGCAGCCCTTCATCTAGCCCAAGCCAATTTAAAGCGTGTCCTGAAGGTTGAAGAGAACTTTTGGCGTCAAAAGTCCCATCTCCGATGGCTCAAAGATGGTGATGCTAACACCAAACTTTTTCACGCGTCCGTTAAACACACCCGCAACAAGCTGTACCTTCACAAAATTGAGGATATGCACGGCAATTTAGTCTCTTCCGAGGCTGATATTAAAACCGCTGCAATGGATTATTACGTGAGCAACTTGCTGCTATTCCTTGCAGCTCTAATAATCTTATGGATGTTATTCCTCCCATTATTTCTGTTGAGCAAAGTGAATCTCTTTCTATCCCTCCTTCCACTAAGGAAATTAAAGAGGCCGTCTTTTCCTTAAGTGCTGACAGTGCTGGTGGCCCGGATGGTTTTAATGGTAAATTCTACACCTCTTGCTGGAATATTATAGCGGTGGTTTTTTGTCTGGCTATTGCTGAATTCTTTGCAGGGTTTGAGATGCCCAAGTCCTGGACTAGCACTCTTCTTCTCACCATCCCCAAATCCAGTCAGATCACATCTTTCAAAGACCTCCGCCCGATCAGCTTATGCAATTTCTGTAATAAAGTGATCTCCAAGATTTTGGCTTCTCGGTTGGGCCGCTTGCTCCCTCTCATCATCTCAGAAAACCAAAGTGCATTTACTAAGGGCGTCTTATCCAGGACAATTTACTTCTTGCTCATGAGCTTACTCATCAACTTAAGAAGAAGGTCAATGGATCTAATATCATCATTAAGTTAGATATGGCCAAAGCCTTTGACAGAGTCTCCTGGTTTTTCCTTATTAAGGTTCTTAGGAAATTCGGCTTTAGAGAATCCTTTATTGATTTGATCTGGCGTTCTATTTCTAATAATCATTTCTCGGTTCGGGTGAATGGATGCTCAGTGGGTTTTTTCCCTTCTTCCCGTGGTTTACGTCAAGGCGATCCGTTATCCCCGAGTCTTTTTATCATAGCAGCAGAGGTTCTTAGTCGAAGCTTAAACAACCTTCACCTGTCTCTTCCGAGTTTTGCCTATTCTTCTTCCAGTGGCTGTCCAATTATTTCTCATCTGGCATTCGCGGATGATATTGTTATTTTCTGTAATGGGAACAAACGCTCTCTTACTCAACATCGTATTCTGTTGGAAGCTTACGAGCAATGTTCGGGTCAATCAATTAACTCGGGTAAGAGCTGTTTCATTGTCTCTACCAAAACGGAGGATTCAAGGGCTGCTTCTATAAAAAGAAATGTGGGCTTCAATCGTAAATTATTGCCAGTTACCTACTTGCGATGCCCCCTTTTCGAAGGCCGGAAAAAGAAAAGTATTTTTGACCCGCTTATCAGTCGTCTTCAGGCTAAAATTGACTCGTGGTCAGGGGCATTTCTTTCTCAAGCCGGGAGAATCACTCTCATCAATTCAGTTTTACACTCCGTTGTGATGTATCAAATCGCTATTCTAGATCCCCCGATGAATGTCATTAATCACATCCGCAAAATTTTTGCTATCTTCTTTTGGGGCTCGATTGCTAGTAAACAAAAAATTCATTGGATCGCATGGGACAAATGTTGTCGCCCTATAGAGGAAGGAGGTATTGGTATCAGATCTGTTCCTGATGTTGTTCGTGCCTTTGCTATGCAACTTTGGTGGCGGTTCCGCTCCTCCAATAGTCTTTGGAGCCAGTTTTTGCGTGCCAAATACTGCTCGTCGTCTCACCCGGTCCTCTCTTCCAATTCTGGATCGTATTCTTGGAAGCGTATGTGTTCAGTGAGGGAAGAATCAGAACAGTACATTAAATGGATCATCGGAAAGGGTGACTGCTCCATGTGGCTGGATAATTGGATGCACGTCTCCACTTTGCGCCCTTCGTCCAGCAGTATAGTTCGAGTAAGGGAGGCTTTCAGCTCCCATGACAGTCTCTCAGCCTCAGCTATTTCAGATATTGGTCGGGCAGCGGCCAATGCCATCTCTTCTCTCGGCATTGTTATCTCTGATCAGCCTGATGTGGCTTGCTGGACCAAAACGAGCAACGGTTTGTTCACCCTCTCTTCAGCATGGCAAATTACAAGGAGAAAATGGCCAATTCTTTCCTCTTCCAAATTCATTTGGCATAAACACATTCCGAAAAAGTTGAGTGTCTTCATGTGGCGTTTGTGGCAGCAGAAACTTCCATTAGATGAAAGTGTTATTAAAAAAGGGGTAAATATGGCATCTCGATGCTCTTGCTGTGTGACGGGTCACAGTGAAACCTATGCTCATGTCTTTATAGACAGCCCGATTGCTAGGAGTATTTGGTCTGAGTTCAACAGATTAGGGGGTATATCATACAGTGGCCGCTCAGTTCAACAGCTTTGTTTCGCTTGGTGGCTGGCGCTGCATCATTCCATTCTTCACTATATTACTCCCTCTATAGTTCTATGGGAGTTATGGAAGCATAGAAACTCCTGTTTACAGAATAATTCTCGCTGCGCACCGTGGGTTTTATTGGATAGAATCAGATGCTCCATTTCCTCTATTATTCAGTGCGCGGGTCTATCTTCTAATGTTGGATCTATCGGGGACTTTCTATTCACAACTAGATTAGGTCGATCTCGATCGGCTATTATCCGTTCAGTGCACTGGCTGAAACCCCCAATGGGAATGGTGAAGCTAAATTGCGATGGAGCAAGTAGAGGTAATCCGGGTCCAAGTTCGGGTGGAGGCATTATTCGCAACAATAATGGGGATTTAATTCTTGCTTTTGCTAACTTTTATGGAGACGGTAATAGTGTTCAGGCAGAATACTCTGCTCTCTTACATGGGTTACGTTGGCTTCAACAAAAGGGTTGGTCTCAGTCTATAGTCGAACTGGATTCTAAAACGGTCGTTGATTGTATTAACGGAATTGGTAAGCCTCCTTGGCTTTATGCTTATTTATTCCGGTCCATCTTAAAGCTCATTCAGGAATTGGATATTGTCCTCCGCCATGTTTATCGGGAAGCCAACTCAGTGGCAGATGCTCTGGCTAATCTGGGATGTGACTGTCGATCGGACGTTTATTTTGATTCGCCTCTTTCTTTACCGTCCAAGATTCGAGGTCTTATCGCTCTCGACAAATCGGAGACTGCTTATGTCCGTGTTTCTTAATTTTTATTTCAGTCTTTGTATTGTCTGTTATTTGATTTTCGAGGTTAGGCTCCTTTGTCCTCCCATTTATAAGGGCCAGCCTGGTTGTCCCCCTCAAGTTTGTATCATTTTCCTTTTATAAATAATATCCTGCAGGGTACCGTCCCTGTTTCATCAAAAAAAAAAACCTCCAATAGAAATATGATAAAAAAAATTTGCTGTTATGATCATGAGAAATATGTGGAGAATTTAATTAAATAACCCAACAACTGATATCTGATTTCAAAAATTTGAATTGTGCAAAATTGATCAAGTATTTTAAGAATGCACAAATAATACTTAACCAAAATTGTAATCACACAAGTTTGTCAAACACAGTCAATAATACCAGTTCAGATTCTCATGAAGAACACAACAGATTAGACAACCACATAAAGTATTGACTTTGTGAACAATGAAGCAAACATGCACTAATTAGTAGAACAGAGACTTAAGGGGCTAATATTCAACAACTATATGACCTAGTAAACATGCCTAAAAAAAATGCAGAAGAAATAAACAAAAGAAAGAATGCAAACACACACATGTGATATGTCTAGATCATCTGAATGTAGTTCCCATTGTAGCTGCATTGGATAACACATTCTCCAAAATTGTGATTTTATGTCCAAATTCTCATCTTTTCTTCACCAAACAACACAAATACTCCCAATCACAATAGGTACTTTATTTCCCTATGAGAATAGCTTTACTTTATTTCAAGCTAATATATAAAACACCACTAGGAACCTTTCACACTATTTACCAAGGGTAGCACCTTAACTTATTGATCAACCCATGAAATCCGAAGTTTCACAGTTCCAAAAGAAAGATGCCACAACCTTGTCCATAGGTAGCTCTTTTCCGTTAGGTAGCTTTCACACTTTGTCAATTGAAGGGAGTCAATTTAGTCAAGATCAACCCATGTAAGTCTAAACTCCATAGTACATTGACAAATTGCAGCATCCCAAAAATTTCAAAAGGTAGCTCTTTCCTTTGTGGTTCAAAAGAAAATTTTCAATTTCAGTACAACTTCTTAGGGAGATGGTGAGAAGAATTTGAGCAACAAGATCACAATACATCTTGAATGTATAACCAAGACAAACAAACAAAGGTATTAAGGCATACAGAGTGAAACTAGTGTGCCCCCCTAAAACAATGCAAGATGCCTATTATTTTTTTTATTTTTATTTTTATAATAGACAAGTGAGGGATTACATGGCACACATACCGAGAGATTTCCTAAGATTTATGAATCTCTCAAAATCTAGACTCTTTGTGAAAATATCAGCCAATTGGTTTTTTGTTCCCACACGTTCAATGCAAACAATGCCTTGTTCAACTAAGTCTCTAATGAAATGGTGTCTTATATCTATGTGCTTTGTTCTTGAGTGTTGAACAGGATTTTTAGCTATACTTATTGCACTTGTGTTGTCACAATACATGGTTAAGATATTACTGTGTAAACCATAATCTTTGATCATTTGTTTCATCCACAAAAGTTGTGTACAACCACTACCAGCAGCTATATACTTAGATTCAGCTGGTGATAGGGCTACACAATTTTGTTTCTTACTAAACCATGAAATCAGATTATTGCCCATATAAAAACATCCACCAGATGTACTTCTCATGTCATCAACACTGCCAGCCCAGTCAGCATCACTAAACCCAACAAGATTAGTGTTAGTGTGCTTAGTATACCACAAACCCATGCCATAAGTCTCTCCAACATATCGAATTATTCTTTTAACGGCTTTTAAGTGAGAGACTTTGGGGTTTGCTTGATACCTAGCACACAAACACACATTGTACATGATATCAGGACGGGTGGCAGTTAAATACAACAGACTTCCAATCATGCTTCTATATAAGGTAGGGTCAACACTTTCAGATTTTTCATCTTTATTGAGTTTATAGGATGTACCCATAGGGGTTTTCTTATGTTTTCCATTTTCAAGATTGAATTTCTTCACCAAGTTAAGGGCATACTTGGCTTGATAAATAAACATCCCTTCATGTGATTGCTTAATCTGAATTCCTAAAAAATAGGTCAACTCCCCAACCATACTCATCTCAAACGTGGAATTCATTCAATTAACAAACTCTTTTTCCAAAGACTTGGAGGTGGATCCAAACACAATATCATCAACATAGATTTGAGCTATCAAAATATGTTTGTCTTGATTTTGAATGAAAAGTGTTTTATCCACCTCTCCCCATCTAAACCAACTTTGTAAAAGGTGATCAGTAAGCCTGCCATACTAAGCTCTAGGAGCTTGTTTGAGGCCATACAAAGCCTTTTTCAATTTAAACACATGATTGGGTTTATGGGTGTGACGACCCGACCCGGATCCCAAGACGAAATCCCAAGGTCGTGCCGCCAAGAAAGCAAATAACAACAAACAAGTAACAAATAATGGGTAGGGCCATAACGGCGATACACCGACAACTTAAAACACATGCGGAAGCAAATGAAATAAAACAGTGGCGCCCGAGCTAACAAGCTCAAACTAAAACAACCAAAGAGATGATTAATCTCTCGGTCCCAAAAATTCGACTCGCGTGCCGCAACATTGGGCACGTAGAACAAACTCCCTGTTATGCAATTCAAATATATAGCATAAAATGAAAACCAAGTCATCGGCGAAACTACGGCCGGAACCCAACATTAAACTAAGTCTAAGACTCTAGTCTAACAACTCAACGGCTAAACACATGCCGGAGAACAAACATATTAATAACTAGCAATATAGCATGCTAAACATTTTTCACCAATAAACCAAGCGCGACTAAAACTTGTCGGCTACCAACAACTTAAGTACTAACAACAAGTAAGCATGTGGAGATATAACCATACATATACATCAAGCACAACCACCACCGGTTGGCTACCAAAAGAATAAGCTAACATCAAATATAACATTACAATCATATTAAGGTTTGCTACCCAATAATGAAGTTTACATAACTTCATTCTTCCCAACGACCTCACCAAAAGCAAAATGAACAACTATGTAGCAACCTTTCCAAAAGAATTCCTTGCCAACGTAGCCTTCGGGATTTACTTGGATCCGCTCGCACGACTCGGATCTAGGGAAACACAACCAACAAATAAAAGTAAGTCACAATGACTTAGTAAGTTACTAACCATAACTTCCTATCATGGCATAATGCTCAATCATAAAATTTATCATGCTATCGTCATGAAATAACCGTATATAAAAACATGTCATGGCATCCATGCTCGACATTAAATAAATATGTTATCGTTAAAGTATAACATCTCATCATAAAACCATGTCAAGGCATTTTAGTCCTAAACAACAATAATTATACCTTTGGCATAAAACACATTCCCATAATATTCATGTGGTAGCATATATGCTTAACAACTTAAATCAATATGTTATCTATTAAGTATAACATGTAATAAACCAACACAAGCATCATATCATATCCAAATCCAACAAGCACGTTATTTACTTAAGCACTTGTGAAACAATTCATATATATAAGGGATATGATACCATTACCGAAATTCCTCCGCGCGTGTCGCTCCTGCAAAAACACGTGCAAAACCCTTATGTGCCCTCGATATCCCTCTCGTAGATATCGACGCCCCCCGAGACGCCTCCGCTCGAGTTCCATAGTTATCAAAGTCATGTGTATTACTACAACTAAGATAAACTACTTCCCCACCGTGGCCATCGATGGAGGGTGTGTGCAAGCAACGGCGATACATCGCGATCACGAATCCCATAATTCGTGAAGACGATGTATCGTCCCACCAAAGACTCAACAGACCGACGCCAGCTGGACTAAAACCCAAGCACAAGTAATATATACTCATATGCTCAAAACAAGTAGGTAAACACTCTACTATCAAACTAGTCATGCAATTCATTCACAACTAGCATAAACATCATAACCGAGAATCATATAAGCTCTCATAATCAAGTGTGCTTCACACACTTCAAAACTTCTTGGAGGCTCGACCTCCATGAATTCTACCCAAAATTCCGTAGGACTTAAAATTATAGTTCCTAGGATTCATACTAACCCAAAGGTTAACTCCGTTGAGTTCAATCTAAGTTTTCCGAAAATTCAAGGATTAGAAGCTTAGGCTTCATCAACCCCTATGTTCATAACTATCGCCCAAAACCACAATCCCAATGTTCAATATACTCATATAAACCCAACAAACTAATTAACAATGAAACTTAGAATAATTTAGCCATCTTGTGCATAATATCATCCAAGTCATCATACTAATCATAACATTCAATTCATGATTAAAATTCACAACATGGTTCAATATGTTCTATTAAGCTTGTAAAACATATTAATCAAGCTAACATCATTAGATTGCAAGCTAAAACCAAATTAGGGCAAATCACCCTCCAAGCATCTCAACCAAACTAACATCAATCTTCATGAAAAATCAACATAATCAAGTTCATTAGGCAATTTAGAACATCAATTTCACATAGACATGGTCTCACATAGGCCAATCAAGCTCTAACATAAACTTGAAATCCTAGGGTTCATACATTTCTAGAAACCCTAACAATGGCTTCCATTGACCCACATAGCACACATGGTTGATTCCCTAGGGTCAATGGAGCCTAAAAAGAAGGGGAAGAAAGGTAGAAACTTACCAAAACTTAGCCCTAACAATGCAGCAAATTCGTGCCCTAGAGATGAAGTTTCTCCTCAACTCTTTCTTCAACCTTGAAGATGAAATGGGGAAGAAGAAGACTCCATTAATGGCCTCCAAGCTCAGCCCTTCAAGACCCACGAATCTCCTCTTCAAGCTCTCTCTCTCAAGCCCCTTGAGTGTTCCCAGAAATTGCAAGAAGAGAGAAGAGGGAAGAAACTTTTCTGCTGGCCGAAAGAATGAAGAATGCGGCAGATTTCATGGGTTTTATATGGGGGATTAACTCACTAATTACCCCACTAATCAACTCCTAAATCTCCTAATAGATGTTAGGATTAGTTTAGGTTAAGTAATTGGGTCAAAGTGTGGTTTAAAAATGGGTTAATTGGTCAAACATTCGGACAAATCAGAAAAAGAGGGCAAATCCCGACTTTCTGGAAATTGGACCTTGCGGTCGCTTGGCTTTAAGGTGATGCGACCGCATCACCCTTATTTCAGCAATTAGGGTTTTTGTCCAATCTTTGCTCGATCCCGGCCTCTCCCGCGTGCGTTCTCGAGTCCTTCCAAGCCAAAATTGGTCTACTATTCAACCTTAATATCCTCTAATCTATAACCAAAGGATTCAAGTCTCAAACCTCATCAAAACAGGGCCAAGAACTCAGGCAGAACTCGCCCGAACGACGACCGGAAAAGTGAAACTGAAAAGGGTTTTCGCTAGAATCCAACTAGCAACCAAACCGTCGATGCAACTAGCATCTAACAAACATCCAAGGCATGTTAATGATGTTTTAAATGCCCTTTAACAATAATCCATGAAGTTACAACATAAGTCTTAAACCCGAGATTCAAAGCATCTCGCGAAAGAAAAGTGCATACATGCATCTCGAACGACGTCAACGATCATGCTATTGACTCTAAACATATACGGGAGCTAAATGAACATATTATGATGATTATAAACATATGAATCCATGCATAACCCATGCGAGCAACATTTTAGGGTTTTACATTCTCCCCTACTTTAAGGAATTTAGCCCCTAAATTCTTACCGTAGTCATCAAACAAATGAGGATATTTCTCTCGCATTTCCAACTCGGTCTCCCAAGTTGCTTCCTCGATCCTCGTGATTCTTCCAAAGGACTTTCACCAATGGAATTCTCTTGCTCCTCAAAACTTGCTCTTTCGTGTCAAGTATCTTCACACATAAGACAAATCCAACGAAAAGTAATCTCCTCATACTCAAGAACATGAGAATCATCCTTAAGATATTTCCGAAGCATAGACACATGAAATACATTATGGATCTCTGACAAAGACGGCGGTAAAGCCACCCTATATGCCAAACTCCCAACTCGCTCCAGAATCTCAAAAGGCCCAACAAACCTTGGTGACAATTTCCCTTTCTTCCCGAATCTCTTGGTACCCCTTCTAGGCGATACCTTAAGAAACACAAAGTCTCCAACCTGAAACTCCAAATCTCTCCTTCTATTATCCGCGTAGCTTTTCTGTCGACTTTGAGCGGTGAGCAATCTATCTCGAATTATCTTCACACTCTCAACAGACTGCTGAACAATTTCTGAACCCCATAATTTTGCTTCTCCAACCTCGTCCCAGCAAATAGGAGATCTACACTTCCTCCCATAAAGAGCCTCATACGGTGCCATCTCGATGCTCGACTGGTAACTATTGTTGTATGCAAACTCCGCCAAAGGAAGATGTGTATCCCAACTCCCTTTAAAATCAATCGTACAAGCCCGCAACATATCCTCAAGTATCGAATCGCCTCTCTGACCGTCCGTCGACCGAGGGTGAAAAGTGCTAAAGTTCAACTTGGTCCCCAAAGCCTCTTGCAAAGCCTGCCAAAACCTCGATGTAAACCTCGGATCCCGGTCCGAAACAATACTAACTGGAACCCCGTGCAATCTAACAATCTCCTGCACATACAACGCCGCTAACTGACTCAAAGAATAAGTCATAGCAATCGGAATAAAATGAGCCGACTTCGTGAGCCGATCAACAACAACCCAGACGGCATCAAAGCCTCTACGAGTACGTGGAAATCCCGAAACAAAGTCCATCGTAACATGTTCCCATTTCCACTCCGGAATATCCAACGGCTGTAACAACCCCGCAGGCCTTTGGTGTTCCGCCTTTACTCGCCGACAAGTGAGACACCTCGACACATAATCGCTATCTCTGCCGCTTCATGCCACTCCACCAAAATTGCTTTTTCAAATCTCTATACATTTTCGTACTCCCCGGATGGATAGTATACTTTGCCTTGTGAGCCTCATCCAATACAAGCCGCTTCACATCTTCAACTGATGGAACACAAACTCTACCTTTAAATGTCAAAATCCCATCCTGGTTCATCGCAAACTCATTCTCCTTATTCTCACCCAAACCATCAATAATTTTCACCAACTCTGGATCTTTCTTCTGAGTCTCCTTAATTCTCTCCAATAAAGCTGGAATAGCCCGCACACTAGCAAATAATACTCCATGATTAACCTCGCTAGATTCCAATCACGAACATCTTCCAACATTTTCCATTCCCCGCATCATCAAACATGACAAGTGCACTTTTCTACTCAAAGCATCTGCGAACAACGCTCGCTTCCCTGATGATACAATATCGTGCAATCGTGATCCTTCAATTTCTCCATCCATCTCCGCTGTCTCATGTTCAACTCTTTCTGAGAGAAGAGATATTTCAAACTCTTATGATCCGTGAAAATCTCAAATTTCGAACCATACAAATAATGCTTCCACTTGTGCAAAGCAAATATAATCGCCGCGAGCTCAAGATCATGCGTAGGATAATTCATCTCATACGGAGACAACTTCCTTGAAGCATAAGCAATCACTTTCCCATTTTGCATAAGCACACATCCCAATCCTTCTTTCGAAGCATCACTATAAACAACAAAATTATCACCTCCGCTAGGCAATGCTAACACCGGAGCCGTGGTCAACCTTTTCTTCAATTCCTTGGAAGCTTTCACACTTATCGCCTCCACACAAATGCGGTCTCTTTGAGTCAAATTTGTCATGGGCGTAGCAATCTTCGAAAAATCCCTCAATAAATCTCCGATAGTAACCGGCTAGCCCCAAGAAACTCCGCACTCAAGAATCGTGGTCGGCCTCCTCCAATTCATTACCGCCTTCAACTTGGAAGGATCCATCCGCTATCCCAAGACTAGAAACAACGTGCCCCAAAAATGAAACCTCCTCTAGCCAAAAAGCACACTTGCTAAACTTGGCGAGAGTTGCTCTCCCGAAGAATAGACAAAACCATCCGCAAATGTTGTGCATGCTCATCCCGAGACTTAGAATACACAAGGATGTCGCCTATGAAAACCACCACGAAGCAATCAAGAAAATTATGAAATACCCGGTTCATCAAATCCATGAACACCGCCGCATTAGTCAACCCGAATGGCATCACCATAAATTCATAATGCCCGTATTCGCGCGAAAAGTCCGCTTTGAACATCTTCGCTCTAACCTTCAACTGATGGTACCCAAATCTCAAGTCAAGTTTGGAATAGACCACCGATCCTTGCAATTGATCAAACAAGTCATCTATATGAGGCAATGGATACTTGTTCTTGATCGTTGCCTTGTTCAACTCTCGATAATCGATGCACAATCTCGTGCTCCCATCTTTCTTCCTCACAAATAACACCTACAAGCAGCGATACGCTGGCTTAATGAAGCCAATGTCAAGGAGCTCTTGTAATCCGAATCTTCAACTCCTTTAACTCCATAGGTGCCATTCTATACGGCGCTTCCGAAATTGGTGTAGTCCCCGAATAACTCAATACAAAATTCAATCTCTATCCGAGGCATCCCAAAATCTTTAGAGAAAACATCCTGGAACTCACACACAACCGGCACATCTTCAAGATTAGAAGAAGAAACCCGCTTGTCCACTACGCAAGCAAGATACCCCTGCGGCACCCACGCGACAACAGCTTCTAGCCTTAAGCGCAGAAATGACGCGCAGAAACCACTCGGTGCATTATCTCCCCAAAACACAAAGTTAGAACGCTGTGCAAAGCAAAAGTGACTCTTTACTAAGGCAATCCACCAATGCATGATATGTGCTCAACCAATCCATACCAAGAATAACATCAAAATCACGGAGTGGTAACACCACCAAATCCGCATGCAACACATGTTTATCCACAAGTACATCGCATGCTCTATAAATATCTGAAGCCAACAAACATTCCCCAAGAGGGGTAGATACTTCAAGCACATATGGTAAAGACCGAGGCATAACACATAGCTTATCAACGAAATGCGATGCAACATATGAATGCGATGATCCCGGGTCTATAAGTACACGAGCCTCATTACCGAAAAATAGAAACGGTACCTCCAATCACCGTCAGACTCGTACACCTCTCTCGATCTAGAGCAAATACACGACCCTCGCACTTTAGCTTTTCCATCGCCGTCTCTCTTTGTCCCAACTGTAGTCCGACTAGAACCTCCCCGTCTCGATTGCTCTTCAACTTAGGACATCTTTCTTCATGTGTCCCGAAACCCCACGAGTAACACTCCATCGGTGCTCCATTCTTACTCAAAGACCTATCTTCAAGATGCCCAATCTTGGAACAATAAGAACAAACCAATGCCACACCACGATCCTCCGAGTAGATGTAGTACTAGCTCCCTTGCCACTTGACCGACTCTTCGCATGTCCTTCATAATGAGATTTTCCACTTCCTTTCTGGGGTCATTGCCTCCACTAAAATTCCCACCTGCTATTCTGCTCCATGACTCCGCCCAGATGACCAAGCTAGTCCGAGAAGAACCCGAATAGGCATAGTACTTGCTCATCAATGTCTCTCTCAATAATGTAGGCTCTATCAACGCCTTCCTGCAGACTTTCCACAAACCGATGAGAAAGAAGTCGCTTCCCTGACTGCCCTCGACCCTTAACAAATTCTGGTTCTCCTAGCCTCGCCCTGAATCAAATGCAAGAACGAGCCAACCTGAATCATCGGGTGGAACTGCTCATACTCCCCGCACCAAATCCGTAAATTCTTCTCTTTCTCGAACCACTTCCCGTACATAGGAAGCTCGAACTCCTCGAACGAAATTAGGCCATATCTCTGGGGACTCTACGCAGCTCCCAACTCTCCTCACCTGCCACCACCATGCTCTAGAAGACCCTCAAGCTTGAACACCGCTAATACAACTTTCTGCTCATCATCGCAACCCAATGGTGCAAATATTTTCTCCAAGTGTTCGATCCAAAGCTCGGCCACAAGGTCCGCTTCCATTAAATTGCCTCTGCTTTAACTTCACAAATCTTTCAAGCATAGAATTATCATTACGCCAGCCTTCTGCTCCTGCCCTTCTACTCAGTCAGGTGCCTCGGCCGTGGTCCCCTTGTTGTCCCACTCTACCAAAACCTCTTTGATTCATCTCGTTCATCAAATCAAGCATGCCACGATACATATTTGCTTATCGCCTCATACGGCTTCTTCCGGTGTTCGCAGTGAGGAATATCCCTGCTGACCTGCTATCATTAGCATTTCGCCACCGCCAATACCTCTACCCAAAGATCTCTACCTGCCACCTCCTAACTAGCTCCCGCTCTAGTATCCACCATTAAACCTACAATAACACTCGACGTTAATAAAATAAATCTATCACACAAACCAACCCCAAAGCCAAGGAACCTATCCCTCGCCGAAAGCTAAATTTATAATCATAGCTCGACAAAACCGGTGACGACCGACCCGGATCCCAAGACGAAATCCCAAGGTCGTGCCGCCAAGAAAGCAAATAACAACAAACAAGTAACAAATAATGGTAGCCATAACGGCGATACACCGACAACTTAAAACACATGCGGAAGCAATGAAATAAAAAACAAGGGCGCCTCGAGCTAACAAGCTCAAACTAAAACAACCAAAGAGATGATTAATCTCTGGCCCAAAATTGACTCGCGTGTCGCAACATTGGGCACGTAGAACAAACTCCCCTGTTATGCAATTCAAATATATAGCATAAAATGAAAACCAAGTCATCGGCGAAACTACGGCCGGAACTCCAACATTAAACTAAGTCTAAGACTCTAGTCTAACAACTCAACGGCTAAACACATGCCGGAGAACAAACATATTAATAACTAGCAATATAGCATGCTAAACATTTTTCACCAATAAACAAGCTAATTAAAACTTTGTCGGCTACCAACAACTTAAGTACTCAACAACAAGTACTATGTGGAGATATAACCATACATATACAACCACCACCTACATACCAGAATAAGCTAACATTACAATCATATTAAGGTTTGCTACCAATGAAGTTTACATAACTTCATCTTCCCAACGACCTCACCAAAAGCAAAAATGAACAACCATAGCAACCTTTCCAAAAGAATTCTTTGCCAACGAAGCCTCTGGGATTTACTTGGATCCGCATCACTCGGATCTGGAAACACAACCAACAAATAAAAGTAAGTCACATGACTTAGTAAGTTACTAACCATAACTTCCTATCATGGCATAATGCTCAATCATAAAATTTATCAAGCTATCGCCATGAAATAACCGTATATAAAAACATGTCATGGCATCCATGCTCGACATTAAATAAATATGTTATCGTAAAGTATAACATCTCATCATAAAACCATGTCAAGGCATTTTAGTCCTAAACAACAATAATTATACCTTTGGCATAAAACATTATCCCATAATATCATGTGGTAGCATATATGCTTAACAACTTAAATCAATATGTTATCTATTAATATAACATGTAATAAAC
>CM028381.1:36173613-36237506 GCA_013146195.2 Codonopsis lanceolata | reverse complement strand
TCAAAGAGGCGATTTGAAGAATTAGCCACGATCGATGAGCAGCGTTACTAGCCCTCGAGCACACTCGAGCCTATCAAAGCGCATAGCAGAGCATTCAACAAAAAGTCAAAGGCGCGACATCGGTCGGAGATCGGTGCTTGAGAAAAGCCCCTAGTTATGTTGATACTAGGGGAAAATCTCATCTCCGTGGATGGGACCGTACATTGTCAAAGAGATCCGGTCGGGAGGTGTCGTACTCGCCCTACAAACCGGGAAGGAGAGGACCTTGTTCGACCCTTCAACCTTGACAAGCTCAAAGGTACTATGCTTGAGCCAATCTATCCGACAAAAGTGTTTCCCTCTCATTTCGCTAGGTTGAAAACCGAAAGAGGCGCTAGGTTAGAAGCGAAAAAAAAACAATAAAAAGGAGAAAACTAGGTTGAAAAGAGGCGGCCTAGGCAAAAGTTAGAGCATAAAAAAATCGGGAGAAAAGGAGAGGAAGACACTCTTTTGAATCCTCGGCATACTATCTCCGGTCTTTGGCATACAACGGGCTCAAGCTGACAAAAGAGAAAAACCACAACAAAAGCTCACATTAAAATACTTAAAATATATTACAAGGTCTAAGGTGCAACTTAGGAATATTTATTTAAGACATTCTATATTATACATTAAGCTGCTTGCATATATATACATATTCACGCCTACACCCCCACTTGTTTCCCCCAAACATTCCTTCCTTTTGCGGCTCGGCCTCTAGCGGTCTATCCATACTGCGGCGTCCACCAAGCCGGGCCCATATCCCTCTTGCGAGGCACGAGAAGAGCCCATTCTCGAGAACCCAGGAAGTGTCTCCTTCGTCATCACCGGCATCTCCATTCGTGGACCGTTGTGTTGCTAGGTCGACTCAGTTATCTCGACACGGTACCCCATCAGTGAGGGGGGCAACCACGGTTCCCGGGGATTATCTTTGTTGATTGCCATCATCGGGCCTTATATCGTGCCCCATCCATTTTGAGGGAAGGACAACTTCTTCGGCTCCCAAGGATTATGCTCTTGACTGCATTATCATGCAGGAACCTCATAATCAACATATCGAAGCCGATGCCCATTCGGCCTCGGGGGGGCGCCTCTTCCCAATTCTTGGGACTGCCTCATCGGTCAGGGAGCCCCAGGAGCACCAAGGTTATGTACTACTGAAATCTCTGTAAGACACGAGGAATGACCAAGCTGAGCTCTCGATCTCTTCGCCTATCTCCATAAGGCGAGCGTCAATGCCCGTGGCAACATGGCGGCCAAACAAATTTCTCAGCCTTCGCCGAATCCTGCGGGAAGATTCCTCAGCAATCACCATTATCCAGGCCAAGTATTCAAGGGACAAGAATATATAATCGGAGAACAAATAGGCCACCTGAAGCCTATCAAAGTCCGAGGCCACATCCTGAAAATCAAAAGTCGAGTCTGTCATTCGTCATCTCCAAAAACATCGGGCGAGTCGTATGCGGAATAACTGCTCCGGCCCAAGCGGCCGATATCATCGGCACTATAAAAGAAGTTCTTCGATGCCCAACATGACGACTTGAGCATAGCCGGAGTGCAAAATGAAGTGCCGGATCTCCCAGTGGCTAATCACCCAGGATATGTCCATGGAGCCCCTCCGAAAGAAATCCTCGGTCCAGTCATAGTCAGAAAAATTGGTTTGAGGAAAGCGGCCTCGGAAGCCATAAAGCCCTGGATCATATCTCCCAGAAAGGCAGAGCCATCACGCCGAAAATGCTCCTCCACCACATATGGATCGAATGGGATGCCGGTGAGGGAAAAGTTCGTCGCCACCAGAAAAAGCATCAAGACCGGCCCGAGTCTGCTAAGATTCTTGGAACGATATTCGCCGGCGATCACGTGCTGCAGGCGAGATCCACCACTCGCACATCAATAAATCACGATGGCCCACCGGCGGATATCTTCCCACCGGACATAGGAAAAGAGCCGTCGGCCGGCGCCTCAAATAGTCCACGTCGTCCTCTATGAACTCTGTAAATGATCGTGGAAGAACGGTCAAGTCAAAGTTCACCCCGTTATAGAAACCCGGGGTGGCTTGGCGAGTAGTGCGGAATAGCTCCCTAATTGCCATGTAGGGGACGCCTCGAGGCGAGGCACGGCAATATTACAGTGGCGGCAACTCCCAACATTGCACAAAATTCTTCAAAGGCTGGGCACATTTCATTCATCCCAAAATTAAAGAGATGATCTTGACGAGACCAGAACCTGGACGCTCCTCTCAGCATGTCCCAGTTGATCACGATATTTCTCCAGGAAAGAAGGCACCTGAAGCCAAAAATGTGATCGAACCAGTCACGCTCGTCGGCTCGGAGGGCAAGAATCCATAGGTCGAGGGCATTTTCATAAATTTCTAATTCTAGAGGTGTATGGTATGGGGCAGCCATTAGAGCAAAAATATAAAACTTTCTCTGTCAAAAAAGAAGAGCAACTGAGAGGGAGAAGCTGAGAAGAAATGAAGTAGGCTGAAAGAAAATCAGACGTGAAGAATTCAGGCTCGCCGGGTCTCCTTTATAGCGTAAATAATAGAAAATCGACAAATTGGCAAACAGTGGTCAAGAAAATCTCCCAGGAATGCCATTTTGGGCGCCACCCTCATGAAGTTTGGGCATGGCGCCCAAATCCCTTATATGCCACGCCCAAATTGCTCCTTTACTGCATCTGAAATTCTGGTTTCTGTCCAAATCACCAATTGAAACCTCGTCTGATCACGGGAAGGCCTAGCAGCTATCAAAAAGAAAGGCTACATGGCTGCAATTATGCTTCCTTGCACAGGAAGAGGCGGCTGCCTCTTCCTCTACCCGCAGATCGCCAGAAAAGCCCCTTAAATCCGAAGGTGTATTCTTTTCAAATTCATTTCTAAAATGCAGCGTGCCTTTACCATTAGGAGTCGATATAGCTTTATTTTCTGCATGTATTTTGAGTGTGCATTTCATTTTATCATGTCATTTAAAATTATATTGCATTTTATCACTCATGTTTGTACAGATACTAATTACAAATAAAAAGAAAAAAAAAGAGGGCTGACATGCGCAGGAAAGGAAGCTAATAATCAAATGATACTCTGCCCCTGCTCAAGCCACCTCCCCTAACTCGGGGAGCCCAACGTGCCATCGTGCACGTGCCCCCGGGCACGACTAGATCCTACGTCCGCATCATCATCATCATCGTCACTGCGACGCCTGGTCTGCCGCATAGCGTCATTGCTCCTACAAGAAAAGTCATCCATCGACGGTAGAGTTTCTTGATGCAAGCCCAAGAGTCTCTTGTATGTGGACACTTTGACCGAAAATAAAAACATCCAAATAAAAAAAAAGAGCATCATCAAAAAAAAAAAGTGAGCATCGGTCCAATAAAAAAGGGGAATGATGAATATACCGTGCGGGCCTGATCAGGGACGCGGTACTCCTCAGGAATCTCCACATCCGGAAGAACCTCTCTTATGAGCCTACCATCTCGCCGGTATGGGAAGGATGAAAAAGCATCGTCAGGCATGGAAAATTCGAGCCGTGCATCCAGAACAGAATGAGAAGACTCAGCCCAAGCACCATCAACAGATGCACGTCTCCCGATCACATGAGGAGGAGGAGGAGGATGGAGCATTGTCCTCAAAAAGTCTTCATAGGCTATCACTGGAAAGTCACTGACAGGCATCTCATACTTGGACAAATACTGGAGCCGGTTTGGTATGAAGTGTGGCTCAATCACATGCGGAGGAGGTGGAGGAGGTGCCACCGGGGCTATCGAAAACGGGACATGCTGGCGGTTGACCCGCTCACCCATATACAAAGAATCGCACATGATAGACACCATCAAGATCCGGCAACGATTAAATATCAGAGTAACCTCGATCGGCCCTACCAGATTCCGCCAAGGGAACAAAGTCACCGAACCAGAAGTCGAGCTTGCCACTCTGTTCTGCAGCCCCAGTGACTCAACATAATGGCCTCTGGCGTCCGTTTCTTTCCGATTCGCATTTACAAATTTGACCGATCTGGGCCAAGGACATCGCTTGATGGGCCGGTACAAAGTCAAAGACAGAGTAAGCCCACACCTGAAAAAAAGAAAGGAGGTAAAGTCAGCAAAATAATAATAATAAAAAATAAATAAATAATATATACTGACAAAAGAAAAAAAAAGAGTACCTCCCAGGCAGGAGCAAAACCAGTCATCACCTTTGAGTCATTCCGACTCAATTTATCCATGCAAAAGTAAAGCTCAGCCAAACCCGCCTGCCCCCAGTCATAGTCAATCACATGCTCCAGATCTCGAAGGCAGCCCAGCAAAGAGACCCTCAAAGAAGTAGAAGCATTGGCAAAAAGAGACGTGCCCAAGAAAAAGAATAAAAATGTCCGGGCAAGACGAGTCACAACAACGCTATCTCGGATCAACGGCATTTTCCTAGAAGCCACTTCTTCACACTGAATGGTCACCTCATCAGCCGTCTTGTACTCGGGCACGAACCCCAAAAGGTCCTCCACCTCGTCATGACGTTCGCGGAGAGTATAATCTGGGTCAGATTCTGCCCAATACTGGTAGAAATGCCGGTAATAGCCGCAAAGTCGCAGGGAGTCATGGTGATCTCTCCCCAGCTAAGGTGGAAAGTGTGGGTGGTATCCCACCAGAAATTCCGCAGCACGTCGAAGATGACTCTGTAACTGCGGAAGGGAGTAAAGGCCCGCAGGAAGACTCCCAAGCCCGTATCATCTACCAAAGTCTGAGCTGCCAGAGGCATCGAATGGAATATATCAGAAACTCTGGCACAAGTGGCCCTGGCCTTGTCCAAAACCCCGCGCTCCTAAAAAAAAAAAAGGGGAGGAAAATAAAGGTAAGTTTCTCACAAACCCTTTCTTCTTGCATATTTAATACATTAAGATTTTTCAAAAAAAAAACAAACAAAAAAAAAATATATATATATATATATATATATATATATATATATATATATATATATGTACATTAAAATTTGTCTTTGCACATAAAAATACACATTATCATTTTTAAGTGTCATAATAATATATACAAATATACTTTGCATAAATGTACATGTCAACATGTTAGAAAAAAAAAGAGAGATAAAATATATACTTTGCATTTAAATATGCATGCCACATTTCCTTTATCTTCACATTCGTGTAAAAAAAAAAAAATAAATTAACCATGCAATATAAAAAAAAGAGCATCTCATGTATATTCAGCATCATATTGGCATCAAATAAAGTAGTCCATGCATCCATAATTTGCATTTATCATTTAATAAGCTGTATTAGGAATGCGCGAAAAAGAAATTTAAAATGCCACCTGCCATGGAAAAATAATATCTACTTGGCATTTCTTATATCCCTATACCATCAGCATGCATAAAATATCCGTTCTAGTACATAAAATATATCTGTTTTGTCTTGTATATATCCGAAAATGTATCCGAAAAATGTGTCCAAAAATTTTGCATTTCATTCCGAAAATTCCGTATTGTGAATATATGCCATGTAAAAATATTTTTAGAGCTAAAACATGCATCATATAGCCTTAATTGCATTAACATTATAAATCATGCATAGTAGGGTCAAATAGTAACTACTAGTTCAATTTGGGCATCGCAAAAATAAATTGTCCAAATTTCATGCATTATTACTAAAATTGCATCATTTTAGTCCATAAATCGCATGTATAAATATCATAAGCTGCATATATATATTCCAAAAGTCCAGAACAGCACAGAAAATGAGCAGATCTGAAAAATTAACCAAATGGGTGGAAGAAAGTTATACTTACATTGGGATCAGGAAGATTCGAGATATGTTTGTACCAATCTCGCACCAGATTGCCCCAGTCATGTTTCGAATAATAATAGCCGACATGGTTCCGAACCAAAGGAGGAAGTTCTTTCTTTTCCTCGCCAGATTCCGGGTCCATTGGTGCCTTTCCCTTCTTAGATCTAGAGGAAGAAGCCATCTGCGCAGAAAAACAAAAATTTTGGCAAAAGAAAATTGAGAAAAGGAGAGAAAATGAAAAAAAGAAAAATAGAAGCTTACCTCGTCGGCAATGGAAGCGAAGCAAAGAAAGAATGAAGGCTTCGCCTTCATTCCGTGAATGAAAGAAAAAGGGAGGAAAAAGTGAAATTTTCACTTTTCCCCTCAAAGATTCGACATCGACACTTAAGTCCTCCAAATTTCAAAGCTGCAAAGTGGTCCCTAAGACTTAACAGAAAGTTAACAAAAGCAATTTTGTTAACCACATTCGATGGCCTTTCACCCAAAAAGCAAGGAAAGCTCATATCTCCCAAAGAAGTCACCGGACAAGCGAGAAAAATCGAAAACTTCGGCGCAAAGGTAAGTCCCTTTTCCTTTTGAAAAAAAAAATCAGTCAAAGAAAGAAACAAAAAAAGAGAGAGTTATAGAAAAAAAATAATAAAGTCATAAAAGAAAAGAAAAAACAATCAAAGAAGAGAAAAAACAATCAAAGAAAAAGAAAAAAATGCAAAAAAAAAAGAACAAGAACAAAATCCCCAGCAGAGGTGAACTACGTTGGTCTGATTCCTTGAATAAGGATACGTAGGCAGCCTATTTCGGTAGGCACGACCATCACAACAATAAAAAAAGAAAAAAAAGAAGAAAAAAAAAAAAAGAAGAAAAAAGAAAGAGAGAATAAATTCCCCAGCAAAAGTGGCAAAAATACCAAGATCAGCCGAATCGCCCACCGGCAAAAGGTAAGTCAGGTACAATATTCTTACCTTGACTATTAGAATAATTTCCTTTTAAGGAAGGTTTGCTTTTAAATAAAAGAAAAACTCTTTTTCAAAATGAGTTTTGATTTCAAAAAAAAAAAAAGAGGAATATTCAAAAAAAAAAAAAAAAGAAAGAGGAAGAAGAAAAAAGAAAAATCTCTTTGTCGTATTCAACGACAGATTTTGATCGGTTGGATACAATTTTCGAAAATTTGAAGAAAATTCTTTTTGTCGTATTCGATGACAATTTATCGGTCGGATACAGTTTTCGAAAATTTGAAGTTTTCTTATTATGTTTGGAAATCGGAGATATGGCCAGCCAGACATGATTTTGAAAATGCCTCTTAACGTATTTCAACGACAGGTACTTTCCGGGGGAAATACGGTTTTCGAAAAACACAAAAATCTTCATACCGTATTTGACAACGGTTTCGGACCGTAAGAATACGACTTTTCGAAAAACATGAAAATCTTTTCTTCGTTTGTGTTCTTGGACGGGTTTGACCCAGAAAAGAGCACAACTTCCTCGATTGGTTGTTTGTTTCGGCTTAGGCCGAACTACGTTTGGTCTGATTCCTTTTATTAAGGGATACGTAGGCAGCCTACATTAGTAGGTCCGACCATCAGAGCATTCAATTTGCATATCGCTTAAAAAGCTGCGATAACTTGCTATAAGCGACTAAAAATGTCTAGGATATGGAGGTTTGATAAATTTGTTGCATTATAAGCGCTACTGTGCATATTTCTCCCTCGTTTTGAAATGAAAGCGAAATTGGAGAGTCTATTCTTATCAACGATGTTCGTCTACTCGGTAAGGCTGCGGGTTACACCCGTAGACTCCATCGTTGAGGGGCTCTGTAGACACCCCAATTTCGTACCCCTGATATGTGACATGACAAAAAATATCAAGAACTGTTAAAACATTAACAAATGTCAAGTTACAGGGTCAAAAATGCAAAAGGACAAAGCAGGATGCGCAAAAGGACAAATTGCAGGGACTAAAGTGTCAAAAATGGGCCAACTTTGGGATTTGGGCGTGGCTACCATCAAGTTTGGGCATGGCGCCCAAACTCATATAGGGTGGCGCCCAATTCCAATTCTCCAGCCACTGTTCATCAAAGATTTGCCGTAAAATGCAACTCATTCGGCGTGGTGCAACCGGTTGATGCGCTTGAGAAAATTTTAATTCCACGATGTCCCTCTCCTCCTATAAATAGCGTGCTCGGCTCCTCATTTCACACAACATTCATCCATAAAGCTTCTCCACGTTAACGATACGCTGGAGAATTAGAGAGCGGTGTGAGATAGTGAGAGATCACCTCCAAAGCCTCGAAACCCTGCCAAACCTTCCTCCAAACACAAAACCAACCGATAGAAGTGTACCTTAGCCCCCCACTAGGTATCCACCCTTTTCCCGGTCCAAAAATCGTGGAAAAGCGGTTGCTCTCGCCCGATTTAAAAGGCCAAATCAGCCCGAGTAAGTCGTTACTCCGCCCGATTTCGGCCTACTTCGATCAAACAAACAACCAAAAACAAGCAGTTACCTGCCCGATCCGAGGCGAAAAGTAACTTTCGAGGCGATCACGCTGCCCAAATTCACACAACACACAACTTCAAACAACAAAAAAAAAGAAAAAACTCTCTCTCCCGAGGACGAGGCGAGCACACACCTACGTTGTCGTAAGTTTTTATTTTAAGTCTTTCATTTGTTCCATGTAATAGTATTATTTCATCCGGCCCAATGTAGCCATATAAGCGGTTGTCTGCCGGATTTAATTAGGAAATAGTACTAAATGTAGCCGTTATTATGGCAAAATGTTTTTAGATAAGTTTGTAATTATTTACTTCATTTATTCAATAAAGTCTTTATTTGTAAATGTATTATTTCGGTCGGTTCAATATCAATATATAAGCGATTATCTTTGCCGGATTTATTTAGGAAATAATACTAAATGTAGCCGTTACTATGGCCAAATATTTTCAAGTATATTTGTAATTGTTTGTAAAAGAGTCTGTTGCAAGTCCGTAAATAATATAGATGTAATGGATGTATTTGTAGGCAGTTAATGCTTTATTTATCTGTTTAATAAATATAACAAAAAGCATACTTTAGCCAAAAACCGTTTGAGACCGAAGGGCGAGTTGGGTGCCTAGCACCTTCCCAACTCGTAACTTAGCCTCCGAACCCGTTTTCTTTCATCTCGGTTTTCTTTTACGGTTTTGCTTTATTTTTGCCTTAAAATAAAGATGGCGACTCTAAAAACATTTTGGATCGGTGGGGCCTCGCAACATCTTTCTTTGCACTTTCACGTTTTCCCTAAAAAGGGAGAATGAGAATGGAAAGGTGATGTATTCCTATGTTCTGGTATCCCCTAAACAAGGGATAACTTGACGTAGAAAACCCAAAGCACCCATAACGATCCGAAATAGGCCATAAGGCTATTTTCATAAAAATCCATAGTGGGGGCGCTGCAACATTCCTTCCTTGCACTTTCATGTTTTCCCCTAAAAAAGGGAAAATGGGAATAGAAGGGTGATGTCTTCCCATATCCTGATATCCCCTAAAAAAAGGGATAACTTGATGCGGGAAACCCATAGCTCCCATATTGGATCAAAATCCACTAAAGGCAACCGAGGCGCATTCCAACGCGCTATTCCGACAGCACTCCTCCCGTACTTTTGATTTCGTCCTCCCCTAGAAAAGGGTGGCTGGAACGGGAGCAGTGGATGTCACCGCATCCGCACGTACGCGCACCCCTATCCAAGGGCGCGCGGGGCGAGGGAGCAAGCCATCCCGGGAACCCACACTCCGTAACTATTATTTTTGTTCCATCAAATTTTTTATTTAACTTGATGTGGCAAAATCACAACTTGGGCCGTTCGTATGATGAGTCGAATATCTGGACTTGAATCTGCTTCCTTGAACCTAGTTAAGAACACAGAAAACCTTAGTGGAAGTGCAAGGCTTGGCTTCGCGAAACCATTCCGGTGTGAGAGTAAGTATCGGGTGTGAATGTCAAGAGAATTTGATAGAGTTTCTAGGCTCAAGAAAGAGTATATACCTTGTTTATGGCTTATGGAGGGGTATTTATAGGCCCCCAACATCATTGAATCCGTCTAGGATTCAGTTTCCTTAGATACCCAGACAATTAAGGAGAGAATCCCTTGATTTTAGGCGTGATACGCAGCTAGCCGAGTGAATGTAGGAGCAGGTAAGGCAAGTGTCCTGCGTAGAAATGGAAACCTTTGACTTGTCTTGAAGGGCAAGTTTTCAGGGTTTCCTGCTCGATGCGTGCCCGGGCGAGCAAGGCTCTGCCAGGCCATAATAGATAGATTCGCAGATGATGTGTAAAGATTGCTGATAGAGCAATTCGTAACTTAAGGAAGAGTGTTCCACAACACACTTCTAAAACAAGTAAGTTAACATTCAGGATCATGCAAGTCATGCTCGCAACTTCCAAATCATAGACAATGCATATAAGAGCATCATGTGAAAATTTATTCCATTTATTTTCCTTTTCTTCTGGTACGAGGTTTAGTCAATTTCTAACCTGCTTACTACCAATCCTAGTCCGCCAACGAACCTCTTTTGATCACCAATTTAGGGTACCGGCTAAATTGGATTTCAAAAGCTTTCGTTGCAAGGATGCGAAGGGTTATGAGAAAAATCTTAAGCATCCTTTACTACAGTCTCACCTAATCATGCAACAGTGTAATCATGGCATATCCATAAGGCATGAGAATCAAGATTTTATCATGCTATACTTTAAACAAATTACATTGCTTACTAATGCATATAAGCATGTTCATACTCAAATACAACTATTTCCGTTAGACATATTCATTACTCTTATAAACCATGTCTTTTCTTTTTAACAAAATGCGTTTACCATGCATGTTCGCGTATAAAGATCATATATTAATTCTCCTTTTAAAATAACACACGCACCGGTACAAGTTATGTTTATACTTCAAAATCACAAATATATCTTACTCAAAATTTTAAATCATCAACGACATGATAAAATTCATACCATTAACAGTGTCGCATGTACACATGTATATCATGCAAATATGATATAAAATAACCAAGTATCATCATACATCTTCTCATATACTCTATGTAATTTCCGCTATTCATATAATGCATAAAACTCATGTAACTCATAATCATGCATATCGGTTAATCAAACGGCTAATATAGCGCATGAGATTTCGAAACTATTCGTACATGTTTATATCACAAAACCGAGAAGAAGTACGCATAAGAATTCCCTCGTGATAATTTTCTAAACAAGGGCAACTCTAACAAATAGCAAGGTTCGTATATCCACTATACTCGCCTAACAATACTTCCGTAGTAACTCAAGAGTAAAGAGGTATCATTCACTCTAGTACTCACAACCGTCAAAACTCTGTGAAGTCCTTCATTACCTTAGTCCAAAATCTCGTATTCGTTAAAACACACACGAAATACTCTCGCGCGACAACGACACCCTATTAGTCGCGACTTAGCGGTATTCTTGCTCGTAATAACCGCAATCCATCTCAAAACCACTAAGTATCGATCGTGCAATTCAAGCGCGTCCTACTCGCATAAAAATCACACAACAAAGTACCATTATTTTACTGTACACATATCTCTATAGAGCATACAAATTTAACGCACCACTAGTATTTACCACTAGTAGCATTAACACATATTCAATATTCACATATGTATAACATCGCCATCCATATAGGCTTACATAACCGTATTACTTTACTGCAATCGACTGTCTACCGACAAATCAAAATTTCAACCAAAACCGTAAACCAATCCCATACCGGGACATCCTCCTCAATAATATCCATAAATCGAGGAAAGCAAAAATAATTAAATCTCAACACACAATGCAATGTATGTATTAATGCATATGAGTTACCGATACAACGTGCACTCATAATAGCGATAATAGCAACCATAATATCCGTATAATGAATTACCTCCTATCCAAGGTAGGTCTCAAAACTCCGCAATGGCCAACCGCCACGCACGCATACAACCTCAAACCCTAGCTCGTCTATAACCATTTCACTAAGGGTCACTAGACTGCTTATTAGCGCTCTTAAAGTCATTAATCCTCAATTTAAGGCAATCCATTCTATGTGATCACCAATATTGCTCCAACACCTACACATGGTGTCACATTTCTTTAAACGAAATTTATACAACAATTCATCACCTCTTCATCTATGAATTTAGGTAAAAGCATCACTCCGCTTACTAGTCCACGGATTTGCCTACACAGCTTCAGGAGGTACTAACTGTCCTCTAACCACATCATCAACCTTAATATTCCCTGAGGTCCTCTCTCAGGTGCGTTCCTTAATATTTAACTTTTTCTCATAAATACAGTCCACAGCCTCTCGAAAATCCGCAAGCTGTATCAGGATAAACTGCCTGTAATACCCCATCCTTAATCCTTAACTCTTTCACAATTTATGGAGTCTTCCTAGTCTCATCCGGTACTAAGTGTGCTACTCCAATGCATTAACTCTGTGATCTTCACTTAAATATTGATTCACAATATCATCATATTTGCCACCAATTCTCCGGTGGACTCTCAATCATGGATATTACTAGTACCACCTTATACTTATCAACATTGGCATCTCTACTAGTGCTAACATCCATTCTAGTTCAAACATCTTAACATACTATAACTCTCGACGTTAAGATATAACAAATCACACAAACCAAACCCCAAAGCCAAGGAACCTATCCCGGCTGAAAGCTAAATTTATAATCATAGCTCTGATACCAACTGTGACGACCCGACCCGGATCCCAAGACGAAATCCCAAGGTCGTGCCGCCAAGGAAACAATTAACAACAACAAGTAGCAAACAATGGGTAGGGCCATAACGGCGATACACCGACAACTTAAAACACATGCGGAAGCAAATGAAATAAAACAGTGGCGCCCGAGCTAACAAGCTCAAACTAAAACAACCAAAGAGATGATTAATCTCTCGGTCCAAAAATTCGACTCGCGTGCCGCAACATTGGGCACGTAGAACAAACTCCCTGTTATGCAATTCAATATATAGCATAAAATAAACCAAGTCATCGGCGAAGCTACGGCCGGAACCCAACATTACACTAAGTCTAAGACTCTAGTCTAACAACTCAACGGCTAAAAACATGCCGGAGTACAAACATAATATTTAACTAGCAATTTAACATGCTAACATAATCACCAATTAACCAAGCGCGACCAAAACCGGCTACCAACAACATGAGTACTAACATTTATAAGTACTAACAAACGAAAACATATGGAGATATAACCATAAATAAACATCCAACACGACTTCTACTTGTCGGCTACCAAAAGAATAAGCTAAACAACATAATTACAAATAACACAATTCACATTTAGGTTGCTACCCCAACATGAAGTTTACATAACTTCATCTTTCCCAACGACCTCACCAAAAACAAATAAACTATCTAAGTAGCAACCTTGCCAGAGATAATACTTCGTCAACGCAATCTTCTTGATTTACTTGGATCCGCACGCTCGGCTCGGATCTAGGGAAAACAACCAACAAATAAAAGTAAGTCACAAAGACTTAGTAAGTTACTAACCGTAACTTCCTATCATGGCATAATGCTCAATCATAAATCACATCATGCTATCGTCATGAAATAACTTTATATAAAATCATGTTATGGCATCCATGCTCAACATTAATCAAACATGTTATCATTGTAGTATAACATCTCACTAAAATCCATGTCAAGACAATTATATGCTTAACGATCATAATTCTTGTTATTGATATAACATAGCCTTCCGATACTATTCATGTCAAGGCGTACAAACTTAACAATAATGATTAATACCTTTGGCATAAAACCACATTCCAATAATACTCATGTGATAGCATTCATGCTTACAACATTAATCAATATGTTATCTATTAAGTATAACATGTAAGAAACCAAAACAAACATCATATCATATCCAATTCACCAAGCACGTTATTCACTTAAGCACTTGTGAAACAATTCATGTATAAGGGATATGATACCATTACCCAAATTCCTCCGCGCGTGTCGCTCCTGCAAAAACACGTGCAAAACCTTTATGTGCCCTCGATATCCCTCTCGTAGATATCGACGTCCCCGAGACAGTCTCCGCTCGAGTTCCATAGTTATCAAAGTCATGTGTATTACTACAACTAAGATAAACTACTTCCCCACCGTGGCCATCGATGGAGGGGTGTGTGCAAACCCGGCACGGCGATACATCGCGATCACGAATCCCATAATTCGTGAAGACGATGTATCGTCCCACCAAAGACTCAACAGACCGACGCCAGCTGGACTTAAAACCCAAGCACAAGTAATATATACTCATATGCTCAAAACAAGTAGGTAAACACTCTACTATCAAACTAGTCATGCAATTCATCCACAACTAGCATAAACATCATAACCGAGAATCATATAAGCTCATAATCAAGTGTGCTTCACACACTTCAAAACTTCTTGGAGGCTCGACCTCCATGAATTCTACCCAAAATTCCGTAGGACTTAAAATTATAGTTCCTAGGATTCATACTAACCCAAAGGTTAACTCCGTTGAGTTCAATCTAAGTTTTCCGAAAATTCAAGGATTAGAAGCTTAGGCTTCATCAACCCCCTATGTTCATAACTATCGCCCAAAACCACAATCCCAATGTTCAATATACTCATATAAACCCAACAAACTAATTAACAATGCAACTTAGAATAATTTAGCCATCTTGTGCATAATATCATCCAAGTCATCATACCAATCATAACATTCAATTCATGATTAAAATTCACCACATGGTTCAATATGTTCTATTAAGCTTGTAAAACATATTAATCAAGCTAACATCATTAGATTGCAAGCTAAAACCAAATTAGGGCAAATCACCCTCCAAGCATCTCAACCAAACCAATTTCAATACTCATGGATAATCAACACAACTAAGTTCAATAAACTCCACTAAACATGTATAACATGCTAATTAGGCTTACCATCATCTTTAACAAGCCAAATACAATTTGGGGAAAATCCCCTTCCAAGTATCTTTGTCATTCAAGCTCAATACACATAATCAATTCGTATAGCAAAGTTTAGTATACTCTATTAAGCATATAAAACATATTAATCAAGCTCACATCATCCATTTGCAAGCTAAAACAAAATTAGGGCAAGGCACCCTCCAAGAATCTCAACCAAACCAACATCAATCTTCATGAAAAATCAACATAATCAAGTTCAATAGGCAATTTAGAACATGAATTTCACATAGACATGGTCTCACATAGGCCAATCAAGCTCTAACATAAACTTGAAATCCTAGGGTTCATACATTTCTAGAAACCCTAACAATGGCTTCCATTGACCCAAGTAGCACACATGGTTGATTCCCTAGGGTCAATGGAGCCTAAAAAGAGGGAGAAGAAAGGTAGAAACTTACCAAAGCTTAGCCCTAACAATGCAGCAAATTCGTGCCCTAGAGATGAAGTTTCTCCTTAACTCTTTCTTCAACCTTGAAGATGAAATGGGGAAGAAGAAGACTCCATTAATGGCCTCCAAGCTCAGCCCTTCAAGACCCACGAATCTCCTCTTCAAGCTCTCTCTCTCAAGCCCCTTGAGTGTTCCCAGAAATTGCAAGAAGAGAGAAGAGGGAAGAAACTTTTCTGCTGGCCGAAAGAATGAAGAATGCGGCAGATTTCATGGGTTTTATATGGGGGATTAACTCACTAATTACCCCACTAATCAACTCCTAAATCTCCTAATAGATGTTAGGATTAGTTTAGGTTAAGTAATTGGGTCAAAGTGTGGTTTAAAAATGGGTTAATTGGTCAAACATTCGGACAAATCAGAAAAAGAGGGCAAATCCCGACTTTCTGGAAATTGGACCTTGCGGTCGCTTGGCTTTAAGGTGATGCGACCGCATCACCCTTATTTCAGCAATTAGGGTTTTTGTCCAATCTTTGCTCGATCCCGGCCTCTCCCGCGTGCGTTCTCGAGTCCTTCCAAGCCAAAATTGGTCTACTATTCAACCTTAATATCCTCTAATCTATAACCAAAGGATTCAAGTCTCAAACCTCATCAAAACAGGGCCAAGAACTCAGTCAGAACTCGCCCGACGACGGCCAGGAAAAGTGAAACTGAAAAGGGTTTTCGCTAGAATCCAACTAGCAACCAAACCGTCGATGCAACTAGCATCTAACAAACATCCAAGGCATGAAAATGATGTTTGGAATGCCTTCTAACAAATAACCATGAAGTTACAACATAAAACATAAACCCGAGATTCAAAGCATCTCGCGAAAGAAAAGTGCATACATGCATCTCAAACGACGTCAACGATCATGCTATTGCCTCTAAACATATACGGGAGCTAAATGAACATGTTTATGATGATTATCAATGTATGAATTCATGCATAGAACAATCAAGCAACATTTTAGGGTTTTACACGGGGCAAAACCGACGCAAGACGTAACAACTTGCTATCTAAACGTCGAATGAAACCACAAACCGACGGGTAATAACCCATGATTGTAAACACTTATTAGGGCTACAAAATAGGCCTAAATGCCTCTCAGATGATGAACAACAGATAGGGGAGATAGGCTCCCGAAAGATGAGACGTTCACCCGGCTCAATCTCAAACTACGCGAAAAGGAGAATTGTTATTCTCGAGGCGTCAAAACTTCACGAGACTTATGGAATGCATCCAATTAGAAGTCTAACACATCTAAACATGTTATTTAATCATTATGTAAAGATCTGGGACCAAATCGAGGTCAGAAACACAAAACCCATAAACTCTCAATCGTCGCATTTCGACTATCGTCGGTTACGACTTTTGACTTCAACAAGTCAACCACTAAATGACATCTCCTAAAAGTGTTTTAGTCTTAATGTGGTCTCTCATACACATTTAGACTCTCACACAACCAAACAAGCGATCAACCGAAGAAGAGATGCGAGCATTGCACGCAATTCAAGCTAACCGGGAATCGGGATCTTACAGCCTTTAAGGGCGTTTTATTTATTTACTTGTTCGTTTATTTATTTATTATTTAATGTTATTATTTAAATTCGGCTCAATGTAGTCAATATAAGCCGTTGTGCTGCCCGGATTAGAATAGAAAATATTATGTAAAAGAGCCATTATAATGACCAAATATTTTTAAATACATTTGTAATTATTGTAAGGAAATGGCTGCAAATAATGTAGCCACGGATGTATTTGTTTTATTTTCCTGTCTTTTAATGCTTTATTTATTTGCTAAATAAATATAACAATAAGCATACTTTAGCCAAAAACTATTTTGAGACCGAAAGGGCCAGTTGGGTGCCTAGCACCTTCCCAACTCATAACTTAGCCTCCGAACCCGTTTTCTATCTCTGGTTTTCTTTTCTTTCTTCTGGTTTTGCTTTATTTTTTCCTTAAAATAAAGATGGCGACTCTAAACTTTTTGGATCCAATGGGGCCTCGCAACACTCCTTCTTTGCACTTTTCCGTCTTCCCCTAAAAAAGGGAAAATTGGAATGGAAGGGTGATGTATTCCCATATCCCGATATCCCCTAAAAAAGGGATACCTTGATGCGGGAAACCCAAAGCTCCCATAGCGATCCAAAACGGGCCATAAGGCTATTTTTAATAAAATCCATAGTGGGGGCGCCGCAACATCTTTTTTTGCACTTTTTCATTTTTCCCTAAAAAAGGGAAAATGAGAATGAAAGGGTGATGCATTCTCATATCCTGGTATCCCCTAAAAAAGGGATAACTTGATGCGGGAAACCCAAAGTTCCCATATTGGATTAAAAATCCACTAAAGGCAACCGAGGCGCATTCCAACGTGATATCATAGACAGCACTCCTCTCGCACTTTTGATTTCGTCTTCCCCTAAACAAGGGAGGGTGGAACGAGAGCAGTGGTGTCCCGCACGCGCACCCTAACCAAGGCGCACGGGCGCGCGCAGAACCGACACCGGTGCTCGACCAGGTTTTGACGGGATGAGTATGATTCTTTGCTCCATGTGAGTATGGTTTCGGACAGGGCCCTTGGCCTGGTAGGCAAGGCCTGTGCCCGGCCAGGTTTAGAAGGGAGTTACTTTGTCGTTGCTTGATGCCTCGGTTATTTTGTCTGCTAAGCTGGCGGGCCCCATATTAATTATGCTCGTGACTGGCACGTGATGCTAGCTCGTGTTTCGCTCGTGACCCGGCTTGGGCCGGGAACATCAGTGGCCCCTAGCTTCTTGTCTAGTGAGTATTCATGCTCGGAGCAGGGAGCGTATATGCTGGACGATACTATTTTGGCTACGGGCTTCAACACTTGTGGATTTTTGAGAAAAAGAGAGGATTGAGAGAGCAGACTTGTAGAAGGTTCTGGGGCCTCAATGGAAGACAGCTGGAGCGTACTAAGGAAGCTTGCTGCTGAGGGTGTATCGGGCAAGTGGACGAGGGGGCGCGTGAATCGCCAAAAAGTAGTGTGACTGGTTTGGGCACAAACCACGAAGCGGCGCATTTAATGCGACGTACCTTGAGTGACGTGACCTCAACCGTCTCGTGGAGCATCGTTTCAGCCTCCGTTTTTTCCCCCCAAAACCAAATCCTCGGTCTATAAACGGCCCGTCCTCTCCCCTTCTAACCTTTTTACCATTTCTTGATTTTCTAGAGAGAGAAATCTCCGGTGAGCTCTACTGTTGCTGCTCTGAACGTGCCCAAACTCCGGCGATCCGGCACTCTGATTTCTACCGTTTATTTGTTTCTGGCGTTTCAAGCTTTACCTTGGCTTTGTTTTTCCCCCTAATTGCCCATGGAAGACGCATCAAACTAGGCTTAACAGTAAGTTTCTGACCCTTTTCTTCCTGCTCTGTTCTTGGTTTTTCTGGGTTTGGTGAGGGTTTCTTGGTTTTTTTCCCTCCATGTATTTATGGCAGGGTTTACGGGAGTAGAACTGACCCTTAGGTAGATATTGAGGAAAGAACCATGTGGTCCTGCTCACTAGGCGGGCATGGCCCCTTGGTGTACCTAGACTTAAAAACTTTTCCCCATTTTGTTTTATCGGTTATCCGTGCAGAACGTTGACTCTCCTTCCTCGATCTCTTTTGTAGATGTCTGATATTTCATAAAATGACCGTGAGGCCTTCAGCTATGGTGGGAGAAATGACTCACTGAGCAGCGAGAAGACTCCTCCGTTCGATTACGAGTCGGAAGAGGGAGAGGAATCCATGGCCGGACCAGCTGGTCCTGAGCGCGTGGACCCTCCAGTAGTTGATTTAGTTGATTCCTCCAGCGGGCAGGACTTTGGAGAGGAGAGTGTCACTGGCGGCTATACTGGCGGGCAGGCCTCGAACAACAGGAAGCCGATGTCGAATATATGGTCGAGCAAGTAAGGGCCGAGCAGGGAGCGGTGGCTAGAGAGGCCTCAGAGACTGACGATGTAAGACCCTGAAATTTTGGGAATTTAACTTGCTTTCATGGTTGACTTCTTGTATGAGTCTTCATGTCTTTGGGTTGATTGGACCATAGCCAATGCCCTAGAGTTGTAGGAGTTACAATGAGTAACTTGGCATCGTTGGAAACTCGACCCGATAAAGTACAATCTTCATTAATTATTGTTTACAGCCTTTGAGATATCCTAGGTTTTCGTGTACTTGCTTGAATATATTTTATATCCTTATTATCATGTTTAAAAAGTTTACATGTGGTCATGACGTACAAAGTATAGCCGTCGTCATTAGTTTGATTTTTACGATTCGTGTTTCGTACGTATCGTCTTTCGTACTTTTCTTGGACTTAATTTTAATTTAATTTCGGTATGTGTTCGAGACCTTTCATTATACTTTTAAAATACTTTAAAATATGTATGCATACTCGTTCGATCGTTGTTTCAATCGTTAGTTTGTTCTGCGTAATTTCGTCCGTCGTATAGTAGTTACGGACATGCTTGTCAGGAGCAAACCCTAAACACACACTATCTCACGCACTGTAGGTGCGATTTGGGAAACTCTCCTTTCTGCCGTTATTTACAGCCGCTATGGTGGAACCTCCACCTGCCCCGCCAAATCCCCCCACTGCCCCTTCAAAATCTTTTGCTGCTGTCCTCTCTTCTTCTCACACAAATTGACTTCCACATTCCTCCTTCATCATATAAAGGTGAGCCATCCCTCAAGCTTTCGGCTAAAATTATTGAAGCTTTAGCTAAACCCTTTCAGCAGACACTTATAGGGAAATTTTCACATGGTCGACCCTCGATGGAATCTATTCGTAAACTTTTTCACACTTTCGGCCTTAAAGCCGCCTTCAATGTTGGACATCTTGACGCTAAACATATTCTCATCCAAGTGTTTCATGATGATGACTACCAACGCTTGTGGATCAAAGACCAATGGTATCTTGGTCGATTCCCCATGAGGGTATTTAAATGGTCCCCCGATTTCAGGCGTGAAGTTGAAAGCCCTATCGCCCCAGTCTGGTTCTCCCTCCACGGTCTCCCTATCCATCTATTCAACAAAACTGCCCTCTTCGCCATTGCCTCTTTGTTTGGCCGGCCTTTGATGCTTGATCAACCAACTACTAACCTCTCTCGTCCGAGTGTAGCTCGTGTTTGTGTTGAAGTTGATCTCTCAAAACCCATTCCGAATAGGATCTGGATTGATTGTGGGTCTCTTTACCCAAGTTTTTGGCAGCCCCTTGAAGCGGAAAATGCCCCACTTTATTGTAGCCACAGCCTTCGTCAAGGCCACTCTGAGCTTTAATGCAAAGTTAAAAACCCTACGATTCCTCCTCAGACTGCTCCATTGCGTGATCCAGTCCCCTCGATCCCTCCTACAACTCGTTGGACACCAAAGAAGTCAACTAATCTGGATGCTACGGCCCTCGAGACT
This sequence comes from Codonopsis lanceolata, assembly GCA_013146195.2. Classification (NCBI taxonomy): domain Eukaryota; kingdom Viridiplantae; phylum Streptophyta; class Magnoliopsida; order Asterales; family Campanulaceae; genus Codonopsis; species Codonopsis lanceolata. Next base: position 36,216,804 of record CM028381.1, on the reverse strand, counting down.
AGTTTGCATGCAGCTCCGAATAATGTTCCAGATATTCCCACTTCATCTTCGGCAAAGGACACCACCGATCAAACCATAATCGGTAAAGTTATTCCTCATAATTTTGTTTCCCCTACTACTTTGAATAATTCAGTTTTGGCAAAGAATACCACTGATGTTCCTGTTGATAATGCTTTAAATTGCCCGACTAATATTTCTTCTGTTGACGTGGAGGATACTCATCTGCCTTATGCTGATCCTATGGCCAATATTATTTCACCTAATAGATTTGCTGCCCTTAGTGAGAACAACGATCCAGACAGTGATGATCAAGAAGATAATCCTGATCTTGATGACATGGGAATTGCTCAAGATGTTGGTGACAAGGGAGCTGCTCCTGTTCCCATTCGATCCCCCATACTAGATCACCTAAATCTGGATTCGTCTCTCCCTTTTCCTAAATGCAACAACAAGATTAAGTCCAAGATTCCAGCTCCAGCTATGCAGACAAGGTCTAAAACTCAGACAACTCTCCCCACTTCTCATGGCTGTTAATCTTATTTTTTGTAATATTCGGGGCATTGGCAACGTCCCTTCTATTGGCCGTTTCAAACGTCTTATTAAGCTTCACAAAGTTACGTTCCTTGCTATTTTTGAACCAAAAATTGATGCTGCTCATATTCATCGTATTGCCAAGCGTCTGAAATTCAAAATGTGTTTTTCCAACACTCATGGTTGCATTTGGCTCTTTGTCAAATCTACTTTCACCTGTGATCTTTTGCAAGACACGGACCAGCATCTTACCATGCAAGTCAAGCATTATAAATGGTCGTCTCCTATTAACATTTCATGCATTTATGCTAGTTGCGATGAGATTATTCGTCGAAACTTGTGGTCTGATCTAGTAGATTTGAGCTCTTCCTTCGGGTCCACACCTTGGTTGGTTGGCGTTGATTTCAATATCATTCTTTCTCCTGAAGAAAAATCGGGTGGCAATGGCTGGGAACGCTCTGGGGCTATGGATTTTCACTCTTGTATTTCTGCTTCGGGGCTTCTTGACTTGGGTTTTTCTGGCAGCAATTTCACTTGGTGGAATTCTAGAGATGGGAATGCCTCCATATTTGAACGCATTGATCATATGCTTTGTAATTCCTTCTGGCAGTAAATTTTTCCATGATTCTTCTGTTCGCCATTTGGGTCGTGCTTGTTCTGACCATGCTCCATTACTCACAAATATCACTTTGGCAGGCCCTAAGCAACTCCTCTATTTTTCAGTTTCTTAATGTCTGGACGGCATATCACACATTTCTTCCTCTTATTCAGGCCACTTGGCAGCAAACCATTGAGGGCAAGCCTATGTATGTCTTTGCTAAGAAGCTTGCTTTGTGCAGGCAGGCTTTAAAAAGTTGGAATAGAGATGTCTTTGGCAATATTTTTTCCAATATCAAGCAAGCTGAAGATGAAGTTCAACGCTTAGAATTTCTTTTTGAGGCTTCGAGATCTTCTGCAGATAGAGCTGCTGTGTCACAGGCTCACGCTAATCTCAAGAGTGCCTTGAAAACCGAAGAAGACTATTGGAGTCAAAAGGCTAGGGTTAAGTGGTTTAAAGATGGTGAGGGCAACACAAAACTGTTTCACGCCTCTGTTAAGCAAACTCGGCGGCAATTACATATTCACTCTATTGTTGACTCTGATGGCATTGAGACTTCCATCCGATATTAGGAATCAGGTTGTTCATTACTTTCACTCCCAGCTCCAGGCAATTCAAACGGTTGACAATGGTATTATCTCTTCTATCCCATCTCTTATTTCAAGTGACATGAATTCCTCTCTTACTGCCTATCCCACTCTCAATGAGATTCGGGCAGCTGTTTGTAATATGAATGGTGATAGTGCAGCCGGTCCGGATGGTTTCTCTGGTCTATTATGTCCTCATTGCTGGGACATTATTAGTTCCGATCTCCATGTTGCTATCTCAGAATTTTTTTCTGGACTCACCTTGCCCCGCAGTTGGACTAGCACTCTTATTGTTACTATTCCTAAAGTTGGTAATCCATCCTCTTTTGGTGATTTCAGGCCTATCAGCCTCTGCAATTTTAGTAACAAAATTATATCTAAAATTCTGGCCTCCCGTCTAGTTGGTATTCTTCCGGACATTATTTCGTTGAATCAGAGCGGGTTTGTTAAAGGGCGCATTATTCAAGACAACATCCTTCTTGCTCAAGAGTTAATGACCAACATAAATAAGAAGATTTCTGGATCTAATATTATTGTGAAGTTGGACATGTCCAAGGCCTTTGATAGAGTTGATTGGTTTTATCTCATAAAAGTTCTTCGTCGTTTTGGTTTTTGTGAGACATTTATTGATATGGTCTGGCGCCTCATCTCCAATAATTGGTTCTCGGTTTTGGTCAACGGCTCCCCAGCTGGCTTCTTTAATTCTTCCAGAGGGCTCCGCCAAGGTGATCCTTTATCTCCAGCTCTTTTCATTATTGCTGCTGAGGTTCTTAGCCGTAGTCTGAATGATTTACACTCTTCCAACCCCCATATGGCTTACTCTTCTTCTAGTGGTTGCCCCATTATTTCCCATCTTTCGTTTGCGGATGACATCATCATCTTTTGCAATGGCAGTTTTCAATCTCTTTCAAAGCATAAGCAGCTCCTCACAACTTACAAGAAGCTCTCAGGTCAGATCATTAATTCTAGTAAATGTAGTTTTACTGTTTCTACAAAAATTTCTCCTTCACATATTAATTCAATTGCTTCTCTCCTGGGGTATGTGTGCAAGGAATTCCCTCTTATTTACCTGGGGTGCCCCTTGTTTTACGGGCGCAAGCTTAAATGATACTTTGATCCTCTCATTTTAAAGCTCCGCTCTCGTATTGATTTGTGGTTTGGTATATTTTTATCTACTGCTGGTAAGATCACTCTCATTAACTCGGTCCTTCACTCCATCACTGCTTATCAGCTAGTGGCTCTTGACCCCCCTAAATCAGTTATTCGATCGGTTGATAGAATGATGGCTAACTTCTTTTGGGGCCAGATTGACAATTATTAGTGTTCTCATTGGATTTCATGGTCCCAATGCTGTACTCCTGCCTCTGAAGGTGGAGCTGGGATTCGTTCGCTACATGATATCTCTAGGGCTTATTCGGCCAATATTTGGTGGAGGTTTCGCACCAAAAAAACCCTCTGGTCCAGATTTCTTATGGCCAGATATTGCTCTCAACTTCATCCGATCCAAGTTTCTTCCAGGGGCTCTCATGTGTGGTGCCGCATGCTCAACATTCGGCCTTTTGTTGAGCAACATCTGCTTTGGCTCGTGGGCAAATGTAGTTGTTCTCCTTGGTATGATAATTGGTTGGAAGGAGGCCTGCTCTCTAGACCTCAAGTCGTTGCTGCTTCAACTGTTCGTGATCTCTTTCACGCTGATTCGACCCTTGATCCTTCCATCGCATCCCTCCTTCCTCCTATTCGATCGGCATCGCATTCATCTTCAGCACTGTTTTTTCCAAGATCTCGAAGACTCTCCCTGCTGGACCCTTTCTCCCTCTGGTCGTTTTTCCATATCTTTGGCCTGGTAGCATCTTCGAGATCCTAAGCCGAAGCTTTTAACTCCTAAATTCTACTGGCACCCCAAGATTCCTTCTCATGTTAGTATTTTTATGTGGCGGCTTTTTCATCGTAAACTTCCCATTGACGAGGCTCTTCTTCAAAGGGGATTTCATATTGTCTCTAAGTGTTGTTGCTGCTCAACTGGTCATATTGAAACTTTCGACCATGTCTTCCTACATTCCACTTCTGCTGCTCACATGTGGATTGTTTTTAGTGCTGAATACCAAGTTCATTTTCGGCCTCTCTCTATCCCCCAAGCCTGCCTCTCCTGGTGGCTTTATCTCAAGCATTCTTTGGCTAACATTGCTCTTCCGGCCCTTATCTTATGGAACATTTGGAAGAATCAGAACTCTTTCTTCTTCGAGGGTCATGGTCAATCTATTTCGGCTTTAATTACTTCTATTCGCAAGGATTTGGTTGTTCTTGAGGCTGCCCACTCTCCTCGGTCTTCTTCATCTGCTTCTGGGCATTCCCCTATCCAGCTTATTCGTTGGATCCGACCTCCTCCCTCTCTGGTTAAACTTAATACTGATGGGGCCTCTCGTGGCAATCCGGGCATTAGTGGAGGTGGTGGCATTGTTCGCAACTCGCTCGGCCACTTCATGTATGCCTTTTCTTCCCGTTATGAGATTTCTTCCAACACTATTGTTGAAGCTAAGGCTCTTCTTGAAGGTGTGATTTGGCTTAAATCTGCTGGTCTCCGAGGTGCTATTGTCGAGCTGGATTCCAAAATTATTGTTGGTTGCCTCTCTTCTAATTTCTCCTTTCCTTGGAAATGTTGGTCCATTCTCCATCGTATTAGTTCTATTCAAAAGGAGCTGGATCTTGATATTCGTCACTGCTACAGAGAAGCTAATAGCGTTGCTCATATGCTGGCTAACTTGGGATGTGACTCTTCGGCGTCGATCCAATTTAATGATGCTCGTTCTTTGCCCCCTCGTATTCGTGGTTCTCTTTTCTTGGATGCTAATGACACTCCTCACATTCGGAATAGGATTATCTAGTCTTTGGTTTCCCTTTTTCGCTTTGTATTTCCTTTTCGAGGTAAGGCTCCTCCGTCCTCCTATTTATAAGGGCAAGGCTGGTTGTCCCCCTCAAGATTGTATATTTCTTTTTATTTCAATAAAATCTCGCAGGGTGCCGCCCCTAATTCCATAAATAAAAATTAAAAAAAAGTAGTTACGGACCGATTATTGGTACGCGGCTGAATTGTTTTGATCGCGGAACCCTCAAGAAGATTTTTGTTTGGTTTGGGGCTTTTAAGGCTTTTACTTTGGACATTTATAGAGTGTCAGAAGAAGAAATCACGTCGTTTCGTCGAACGGTATTCAAGCGGGCCGTCGAGCCGCCGAAAATCACAGCACTGCATCTGTTCATAACGGTAGATGTAGCAATTCGCAGCCCTTTATTTTTTGATTTTTGGCTGTGAAATCCCTCTCCTACGCTTAATGGTCCAAGTCTTTGCACTTTGTGGACTCCCATTGGGAGTATTTGAGCCCCCAAAACACCTCCTCCATCCATTCTTCATCTACATCTTCATCTTCTTCACCTAGATAGAGAGAGAAACACCATTGATAGGTGTGTTGGGTGTTTTGTTTCCCGTTGACTCGCTCATCGGAATTTCGATTGGAGACCACCGTTGGAAAGCTCTCATCGAGGAGATCCTTTCCCACCGATTCATTTTTGTTTTCAATAGGTTTGTTAAACTCGATTTGGTAAGTTACTAAACTTTCTTCTTTCTCTCTCTAGCTCAAAATGGTGCTAGGATGTTAGAGACTTGATTTTTATGCTTCGGTTGAATATCCTACCATGATATGTTGGGTTTATGTTGGGTTTGTGACCTAAATTTTGAAAGTTAGTAATTCGACTCAACGGAGTCAAATAGAGTTTTAGTATGTTTAAGTGAGTCCTAGGATGAAATCCTACGACGTTTGAAAATCGTTCAACCTAAATGGTGAAATCCCGAGATTATGACTTTTGGGTAGATTTTGGGTTGTTGTGATAATCGATGATTTAGGACATGATTATAAATCCTTATGAATGTATTAGTAAATTTTTATTAACCTTATACGGACCCCTACAATATCTAGAGTGCAAACTAATGAGAATGATAGATTTTGGGAAGTTATTTTTAGTGCACAATAATACACCGACTTGTTAGGGAATCTAAGATATAATTCTTGTATGATAAATGGTGAATTGAGAATATGATTTGATGAACAATTTGTGTGTGAGGGTTAAGAGTGTACTTTTGGGCACTCTATGATTTTAGACTAATTAGAAAGTCTTGGGTTATGAATTTAATAGCAATTATTATAAGTTAAAGATACTTGGGTTGGTGATGATTGATATAAGAGTATCGACTAAGTTGTGAATTGTTGGGTTTTGTGGTTTAAATCAAGAACGACCTAAAGGATGAAATATAAATTTAAGACTCAACGGAGTCGGATAGAGATCGATAATATTCTAAACAAAGTAGTGTTGGAATCCTACGACGTTTGAGATGCGTATGGTCTTGTTTGTAAAGACCCGAATGATTACCTTGTGAGTCCAATGTGACACTTAAACTCTAAAGGTTATTACTAGAATGATGGGTGGTTGCTTAACTAACTTAGTAAGCCGTATGACCAAGATACTAGGAGTTTAGTTAATTTTGATTTAGTAGTAACTCAAGAGGGTCAACCATAGGTTTGCACCTTTCGACACGAGCATATTAGAGATCATTATATAGATTCAAAATTAGAATTGTGATTGAGATGATGGAAGGTCTACCATTCGATACGAGTTAAGGTTGAGTGCACTTATGAGTACTCGTGTGTGTGAGACATTGGGATGGTCATGTCACGCTTTGAGCGTGGTTTTGAGTGTATAGATGTATACACTATGAGAGTAGGACTAATAGAAGTTCGACATGTAATTAATTGGGAGATTAGGTATATAGTCTTGTTTTGGAAGTTTTCGTGGGGCTAGCTTAGTAGTCTTGACGAGTTTTCATTAAGGACCTTTGAAGACCTCGATGGGTAATTGTTTTGGACTAAATACATATAAGTCTTGGCATGTAGTTTGAAGTTAGATAATGGCAACCTTGGTGTGTTTATATTTGGGGATAATTGTAGACCCCCATGAATAAGGATTGTTTTTAGACTAAATGACTAGTCTTAATTTATGGACTGAGGTGAGAATTGATTAGTCACCTCAGTATATGTGAGTATTTATGTATGACATGAATATTCATGATAGTTATATGTTAGTAGAGTGTGAAATCTACTTGCTTGGATTGATTGGGAACTCAATCCAAATTTATGATGTTATACTTGAGAATAATAAAGAACTCGATATGTATATGGTTGATAGGCTAAATAACTAGTCTTTCTATGTGTGTTATATTTGCAAAATACATGTGTGACGACCCAACCCGGATCCCAAGACGAGATCCCAAGGTCGTGCCGTCGGGAAACAAGTTACAACAAGCAAATAACAAATAATGGGTAAGGCCATAACGGCGATATGCCAACAACTTAAAACATATGCGGAAGCGAAATGTAATAACACAGTGGCGCCCGAGCTAACAAGCTCAAACTAAATACAACCAAAGAGATAATTAATCTCTCGGTCCAAAAATTTGACGCACGTGCCGCAACATTGGGCACGTAGAGCAAAACTCCCTGTCATGCAATACAAATATATAGCACAAATAAACCAAGTCATCGGCGACGTTACAACTGGAACCCAACATTACACTAAGTCTAAGACTCTAGTCTAACATACTCAACGGCTAAAAACATGCCGGAGAACAAACATGATAATTTATCCATCAATATAACATACTAAAATATAATCACCAACGTTCACCAAGCGCGACTAACACAAGTCGGCTACCAAGGGTATAAGCACTAATAATCATATGTACAAACATCAAGATAGCATACTGAAATGTAACCATCAACATACACCAAGCACGACGACTACAAGTCGGCTACCAAAAGAATAAGCATCAATCAACATAAGTATAAATATTGCAATCACAAATAGGTTTGCTACCCATCATGAAGTTTACATAACTTCACTTTTCCCAACGTCCTTACCAAAAGAAAATGAACTAAACTAAGTAGCAACCTTGCCAAAAGAAAACTTCACCAACGAACGCGGCAATCACTTCTACCCGCTAGCATGGCTCGGATCTAGGGAAAACAATCAACAAATAGGAGTAAGTCATAAAGACTTAGTAAGTTACTAAACATAACTTCCTATCATGGCATCATGCTCAATAATAATATTTCATGTTATCATTATAGTATAACATTATATTAAAAATCATGTCATGGAATTTATGCTCAACAATAATAAATCATGCTACCATTATAGTATAACATTTCATTAAGATCCATGTCAAGTCATTCATACTTAACAATAATAGTTTATGCTATTGGCATAATATAGCATTCCAATTAATGTTCATGTCAAGGCATATAAGCTTAACAACCTTAAATGTCATGTTATCCATAAAGTATAACAATTATGAAATCATCTCAACCATCATATCATATCATATTCACATAGCACATTATTCACATAAGTACTTGTGAGTCAATTCATATAAAAGGAATATGATACCGTTACCATTCCTTCCGTCGTGTTGCTCCTGCAAAAACACGTGCAAACCCTTTATGTGTCCTCGATATCCCTTTCATGGATATCGACGTCCCCGAGATAATCCCTGCTCGAGTTCCATAGTTATCAAAGTCATGTGTATTACTACAACTAAGATGAACTACTTCCCCATCGTGGCCATCGATGGAGGGGTGTGTGCAACCCGGCACGGCGACCCATCGCTATCACGAATCCCACAATTCGTGAAGACGATGCATCGTCCCGCCAAAGACTCAACAAACCGACTCCAACTGGACTCAAAACCCAAGCACAAGTAATATATACTTATATGCTCAAAACAAGTAGGCACATACTCTACCATCAAACTAGTCATGCATTTCATTCACAACTAGCATAAATTCACATTAGAGAATAATATTAGCTCTCATAATCAAGTGTCCTTCATACACTTCTAAGATTCTTGGAGGCTTAACCTCCATTAATTTTGTAATACCCTAGTTTATTTCTTGCTTGTTTTATACATGAGTTCATACTTTCAAATTCATCATAAACATGTTTACATAGCTCATTCGTATGTTCGAATTCAATAGCATGATCGTTGACGTTGATTTCCATGCTCGTATGCATGCTTTGTATCATGAGATGTGTTGGGAATTTGATTATGTTTAGATGTTGAAAACAAGTATATAAGTATTATATGACATTCATAACATTCTTAACATGATTTAGATGTTGTTTGAATGCTCGTTGCATCGTCGATTCAATCGTTGCTCACTTATAGTTGTTGTTCTTCTTCGTTTGGCTCGTTTGAGCGTTTCTTGGGAGTGTTTGTTGTGTTCTAGTTCATTCTTGAATGAGGATTGAGCCTAGGGATCTTAGGCCTTGAGTTTGGGGTTGTTTTGGGGTGATTAAAGACCCTTTGAAGTCTGGAGACCTTGCCCTCGCAAGGCGGTTTGGACCTTGCCCCCGCAAGACGAGCAGAAACTTGTGAAGCTAAATCTGCCTAGCATGCGGTCGCATGCTAGGATGTACCATGTGACCGCATGGTGTGGTTTTCCTGATACGACTCTCTTTTGTTGTTTACTCCATTTTGGCCCTCATAACCCCACCCAAACGCAACCTAAACCACTTCTAATTCGTCCTAACTATCAACCTATGAGTCTTGAGCAAGTTTTGGGAGTTTTGAAGGGATTGTAAGCCACTTGACAAGAGAGACATCAACATGCATTGGTCACATCTTCCCACCCCACTATTCAGTCAAAAGGTGACCAAATACATCCACTACACCCATTTTCTTCAGCCTCTCTCTCCAAAAACGTGGCTGATCATTCTTGAAGGTTTGAGAGAGTTCTTGAGAGGTTCTTGAGTGTTCATCAATGGTGGCCAAGGCTTGAGGAGTCCATTTACAAATCCCATCCATATATAAGTGAAGAGGAGGACTAGTAGAACTCATGCCAACCATTGCATGTTTGTTTTGCTTTCTTGTAGGGCTGATTTAAAGTGAGTTACAACATCTCTTCCTATTTATTTTTAGCCTCATTGACCCTAGGGAAAACAATCTTGCTATTTGAGGTCAATGAGAGCACTTAGGGCTTTGTAGAGATGACATGTTTTACTATATGCTAGATGATGAATTTTTGGTTGGATGAACATGTTGTAAATTATGATTATGATGATATTCATGTGAAGAGATATATGTTTAATTGTTCTATCGTGCTTGTTTAAGTGTTGGGAGCATATTTGATGAAATGGTTAGACTCATATTGGATGAAATGGCTAGAATGAATATGTATGCCTAATTTGTGACTTTGACCCTATGTTTCCTTCTTAAATGTTTTATTGGGTTTTTATTGGTTTAATGACCTTAGTAACCTATTCATTAATGTTAGTATGGACATAGGAGAGTATTGAGGCCAATGGCTTCTATACCCTAATTTTTGAAAGCTTGTAAATGACTCAACGGAGTTAACCATTGGGTTAGTATGACCTTAAGGAATGATATGCCTAAGTCCTACGAAATTTTGGGTAGTATTAATGGAGGATAAACCTCCAAGCATTTTAAAGTGTATGAAGAACACTTGATGATTAGAGTCTTGAATTTATCTCTAATGTGATTATGTGCTAGTTGTAAATTAAAAGCATGACTAGATGATTATAGAGTACATGCCTACTTATTTGAGCATATGAATATGTATTACGTGTGCTTGAAGTTTGAGTCCAGCTGGAGTCGGTTTGTTGAGTCTTTGGCGGGACGATGTATCGTCTTCACGAATTGTGGGATTCGTGATTTCGATAGATCGTCGTGTCGGGTTGTACACACCCCTCCATCGATGGCCACGGTGGGGAAGTAGTGGATCTTAGTTGTAGTATGGAAACATGACTTTGATAACTATAAAACTCGAGCGGGGAATGTCTCGGGGACGTCGATACCACGATTTGGGTATCGAGGTCACATATGTTTTGAACGTGTTTTTGTAGGAGCGACACGGCGGAAAAATGGTAACGGTATCATATCCCTTTTTATATGAATTGACTCATGAGTGCTTATATGTGAATAACGTGCTACGTGAATATGATATGATATGAAATGATGGTTGAATGATTTAATGAAATGTTATACTTGTTGATAACATGATATTCGAAATTGTTAAGTATGAGCACATTGACATGATTATGTATGGAATGTTATATTATGCCAATAGCATGAATTATTATTGTTGAACATGATGCCATGACAGGAAGTTATGTTAGTAACTTACTAAGTCTTTATGACTTACTCCTATTTGTTTCGATTGTTTTCCCTAGATCCGAGCCGTACGAGCGGGTCAAAGTGATTATTGAGTTGCATTGGTAAAGCTTTTGGCAAGGTTGTTACCTTGTACTTTTAGTATCTTTCTTTTGGCAAGGACGATTGGGAAACATAAAGTTATGTAAACTTTATGAAGGGTAGCAAGACTTTATGTGTTTGATATTCGTACTTATGTTATTTAGCACTTAATCTTTTGGGAGCCGACACTACTAGAAACCGTGCCTTCAGCGACGGAATTTTTCCGTTGCTGATTAGCGACGGAAATTTATCATCAGCGACGGAATTGAGCATCAGTGACGGAATTTTCCGTCGCTGAAGGTCACCTTTAGCGACGGAATTTGTCAGTGACGGAATTTTCCGTCGCTGAAAATAAACCAAAATTAAATTCTGAAATATTCAGCGACGGAAAATTCTGTCGCTAAAGGTGACCTTCAGCGACGGAAAATTCCGTCGCTGAATATTTCAGAATTTAATTTCGGTTTATTTTCAGCGACGGAAAATTCGATAAATCTGCTAGCGACGGAAAATTACGTCGCTGAAAATAAATTGAAAATTAAATTCTAATTAATATAAAATATCAATAATATTTCAAATTAAATTGAAATTAAATTAAAATAATATTTGAAATGTTAATTTAATAATATAATATCAATAATTAAAATGATTAGCGTATCAATATAATTACAAAAATTAAAACATTCACATTACAACTTAACTTAACGCAACTTAACATAACATTAACTTAAATTGAAATTAAATTAAAATAATATTTGAAATGTTAATTTAATAATATAATATCAATAATTAAAATTATTAGCATCAATATAATTACAAAAATTAAAACATTCACATTACAACTTAACTTAACTTAACGTAACGTTAACTTAAATTAAAATTAAATTAAAATTATATTTGAAATGTTAATTTAATAATATAATATCAATAATTAAAATGATTAACATCAATATAATTACAAAAATTAAAACATTCACATTACAACTTAACTTAACGTAACGTCAAATTAAATTGAAATTAAATTAAAATAATATTTGAAATGTTAATTTAATAATATAATATCAATAATTAAAATGATTAGCATCAATATAATTACAAAACTTAAAACATTCATATTACAACTTAACTTAACGTAACTTAACGTAACGTAACGTTAACTTAAATTGAAATTAAATTAAAATAATATTTGAAATATTAATTTAAAAATATAATATCAATAATTAAAATGATTAGCATCAATATAATTACAAAAATTAAAACATTCACATTACAACTTAACTTAACGTAACGTAACGTTAACTTAAATTGAAATTAAATTAAAATAATATTTGAAATGTTAATTTAATAATATAATATCAATAATTAAAATGATTAGCATCAATATAATTACAAAAATTAAAACATTCACATTACAACTTAACTTAATGTAACTTAACGTAACGTAACTTTAACTTAAATTGAAATTAAATTAAAATTATATTTGAAATGTTAATTTAATAATATAATATCAATAATTAAAATGATTAACATCAATATAATTACAAAAATTAAAGCATAACTTAACTTAACTTAGCTTAACGTGGCGTGGCAATGTAACTTAACGTAACTTAATGTAAATTAACGTGCGTAACTTAACTTAACAGCAGCTTTTTAGCAACGCGTGGCAACTTGGCAACAGCACAGCGTGGCGAATTTAACAGCAGCTTAACAGCAGCAGCAACTTAAGCGTGGCGTTGTGGCAACTTGGCACAGCAACAACTAAACTTAACTGCAACGCAAGCTTGGCAACAGCAGCTTAGCAACTTCTTGGCAGCAACTTAGCGTGGCTTAACAGCAACAACTTAACTTAACTTAACTTAACAGCAACTAGCGTAGCAGCAGCTTAACTTAGCAACGCGTGGCTTAGCAGCCTTGGCAGCAGCAACTTACAGCAGCAACGGCAGCAGCAGGCAGCAGCAACTTAGCGTTAGCAGCAGCAGCAGCTTAGCAGGCAGCAACAGCAAGCGTGGCGTGGCGTGGCAACTAAGCGTGGCGTAACGCAACCCAGCGAACTTAACTTAACAACTTGGCAACTTAGCGGCTTAACTTAAGCAACAGCAGCAAGCAAGTTAGCGTGGCAACAGGCAGCAGCAGCAGCAACGTGCGTGGCAACAGCAGCAGCTTAAGCAACTTAGCAACTTCAGCAACAGCAGCAGCAGCAACTTGGCGTAACAGCAGCAAGCGTGGCGTGGCAAGCAACAGCAGCAGCTTAACAGCAAGCAGCAGCAGCAGCAACAGCAACAGCAGCAGCAACTTAGCAACTTACAGCAGCAACCGTGGCAACTTAACTTAAGCAACTTCAGCAACTTGTAACAGCAGCAGCTTGCAGCTTAATGTGGCGTAACTTATAGCGTAGCAACAGCAACTTAGCAGCAACGGCGTGCGTGGCTTAACTTAACGTAACTTGGCAGCTTAACTTAGCGGCGTGGCTTGGCAAGCAGCAATTTAACCAGCAGCAACTTTTAAGCAACTTAACTTAACAGCAATTTAACGTAAGCAACTTAAATGGCGTAACTTAACAACTTAACAGCGTAACTTAAAGCTTAATGTAACAGCAACTTAACGTGCTTAATTTAGCAACCTTAATGTAGCGTAACTTAGCAACTTAAGCAACAGCAACGTAGCAGCTTAACTTAGCGTAACAACAGCGTAACTTAACTTAACTTACATGAATATGCCATTCTCCAAGACGATGTTGTATAGAATGATGAGCACAACTGATTCTGGTTACATTTTTGTCTCGACCCGATCCGATCAGGTAAAACCCAATCAGATCAAATATTTTTTTTTAAATTTCGTTTAGCGGGTTACCCTAATTGGAAAACACCTCAATTTGTTCACGACAATGCATCAATTCGTTTAGCATGTTACTCTAATTTTAAATTCTGAAAATATCTAGCGACAGAAAATTCCGTGCCGGAATTAAATTGAAATTAAATTATGAAAATATTTAGCAATGGAATGTGCTAGAGACATGCAACACAATATGACCACATGCAAATTCAAATTTACTCTATTTATATAATTTTGTTATTATTTTCTTAAATATATAAATTAAGTTGTAATGTGAATATTTTTATTTTTGTAATTATATATATGCTAATCATTTTTATTAATGATATTATATTATTAAATTAATATTTGAAATATTAATTTAATAATATAATATCATTTATTAAAATGATTATAATATTTCCTATATATATATATATACAAAAAAGTACGATGAATATATAGTTTAACAGTTATATGGTTGCGAAAATTTGTATTTGCATTTTTTTATTTTTAATTGTTATCGTAATTAACTTCATCAATTTATTTTTTTTTGATCAGTAATTTCGTATACAAATTTAAAAAATTAAAAAAAATGTAAGTTTTGTAATTTGAATTTTTTTTCTTTTTAACTGTTATTGTAATTAACTTCATCAATTTAATCTTTTTTCGATCCGTAATTTCGTATACAAATTTAAAAAATTAAAAAAACGTAAGTTTTGTAATTTGATTTTTTTTCTTTTTAACTGTTATCGTAATTAACTTAAGCAATTTAATTTTTGTCCGGCCCGCAATTTCGTATAAAAATTATTAATTAATCCCTCAGTTCAGGCAAAGAGGCTCGGTTTGAAAGTCAATTTTTTTTAAGAAAATAATATTTTTAGTAGTTTATTTCTACAATATCTGAACGTCATTGGTTTCTCATATCTTGTAACGGATCATAATCCTCGTCAATTACTTTAAAACGTGTCAACCATTGATTATATCCTCAATCTAACGGTCCCAGTTTCTTCATTCTTGAGACTATAAATAGCTACCAAATCCCTCAGTTAGAAATCATTCTACGCCTCTCTCTCTCTCAAAATTCGGTAACATCGTATTCTCGCCATTACCGCCGCCGCCTCCCTCCATTGCGTCTACCAGTTCGTTGCCACCCTCGCCATCACCGACGACACCCACTCTTACTCCGGGTCTCTCTCTCATTCACTCTATCCCTCGTCTTCTACGAATGATTACACCCAAAAGGCGAAAATCTTGAAACGGAAGGCGGCGAGCTGGATCTCGGCAAATCTGACTAGGAGACAGCCGATTAGAGAGGTCGTTGTCTTCTTCAGCTTCACTCTTCAATCGTGCATCGTTCGACCTTTAACTACCAAGCATGTGTATCGTTCGACCTTTAAATCTGTACGTATAGGTTTGACTGATTGAAGGGTTTAAGTTATTTGGAGACAAAAGGGTTGGGATTTTCTGGATTTGTTGTGTAGTGATTTGAAGATGGGTTTGTTTGACATTTACTGTAATTTTTTTTTGTGTTGATTCATATCATTTGGACTGGGTTGATGCGGAATGTTTAAGGGATTTTATGTTTTTGTTGGGTTTTAATTTTTTTGATTTTCAAGTGTTGGATCAATTCTAGATTGGAATGGGTTTTTTTGAGAATTTTTAATGCTATAAGTTTCAGATTACTTCCACCCATCACACAAAACGTGTATGTGTAGTGCAATTTCTAGATGGGTGATCGGTACTTGGTCTGTTGATTGTAGATGTTTGGCAAAAATCTGTATTTGATGTGTGTGTATGTATTGTAATTTATAGATGGATGATTGTGTTGATGTGTTTGCCAAAAAAAACTGTACTTGGCGTTTTTTTTAATTCCCAATTTTCAAGAAATTTTTTTTGTTTTTTTTTAAATTTTTTTCCATTATCAGTGATGGAAATTTCCGTCGCTGAAATTAAAATTTAATTATTTTTTAAAAGCCTTTAGCGACGGAAATTTCCGTCGCTGAAATTAAAATTTATTATTTTTTAAAAATTAAAAATTATTATTTTTAAAAATACTTTAGCGACGGAAATTTTCGTCGCTGAAATTGAAATTTTTTTTTTTAAAAAATCCTTTAGTGACGGAAAATTCCGTCGCTGAAATTAAAATTTCTTTTTTTAAAAAAAGCCTTTAGCGACGGAAAATTCCGTCGCTGAAATTAAAATTTAATTTTTAAAAAATGCCTTTAGCGACGGAAAATTCCGTCGCTAAAAATCAACCTTTAGCGACGGAAAATTCAGTCGCTGATCTTAACCTTTAGCGACGGAAATTGTTCCGTCGGACATCTGCGACGCGTGATCACCGACGGACCAGCGACGAAAAAAATCCGTCGCTGATTATCCTTTAGCGACGGAATTAGGCCTTTAGCGACGGAAATTTCCGTCACTAAAGGTCATTTTTCTAGTAGTGCGACTTGTGTTAGTCGTGCCTTATGTATTTATGATGATTGTGCTTCAGTTATGTTAACCATGTATTAGTTGGTTATTACAATTGTTATCCGGCATGTTTTTAGCCTTAAGCATGTTAGACTAGAGTTGTAGACTTAGTTTAATGTTGAGTTCCGGCTGTAACGTCGCCGATGACTTGGTATATAAACTGCTATAAATTGTTATTGCATGACAGGTGGTTTTGTTATACGTGCCTAATGTTGCGTCACGTGATTTTAATTTTTGGACCGAGAGATTCATCATCTCTTTGGTTGTGTTAGTTTGAGCTTGTTAGCTCGGGCGCCACTGTTTAATTATGTTACGCTTCCGCATGTGTTAAAGTTATTAGCGTATTGTCGTTATGGCCTTACCCATTATTTGCTATGTGTTTATATGTTGTTGTTATGTGCCTTTTTGGAAGCGGCACGACCTTGGGGTCTCGTCTTGGGATCCGGGTCGGGTCGCCACAAATTCTACCCCAATTTCCGTAGGACTTAGGATTTTAGTTCCTTAAATTCATACTAACCCAAAGGTTGACTCTGTTGAGTCCAATCTACACTTTCCAAAAATTAGGGCATAGAAGCCATGGGCTACAATACCCCCCCCTATGTTCATAACTATCATCAATAACTATATTTCCAAGTTCATTAAATCCACATAAACCCAACAAAACACTTAACAACGCAACATAGAGCAAATTCACAATTTTGTGCATAAACTCATTTTGGTCACTTCACCAATCATGCCCACAAAACATGAAATAATCACATAAAATGGATTAATATACTATACTACACATGTATATTATACTAATCAAGGTTTCAATCATGTTCATCCAAGCCAAATCTTCATTTGGGCATATACCCTTTCAAGCAACCTCACCAATCATGCTTACAACACATGAAATAATCACATAGCATGGGTTAATATACTATACTACACATGAATAACATGCTAATCAAGGTCCCAAGTAGGTTCATCCAAGCAAAAATCAACATTTAGAAATATAGGATTCATGGCATCTCTAGAAAAGCCCTAAAATGCACCCATTGACCTCACATAGCACAATGATTGTTTTCCCTAGGGTCAATGGGGCAAAAAAAAAGAGGAAGAGATGTAGCAACTTACCTTGATTCAGCCCCTACAAGTCATAATTTCGGAATTCCAAGTGGTGGGTTTTGTTCTCCTCAATCTCCTCTTCAAATCTATGGTGTGGATTGAGGGATGAAGGTCCCTAGCTATGGCCTCCAAGATTGGACTCCTATGAAACCCTAGAAGACTCCTCTCTTTAGCCCCCAAGAGTTCTCCCACGTTTTCTTGAAGTGTAGGCAGTAAATGGAGTGTTAGATGTGGAGGTTGGGGTCTAAAAGGGTTAGGAAGTAAAGTAGATGAGTTGTCGACCTATTGAGGTGTTTCCTCGTTAATTAACCCACTAATCTCACCCTAAAACTCTAATAGATGATTAGGATATGTCTTAAGGTAGTTAGGAGGGTTTAGGAGTGGGTTACGTTGGGTTTGGGTGGGGTTAGGTTAGGTAATTTCAGAAATTACACAAAACAGGCCGTAACAGAATCAGCCTTCAATGCGGTCGCATGGCTGTGAGGTGATGTGAGCGCATCCCTCTGAAATCCTCCTTCTGACTTTCGTTGCTTCCTTGCTCGGCCTCGGACTCTCCCGCATGCAACCCCAAGTCCTCCAAAGCTAAAAAGGGCCTAGAATTCAACCTTAAAGACCTCCAAAACATAACCAAAGAAATCAAGCTTCCAACCTCAATCAAACATGGTTTAGAACTCACGAAGAACACTCCCGAACGACAACCGAAAAGGACGAACGAAGAAGGGTTAACAACTAGAAGCAAACTAGCAACCAAACCGACGATGCAACAAGCTTTCAATCAACATCTAAATCATGTTAATGATGTTATGAATGGCCTCTAACATTTATCCATGTTCTTTCAACATAAAACATTAATCAAAGTCCCAAAGCATCCCGTGTAGGAAAGATGCATACAAGGATACTAAACGACGTCAATAAACATGCTATTGACTCTAAGCATACGTATGAGCTAAGTTAACATGTTTATGATGATTATGAATGTATGAAATCATGCATAACACAAGCAAGCAATATTTTAGGGTTTTACAACATGCATATATGTGATATTAGTTACCTTCCTGTATGTGTAAGGTATATTGTTTAAGTAGGAATACTAACCTGCCTGGCATTGACAGGGTGATCGGATATGGAAGCTTTGTTGAGTTTGGTTTTGGATAAGGTCATCGGGTACTGAGGCCTTATCGGGTTGTAGTGTGGTTAGTCAATGATGGGACGACACATCGTCTTCACGAGTTATGGGACTCGTGATTGCGGTGGGTCATCGTATCGAAGACTAAGGGTCCCACACGCCTCCACTGCGGCCGCGGTGGGGAAGTAGCTATCCATTGTTCATAGCAGGAAAGCATGACGTTGGAAGCTATGGCACTTGAGAGGTGGTCTCAAGGCCGACGATACCAAGGAACCGGTATCGGGAGCACATGTGATTGTGCACGTGATTTGTAGGAGCAGCGCGACAAAAGCAGATTGAGGAAGCATGTCTTGATTCAATGGGTTTGTTAAAATTAGAGGAGTAAACTATAATTTATATTATGGTTTACATACAATTATATGATTATCATATTGTTGCATGAGTGATTTTAAAAAGGGAAGAAAATATTATGCTATTGGTTTGTGCATCTACTTGTATTATATTGTGTTGCATAAAGGTTTTGAGAAAAAGGAAAGAAAAGGGTATTTTGTGAAGTGTCAAGGATTATATGATACATGTTCACAGATTGTTATTGTTCAACATGATGCCATGATTATTTAGTAATTGTACATAATATCATGCAATATTATTATTTGTAGTAACTTGCTGGGTCATTATGACTCACTCGGTACTTTTATTTCTTTAGTGTGTAGTTGATCGTTAGCTCGCGTTGAGGTCGAGTAGTTCGCGGCCATAGCAGGCGTTTCTTCCGAGACTTAGCTCGTGGAGTATCATTATTATCATTATTACTGTTATTAATATATAATGTTAATTCCAGTGAGGACGATTGTATATGTAAAGTAATATAAGGTTTACTCTGGGTAGAATTATGTTGGGTTTGTAGTGGTATTATTTTGGAGCCGACAAGTTATGTCGTGCCATGGTCCGTATGTTAGTAGTCTCTTCTAGTTTATTTCCTAAGCATGTTTTCAACTCGTGGTGTTTAGTTGAGGTTATCCGGCATGTTGTGGTCGTTGATGTTGTTGTATGTTCCCGACTAGTAGACTCGTGTTTGTAATTGTTGGGTTCCGGCATGTAGTATCGCCGAAGACTTGATTTCTATTATTCTAGTTTTGTTAAGCAAGTGGTTTCTTGTGCGTGTGCAATGTTGCGCCACGCGGTTCAAATTTTTTTTTAGGCCGAGAGATTTACCATCTCTTTGGTTGTGTTAGCTTGGAGCTTGATAGCTCGGGCCTTTTCTTACATTATATTTCGCTTCCACAATTCGTTTGTTTTTGTTTTGTATCGCCGTTATGGCTTTACTTTCTTGTTAGAGCTTGTTTAGCTTAGTTGTTCGATGGGTGCCGCTATGCTTGGCAGGCGCTTGTCCTTTGTTTAGTTGCTTTAGCGGCACGACCTCGGGATTCGTAATGGAATCTAGGTTAAGTCGTCACAGACGAGGCATATAACATGCCCCTTGCCCAACGTCTAAAGAAGACGGGTCGCACTCAAGTGGAAGCCACCCTTGAGGATGAAGCAGATGGCTGCGATAACATTCCCCTTGCTTGCTGCTACAAAATGATCGGTTGTTCTCAAGTGGAGGTCACACTTGATGAAATTATTGATGAAGATGAAGAGCCCGACTAGTATGTGAATACAGATGAGAGCCGATATGCTGCTTACTGGGCCATGTTGGATACGGCGGACAGGGTAACTGCTTGGCTCACATCCCTTGGCGTTGACTCCGCTTACTATCGGGCAAGTAAGATGGACGTGCCCAGCGGAGTAGAACTGTCCCACGAGCAGGGGAACGAGCTTCTATTTTTTGCCGACTTCTTTCGGGTTGGACTACGTCTCCCGCTGGAGCCTTTCTTAGTAGATTTCTTGCTCGAGACCAAAGTGGTGCCCTGTGATTTGATGTTGAATACTGTTTAGGCAATTACAGCCTTCACGGTGGCGTGCCGTCTGCTGGGCTTCGAACCAGACATGTACTTGCTGTGCAAGTTGTTTATTTTTGCCCCGAGCACAAGCGGGAGGATTGGAGTGAGGTCTAACTCCAACTTTTTGAGTTTGCTGTCCGATGTCCCTGGGAAAGTGGAGGCCTGGGAAAGGAGGCTCCTATTTATTGAATCCCGGGTTGGATGGCCATTCGCGCCCACAGCAACCAGTGAAATAAAAATTCCCAAGGTCTCCGAACAGGACTTCAGCTCGAGGGAGATTGCACACCTGGCGGCATTGAAGGCTGCTGTTGTGGTCGTTGAAGAGAATGAGAAGCGCGTCGGCCAGCAATTTCTACTCGATTGGAAATTCCTGGTGTGTAATCCACGCAACTTGTGCCTAGCCGGAGTGATGTGGGCAGAAGTTCCCGGGGTGGAGCCCCTCTTAATCCATGTTCCTGAGAGACCCCATCCGTACTGGGGTGATTGCCACTGGCAGATGTTTAAACACGAATGTGTAGAATGCCAACGGCTAGGTCTTGGTGCGAACTGCCAGTCAGTTTACCAGGACGAGAACAGTTGCCCGCTACCCGCGAATACTTTTACTTCTGCTTTGATTAACCTTTGTTTTTCAATAGTGCTGACCGCGTCTTGTCTTGTTTCAGGGATAAAGAATTTGGCGATGCTAAAGATGAGGAAGAAGCAGGCAGCCGATCTGAAGGCCAACGAGCCCGTGGCCTTGCCCAAGGTGCCATTTTATCCTCCTGCGAAGAAAACCCCGGCCTTGGGCAGGATCCCTAGTCCGGTTAAAAAGGTAACGACGCCCAAAGTCGTTGCCCCAATGATGAAAGAGGCCGCTGTGGTCATTACTGATAAGGCCGCCCAGTCCCCCAGCTGCCAACATCTCCGTGGTGCCCGCCGCCAAAGATGCCAAGGCCACGAGGAAAAGAAAGAAGAGTCCCTCTCCTCCTCCTGCTTGGAATGTCCGTCCACAATTTGAGCTCCGCTCCTATTATTTCTGCCCCGACTCAAGGCGGGGTGGCAACTTGGAGGCAGTCCGATTTCAAGATGCCCTCCACTACCAGCGCTACCCGGGCGTTGGTCAAAGAAATTTCTGTGGATGCCCCATTATTGGGGGGTATCGATTTGCATGTCCTTTGCATGTTCGCGGGAGCCCGGGAGGCCTGGTGGGCAAAGGCATCATAGAGAGGGCCCTACATGATGACCTAGCCCAGGACCGAGATAGTGCAAGCCACGTCTTGGTTGGAAACGTGGGGCTATACCTGAGCGAGGTAAAATATGAACTGTAGCTCGATTTATTTTCTCCTCTTTATTCCTTTCCCTGCTTGACTGTTTTGCTCATTGTCTGCAGATTGCCTCAACTTGTACCAACTTATATGACCGATACAATGAAGAGAAGGAGGCTCGCAAAAAGGTGGAGGCAGACTACAAGGCTCTCGAGAGCCTGTTGAAGGAGAAGGTCGAGCAGGTGGCCACTCTGGCCGACCAACTGGAGACCAATGGTGCCGCTGCCAAGAAAAAAGAAACCGAGCTACTCGAGCGAAACTTGCAGCTGGTTGCCAAGAACAGCACTCTGGCTGCTGAGAAAACTGAGTTGGTTGGCCAGATGAAGAAGAACCAGGCCGATCTGGAGAAGGAGAAGACTGCTCTGGCCGGGTCACTAAGAAAAGGGAGAATCTGCAGGTGGAACGGGATCCCTCAAGATGCAGGCTATCAAGGACGAAAATCTAGTGGCCGAGGTGATGGGCAAACTGATAAATGCTGAGGAGTCCGCGGTGGAGAATTACAAAAGCTCCCCTGCCTTCGAGGCTGCTGTGGATGAGGTCATTGTGCCCTATTTTGCACATGGCACCAATCACATTCTCCGCCTGCTCGCCGACCGTGGGGTAGTGGATATGAAGACTATGGCTGAATGGGTTGTACTTGATCCCTACTCTGACGCTGCCCGCCAGTTCCACAACTTAGTCCCCTACACTGAGTCGGAACTGGAAGCTCTAGCCAAGGCTGATACCGAGGCTGGTCGCGAGCCTTGGGTTCCCCCCATTCCCCTGGACGAGAATGTGTGCTCATTAGTTGATGCATTGGAGGCTACCATGGCCGAGCAGATGATTGCCAAGGATGATGCAAAAGCGGCTTAGAAAGACGCTGCCCGCAAAGCTCTAAACGCTGAATATGCCGAGCGATTCCAGGCTTCCGCTAAAGGTCTTCCTCCCCTTCCCGAACAGGCTCCTGATCAGGCTTAGCTTAAGGCCTTCATTTTTCATTCGGCCTGCGTGCCACTACTTGACCTCTGATTATAATCCTTTGCTTACTTATGAATAAAATCATTTTTTTTGTTTGACGGATGCTCTTTGCTTGAATTCTTCTATCTTGCTCGATAATTGTTTTCTAATCGCGTTTTATCTGCATTCGATTAGTACAAGTACAGATGCTCCCTAGAAACATGTCGAGCAAAAATAATTAAAATTAATCGAACATGCAAACTTGTGTAGTTACCAACTTGAAAATAATAAGGCTAACTGGGCAAACACGGTATTTTAAGTTGAAAAGTTACACGGACAGATGCCAGGTCTAAGTGCTTGGTTCTGGCCAAGGCTTTGTGCGAGCATGGCCCCTATCGCTAAGAGCGAGCATCCTGGAGATTGCCTAGCGAGCAGTGCCCTACTCTGAGCGGCCACTAGCAACCGGGCTCGGCCCTAGTTCAATGTTGGCACATTAAAGCGGTTGCTAGTATATTAACTGGGTATAGAGATATACGACTGACAATGTTGCTCGGTCACTATAGGAATCCTAGGTAGTTAGCTGCTACCTTATGGGCAGGGCCCCTACCGCCTAGCGGGCATCCTAGTATGTGAACCGGGCATGGCCCCATCTTAGTCGCGGAGAGGATAAGATAAGCTCATTGATACTCGGGAGTAGAGGGAGGTTGACATGGCATGGCCCTATCTGCTCGGCAGGTGAGCAGATTTTGTCAAGCAATCCGAAAGCAGTTGATAAATAACGACGTAATAGAATGAATAAACATGGAAAAACTTTCCTTTTATTGATCAATAATAGTGACCCTCAACAGGACTAAGGACTTGCCCATTTGTGTACTGGGGACTGACTTATGGATAGTACTTTTTTAGGTGATCTGCATGCCAAGGTTGCTTCAAGTCTTTTCCTTCCTGAGTCTGAAGCGTGTAGGTGCCCTCTCTGACTATGTCAGTAACTTGAAAAGGCCCATCCCAGTTAGGCGATAGCTTTCCCCATTCTGCCTGATGACCCGTTACCTTAATCTTTCTAAGTACCTAGTCTCCGACCATGAAAGCTCTACCTCGAACCCTTTTGTCATGATGAGCCTTTGCTCGCTGTTTGTAGTTGACCATCCTGAGTCGTGCATCCAGCCTTCTCTCTTCGAGTAGATCAAGGTCTATTGCACGGGCAAGCTGTTATTCTGCTCGCTGTAATGGGAAACTCGATAGTTAGGCAAGGCCATTTCTACAGAGATCATAGCCTCTAATCCGTATGTAAGCATGCAACATAAGGCCGACTGTAGCTCTTCTGCCCATTTTCCAGCTCCCCCTTCTAGGTTTCTTTTGAAAGCATGCAACACTTGCTTGTTCCCGGCCTCTGCTTGGCCGTTGCCTTGAGGGTAAGCTACGGATGATTGCCAATGCTTAACACCCATGCGAGCACACTCAGCTGTGAATTTTTCCAAGAACTGGGTGCCGTGATCGAAGATAATTGCTTGGGGTAGTCTGAACCTGCACCATACTTGATCATGGACAAACTTGATGACATTTGCCTCTGAAATTTTAGCCAAGGGCTTTGCTTCGATCCACTTTGTAAAGTAATCAATAGTGATGACAGCGTATTTGTATTTGTATTGTACAAGCGCGAATGGACCAATGAGATCGATCCCCCACATGTCAAAAGGCCAAGCAGTGACCACTGGGGTTCGTATGGTGGAAGGTAATCTTGGTATGTCCGCGTAACTTTGGCACTTGTCACATTCTCGGACATATTTCTCTGCATCTCTCCTAAGGGTAATCCAATAGTATCCTGCGCGCAGGATCTTCTCTACCAGAGCTCGGGTGGCCGCCACACTCTCCTTCGTGTACTTCATATAAAACACCCTCAGTTAGCTCCGGGGGAACGCAGCGAAGCATAGGTCTCAGTGTAAAACTTGGCTTTTTGGTGAGGTATGGAGGTCACCATTTGGAACTTGGCCATGGCCGTGGCTCCCAGGATGCAGTTGTAGGCGGACTTTAGGTCGATTACCAGGAAAGTGATCATCTCTATCCGGGTTTGTGCACCATCCCCCATGAAAACCTCGAGCTCAATGGTGCCCTTTACGCTCACTTTATGGTTGGTGAATCCTTCAAGCTTCCCCAAGTAAGGCTTGAGTCGGGTGTCTGATAACTCTAGTCCCTTGAAGCATGAATAATACATGATGTCCCTGCATGCCCCGGTGTCGAGTAGCACCCTATGAACCTGCCAATCGTTTACTAGGCAGGAAATGACCAGTGGAGGCTAGAGGTGTGCTGGCCAGCTCACTGCGGGTGAAACAGATGTTGGGCTCCCCTGCACGCTGAACTGCCGAAGATTTAACGGCTTTAGAGAGGGAGTATATATGCTTCCCGATCTGAGTGTTGGATGGAAGCTCCTCCTGAATCACATTGACTACTCCTCGAATCTGAGGGGCCTGGCCACCTCTTCCTCTTGGGGGTCTTCCTTGTTGGTCATTATTTGCATTATTTCCTGCACCCTAATCCCTTTTGAAACAATCCAATTTTCCCGCGTTGATTAGCTTTTGTATCTCCCGCTTCAACACAAAGCATTCCTCAGTGGTGTGGTCGTTACCATGATGGTAATCGCAGTACTTCATATTGTCCCTGGTGTGAGCGAGCTCAGGGTTAAGTGGATAAGGGACTGGCAGCGTATCTCCAACTTGGAACATATTCTCTTCCCACGTAGTGTTGAGAGGGGTGAACTATGCCTCCCTGAATCTCTGTCTGGGGGTAGACATTATATTCCTATCTCTGCGCGAATGGTTGTTGCCCTCCGGGCTCTGGTCTGCTGGCGTGGCTGAGTTTTCCTGAGCCTTGTCTTTGTTTTTGGCTTTGTCGCTCTTGACGCTCTCAGTCGAGTAGAAGAGATAGGAACTTGCTAGCAGCTCTGCTTTCGAGGCCCCCGGATTCATGGCCAGCATTATCTTCAATGGCCCTGCCTTCATGTTGTTAAGGTAGCATAACGTGATCTCAGGGTCACTGGTGGCGGTCACTTGATCGAGCATCTCCTCGAATCTCTTTAAGTAGCTTCCATAGGACTCGTTGTTGCCTTGTTTAATTTTGGCAAGATCAAACCGATTTTTGGGGGTTGGACCCATAGTGACGAATTTTTCCAAGAACTTTTCCCGGAGCGTTTCCCAACTGCCAATTGATCCACGGGGGACTCTGCGCAACTATGCTTGTGCCTTTCCCTGAAGAGCACCCTCAAATGCTCGCATCTTCAAGGCTTCCACATCGGTGACCATCCGAATATGTGCCTCGAACGATCTGAGCCAATCGCTTTCTCGCATCTTCCCAAAGTATTATTCGAATTGTGGAAGATAACCCCTTGCATGGGTGGCGCGTTCTCAATCTCTGGAGTGAACGGGCTGCCCTCCAGCAACTTAGTGGCCCCATAGCAGGGCTTGGCCACAGCTAGATTAGCCATCTGTTTGGCCATGTCTCGTTTCATGGCCTCCATTCGCTCGAACAGTCGTTTTTCTGCGTCCATGGTGAGTCTGGACGAACGAGCAAGATCGGACTGTTGACTACACAATGGCGGGCAAAAGGTTGGTTCATAAGAAGATTCGGCCTCTTGCTCAATGCGTGTTCTATGACTTGGACAGTGTGCATCTGCTTGCGTGCTCACGGGCCCTATGCCAGCTATGGCTTTCTTCCCGAGCATGATACTCATGCCGACGATGATGTCTGTGGGAGAGATTCTGATGGCTTTATATGCTTTCTTCCTGGTCATCCGCTCGTTTCACCGCCTTAGCTTTCTCCGAAGGTATGTGAATAACGGATGGGGTCCGTCTGCTCGGAGTGGGCAAATGTTGGGAGGTATGGCCATATCCAACAAGTGTTGGATTGCTGAGAGTGGGTAACACCAAATCTGCAACTGGAACCAGGGCGTGGCCCAAGGCGAGCACTTGCTAGTTGAGTGCATACATCTTATTATAATACTCTGCTTGGACTTGCAGAGCAGCAGCTTGCTTGTCGAGGTTTTGCCCGGGCAAACTCACGTGGCTATCCTGGCCATTCTCCCGTTGGCAATTTAGCTGCGTTCTGAGATCTAATGCGCGAGCATCACACTTCTCGTTGATAACCTGCCTGGCATCGTGTTGGCTAGCATGGCTTTGGCTGGCGTGCTGGGACAACTATTCCTTAACATATGACACATCATTGCCATGAACTGCGTGCCAAGCAACCACTTTCTGATTCCTCATTTGCACCCCTTGGGTGCCCTTGGAGGCAAGTCGATCAGCGGTTTGTTTCCAGCCTGATGGCTTCCAGCCTGGTGGTTACTGACGGTGGCATGATGCTTGCTACCTTTACCAGCCATTGCAACAAGAAGATTTCTGAAAATTTTACTGGAAAACTTTAAAGAAAATGTTGAAACTTCGAGTTTCCCGGCAACGGAACCAAACTGATGTGGAAAAATCACAACTTGGGCCGTCCGTATGATGGAGTCGGATATCTGGGCTTGAATCTACTTCCTTGAACCTAGTTAAGAACACAGAAAACCTTAGTGGAAGTGCAAGGCTTGGCCTCACGAAACCACTCCGGCGTGTGAGTAAGTATCGGGTGTGAATGTCAAGAGAATTTGACAGAGTTTCTAGGCTCAAGAAAGAGTGTGTACCTTGTTTATGGCTTATGGAGGGGTATTTACAGGCCCCCAACTCATGAATCCATCTTGGATTCAGTTTCCTTAGATACCCAGTCAATTAAGGAGAGAATCCCTTGATTTTAGGTGTGATGCGCGGCTGGCCGCGTGAATGTAGGACCAGATAATGTAAGTGTCCTGCCCGGATATGGAAACCTTTGACTTGTCTTGAAGGGCAAGTTTCCGGGATTTCTTGCTCGATGCGTGCTCGGGCGAGCAAGGCTCTGCCCGGCCATAATAGATAGATTCGCAGATGATGTGTAAGTCCCGTGCATGGTCCCTGGTCAGGCAGGCAGGGCCGGTGCTCGACCAGGTTTGGACGGGATGAGTCTGATTCTTTGCCCGATGTGAGTGTGGTCTCGGACATGGCCCCTGGTCGGGTAGGCAAGGCCTGTGCCCAGCCATGTTTAGAAGGGAGTTACTCTGTCGTTGCTTGATGCCTCGGTTATTTTGTCCGCTAAGCTAGCGGGCCCCATATTAATTATGCTCGTGATTGACACGTGATGTTAGCTCGTGCTTCGCTCGTGACCTGACTTGGGCTAGGTACATCATAACTAATGTATTTTTGTTTTACATAGTTATTTTTAAGAATTTAATTTAAAATTTTGTTCCGTAAATTATTTTTATTTTTTTAGTAACCTTAGTTTAAATTGTTTTTGTTTTTATTGACTTTTTAACTATTATTTTTGTTCCATCAAATATTTTTATTTTACTAACGTATTGTTTTACATATATATTTTTAAGAATTTGTTTTAAACTTTTATTCCGTAAATTATTTTATTTTACTAACCTCCGTATTAAATTATTTTAGTTTTGTTGATTCAGTAACTTTTATTTTTATAGTGGCTTGTTCCATAAATTATTTTTATTTTACTAACCTGTTATATTTTTGTTTTCTTGACTCCGGAACTATTATTTTTGTTTTAGTTACTATTTTTTATGTTTAAAGAAAAAAATTTTTTAACAAATTTAAAAAAAAAAGATGTTGGTGATGAGAGAGAATATATGGAGGAGACGGAAGAGAGAAGGAGAAATATAACCAAAGAAAATAAGAGAGAAAAAAAGTGAAATGGTAACTCAAAAGTCAATAATTCAAAAATAATATTTTGAAGGGAGAAATCCACATTTATCATTGTATAGATATAGATATAGATGTCAATTACGCATTCATCATAATACACAAATACGATAAAATAATAGCTTGTCTTTAAGATCACTGTTTAAACGATTTCCGCTCCGTACCACTATGTTAAACCAATCCAAACTGTTATAGCAATCATAATTCATAACTATTCTTCATCCACTCGTGAACAATATCTTTTTCTTCTCAACGGTTCTAATTCAGTTCTAATTTGGACAAAACATAAAACTCCCTCTCTCCCAATGTTATTCTCCCACTTTTCTTTTTCGTCCGTTCCAAATTTTTTGTTATGTTTGCGCAAAAACGCAACTCAAGTAAAAATATTTAAACGTATCAAGTAATAAAATATACATAAATATGAGTATCAATCACATAAAGAATATATGTAGTTTTCATTCTAACTAAGTACCAAAATTGAACTAACTAATTATATTTGAGTGAAAAGAAAATAAATTACAAACTAAAAATATAAACAACTAACAAACTAATTAAATCTACTTTAACGTAGAAGTGTTTTGCCAACATCAAATAAAGATTTAAAATATAGAAGTACAATATTTCTTGTGTAGCCGGTGTCTAAATCAATCATCTCTCTACTTTTATTTAACTCAAATCTTGGTAGTCAGACACACTATATTATTATCTAGCTACAACTCATTGCTACGCGCTCTCGCATCTTATAATATAGGAGAAAATAATCGCGTGTCAAAACAAGCACCCAATGACTATCTATGCGCGATCTCCTCTCGGTTTCACGTCACGCAAACAATTATTGTGATTTCCGAAATTAATAGGTTAGGATCTCGCATCTTATCCTATAATTCTAGTGATTATCTAATAGTTGGCTACGCCATTCAAAAAGCATTAAGAACACACAATAATAAACAAACACATTGGTAATACTTGGCAAAAAAATATTCTCTCTATTTTTCTATAAATCATGTCGGTAGCCGAAAACAAAAAAATAGTTAACTGCATGCTCTTGTATTTTATAACAACCCTAATCTCCTCGACCTTGCGAATGGCTAATGTGGAGTGATTGCATATCAAAATAAATTCTTAGAATGACTATTGATGTGTGTCACAAAAACACCAACTATTAAATTGATTGGTCCAAAACGTAAAGATAGCACCCTAAACATTTCTAAAATTATTTAATTAATGGTCAATAAATTAAAAGTATTAAGTTCAAAAAATAATAACCGATCATGAATATGTATTAAATAAAGAGAGAGATTAAATTAAAACACTACATTTGATATAGAAAATAATTGCATTTCATAAATAAATTAAGCATAAAACCAATTCCAAAATTCAAAAAATAATCAACCCTAAAAAATACAATAAATATCTCAAGAAATAAGTTTGAATAATTAAATCGAAGAATGCGCGAATTCTCGGGTTGAAATCACTTGCAAAAGTTTCCTTGGCTCTTGATTTGTAACACCTAGAGATGTTAATCGGTCCAACCCTGTCGGTTTCGGTCTAACCATGTCGGTTTCACTCCCTTATCGGTCGCGGTTTAAACGGTCCGCTGAAGATGCAAACCTATACCTGCCTCTCTCGTTTTCGGTTTTAAACGGGTCACTAACGGGTTCCACCTAACTAAAATTAAAAAACTTATATATATAAATATAGAATTCGAAATCAAGTAATAAACGGACAACGAGCCAATAATCAACATTCAACAAGCACACAATCCAAAACAAAATGACCCAAAGTCTCAAATGAGTCATACAAGTTACAACGAGTCAACACAACAACATCAAAACACAAACAAACTTCAAAGACTCCAAGTTTTACAAGTTAAAAACTAAAAAGTACTAAATATCAAACATGAAATGATAAAATAAGTCGAGAATCATAAATATCATCTTCACTCTTCGGTGTTCAACCACATCTACATTTAGTCTTCAACCACATTTGATACCCAGCCTTGATTTGAGAACGTATCGGTATCTTCTTTCGAATCATTTTCGTCTATAATAAATAGAATAACAAAAATTAATTGATAATCACAATTCAAAAGTTAATACAATCAACTATTTAAATCAAATACTAATGTAAAAATATAAAATTATTACCATAAGCAAAACCTTGTAGCCAACTACGAGTACAAATAATGGCTTGCACATGATCACCAACAAGACCACTTCTATATTTATTAAGAACACGAGCACCAATGCTTAAAGCAGACTCGGATGCCACAGTCGTGATAGGAATGCTTAGTATATCACAAGCCATAACAGTTAATACTGGAAATCGTTTCTTGTTATTTTTCCAATACTCCAGAACATCCGAATCTGAATAATAGTCTAAATATAATGCAGACTCATCCAAATATTGTTCCAATTCCGACTTTTCACTTCAAAGATTCGGTGAAGTTTTCCAAGGTACTACAACCTTAACAAAATAAAATAAATAAATTATTGAGTTAGAAACAACAAATAACTTAAATAAGTAGTAAGTAGTAACATAGCATCATGCAATTGGTAAATACTAATAGAGAATTAACAAATTCTTTAAAAAAAAAAACTTACTTCATATCCCGTCCCAGATTTGACAGTTGTAGTAGGTGTAGCAAAAGATTGTGAGGCTGAATTACTTACACTTGGTCTTGGTTCAGTTGAGCCCCACAATTTTGTATAATCATTGAAAAGCATTTGCAAATTACTTGTAATACGATCAACCTTCTCATGGTAATTTCTTTGATCAAGATCGGAGTACAAAACGTTAACATTCTCAACTTTGCCCGAGAGTCAAACACCGATCCAAACGCAAGCACATAGCTATAATCATTCCAATATTTCTCAAACTTTTACAATCATTTGCTTAGCCATGTTCTTAATCTCTTCATCATCACAATTCACATGTGCTTTGAGAAAGCACTCAATTTTCCATACTTGCATGAAGTATATGTTGGAGGTCGGATAAGATGAATCAGAAATTAAATTTGTCATCTCATTAAATGGGTTCAAGAACTCACACATTTTCTCCCCTTTTTTCCATTCTTCACTTGTTGGAGCAAACTTATAATTTTTATCAACCAATTTAAAACTATTAAAAGCACGTTGATATTTAAGTGCATTTTCAAGCATTGTGTAAGTAGAATTCCATCTAGTGGATACATCCAAGCGCAAACCCATCTTAGTGTCAATGCCACCAACTTTACTAACACATTCAAGAAAAACTTTCATCCTTCCCTCCGATGCCTTGACATATTTAATACTCTCTCTTATCTTTTTCACAGCTTCATTCGCAACTATCAAACCTTCTTGAACAATAATATTCAAGATATGAGCACAGCATCTCATATGAAAAAATTACCATTGCATAAAAGACTCTCTTGAAAAGAAAGTTAATCTCTCAAGATATCTTGCATACAATCATTGGCAGAAGCATTATCCGAAGTAAGAGAGAATATTTTCTTTTCAATTCCTCATTCTTTCAAGCTATCATACACCTTACTTGCCAATTCCCACCTAGTATGCGGAGGCTCCATTTTACAAAAAGACAATATCTTACTATTTAACTTCCAATCACAATCAATAAAGTGAACTGTAATACAAATATAACCCTCACTTGTACAAGCAGTACAACAATCAGAGGTTAAACAAATTCTTCCAGGGCTATCCATCATAGCATGCTTCAATTTCTCTTTTTCAAGACAATACATTTTCATGATATCATTAGTAGCCGTTAATCTACTAATGTGTTTGCAATCAGGATTCATATAACTAAGCAATGCTCTAACCCATTTGTACTCAACAAAGGAAAGAGGGAGATCATGTGAAACAATTTCCATAGAAAGAAGCTCATGTACCTTCTTTTGCTCAATTATTTAAGCTCTCAATTTACATTCATTGTCCAATAACATTGACTTCACATCTTTGTATTTGGAAGTCTTTAGACAAGCACCGGCATGTCGTGTAAGAGTAGAAGTCCCATATGAAGAATCGACCCAACTATATTATTTCCCACAGCCTTTACATGATGTCTTACCATTACTAGGCATAGTAAAATACTTACAACAATCAGATGTGCTTGCTCTTGGCCTTTTGTGGGGTTTCTTAGATTTGTTAGAACTACCCTGTCCATCTCCATAACCATCCACATTGATGTTACTG
This sequence comes from Codonopsis lanceolata, assembly GCA_013146195.2. Classification (NCBI taxonomy): domain Eukaryota; kingdom Viridiplantae; phylum Streptophyta; class Magnoliopsida; order Asterales; family Campanulaceae; genus Codonopsis; species Codonopsis lanceolata. The sequence goes on along the minus strand of CM028381.1, from coordinate 36,184,112 downwards.
GTAGGAGTAGGAGTAGGAGTCCTAGATTCCAGAATCTCCAAATCATCATCATCAACATCAAGTAATCGATTTTGAAAATCCATGGGATACTGCAATTGCAAAAAAGTATTGAAGATATAAATTTTAGAACAAAATTAGAAATCAAATTAGAAATCATTTCCCTGATTTAAGAAACCAAATTAGAAATCGAAATCTACCACAAGCCGAGGACTCACAAGAAATTACTTAAACCAAGTAAGCAACAACAAGAAATTATTTTCCCAGACCTGCTCAGTGCGACAGTGCTCAGTTGCTCACAGACAGACAAACTCACATGATAGTAGTCACTAGTTAGTATGGCACACGCATACCGGCATACGGCATATATTACTAGTAAAGGATTACTAGTAAATGGTCCATACTTACAGTTTGAAGCTTACAAATAATGAAGAGTTCCAAAAATCTCTATATTCCAAAAAATTAAATCTCTATATTGGAATCCTTAGTTGAAGGATTCCAAAATCTCCACTTCAAACTGTCGTTAGTGAAGGATTCTGGAGAAGTAAATTACTAGTCCTTCTCTATATGCTTTACATCCCTATATTCCAAAAAATTACTATTAAATGGTCCATACTAAACTACTAATTACTAACGAGTAAAGGATTCCAAAATCGAGCCTAGGATCTGGATTCTGGAGAAGGAGAAGTGGAGAAGGACTGAACTCACAAGAAATTGCATAATTAGCATTTAGAAATTAGGGCTTAATTACTTACAGTTTGAAAGGAGCGAGGATCAAATGTTGATTAGCAAATGGCGATCTCAATGGTCGACGGACGGCGAGTCGGTGACACCGCGACACGGGACGAGTGACTATTGACTAGTGAGTCTGTGACTTGGTGAGAGTGATGACGGACTGATGGAGAGTGATGAAGCCTGACGAGTGACGTTGGCGAAGGGAAGATGATGTGCGCAAAACGCAACTCGTGCAAGAATACTCGGCCGTATCAAGTAATAAAGTGTACCTAAATACGAGTTATCGATACCACAAGGAATGCGCGTAATTCTCACTCCAACTAAGTACCAAAGTTAGGCTAACTAATTATATTTGAGCGAAAAGAAAATGAATTAAAATCTAAAAATATAAACAACCTAGAAAGCAATTAAATCTATACTACTGCGGAGGTGGTTTGGCAACAACAAATCAAGATAAAAATATAGGAATGCTTTATTTCTAGTCTAGCCGGTGTTTAATTTAATCCTCTTTTTACTTTTCTTTAACTCAAGTCTTGGTAGTCAGGTGCACTATAATATTCGCTACGGGCTCTCGCAACGTATAGCAAGTCTAGCTACAACTCCTAGTTACGGCTCTCGCTTCTTATAACATAGGAGAAAATAGCCGCATGTTAAAGCAAGCACCCTATGACTATCTACGCACGATCTCCTCTCGGTCTCACGTAACGCAAACAATTATTGTGATTTTCGGAATTAATAGGACGGGCTCTCGCATCTTATCCTATAATTCTAATGATCATCTAATGGTTTGCTACGCCATTAAAAGCATGAAGAACACACAATAATAACCAAGTGCATGGGTAATACTTTGCAAAAAGAAATTCTCTAAATTTTTCTACAAGTCATGTTGGTAGCCGAGACAAATAAAATTGGTTTACTACGGGCTCTCGCATCTTATAGTCAACCCTAACCTCCCCGACCTCGCGAATGGCTAAGGTGGTTTGATCGCGTGTCAAACCTAGTCTCATAATGGCTATCGGTGTGTGTCACAAAACACCAACTATTAAATTGATTGGTCCGAAATATAAAGGTAGCTCTCGCGGATCCTAAATATTTCTAAAATCATTTAATTATTGGTAAATAATTAAAGGCATTAAGTTCACAAAATAATAACCAACATGAATGTATAATAAGTAAAGAGATAGATTAAATTAAATCACTACATTGGACATAGAAAAATAATTGCATTCCATAAATAATTTAAGCACAAACCAATTCCACAATTACAAAATAAATCAACCCAAGAAATCATAACAACTATCAAGAATAGAGATAGGAAGAATTAAACCGAACAAATCGTGTTTTCGAGGTTGAAATCCCTTGTAAATGCTTCCTTAGCCCTTGAAATGATGTTCCAAAGCTTCAATGTTAAACAATTTTTTTGGAAGAATGTTGAAGTTTTGGAAAAATGGGGCTAGTGCCCCATTGTGGGAGCTTGTCCCGCAATGGGGGCTTGTTTTTGAAATGAAGTTGCCCGGAATATTAAATGGAGAAGGCACAAAGGAACCAGGGCTGCAGGGGTATTTTGGGAAGTGCAGGAGGAGTTTGGGGGCTAAAAAGGAAAGAAAATATGAGGCTGGATCGCGCTGAGGGTCAACCCAGCAGAGACACGCGGGTTGCTCCAGGTGAAACGGGCTGGAATGAGAGAGGGAGTGGGTGAAATAGTGGGTAGGGACGCGGGTAATGGGTTGAATTTGGGCCGAGTGGACTTGATCCATGATCGATGTATTTTATACGTCAATTTTATATGCTTCTATGGCTTAAATTATGTTATTTCACGAGGCTTTTGGCTACTAATATATGTTTTCGGTGAGTTTTGTAAGTTTCAGGGTTATTAGTGAAAATATGTGAAACTCCAGGGTTTTAAGTGCAAATTTCAAGAAGGGCCAAAAAGGAAAAATAAAGAAAGAACGAAAGCTGTCAACACTGGACACCTTGCGGACGTAAGGTGCCTCAGGCCTTGCGACCGCAAGGTAGGCAGTACGGATCATAAAGCAAAACCAAGAATTCCAAAGGTCGGACATGAGACCTCATGGAGACCTTGCGACCGCAAGGTGGTCAGAATGCGACTATTTTGGATTTTCACACAATGGTTCGATTGGATTACAACTCCCGGGTATATATAGGAGTCAGATGCCGAGCCAAAGGAAGGAGAGGACGGCTGGAAGCTCTCTTAGGTAGATTTTAGGTAGTTTTTAGACTGTATAACATAGTTAGATTTTGTAATTTCAAGTATTGAAGATCAAATCATGTATCCGGTCATCTCCATGTGCTGTTCATTGTCTATGATGAACTAAATCATCCATAATCTAGGAGGTGGGAGGTAACTTGTATCAAATTTATGCTTTAATTCTTATATATGATCATTCAATTCTTGTTGATTGTGTTGTTTATCAATCCCTATATTATTTTGCTTTGAACAAATGAATGTAATCGCAAATAATAATGGCTTAGAGGTGCGGATAACTGCATGACCAATGTGCATATGTCGTACACTGGCCCACCAACACAATAAATTGGACCTATCGATGCACGAGAGTGATAAGTTAGGACCAGGTTCATACATGATCTAGGTGACAGATAGATCATAAATCTAGGTGACAGCTAGATTGACAGTTCCTGTGCTTAGGATATAGAATAGATGAATTTTGCGGGGATGGAGGCTGAACCAATTGTTCAATAGATTATATCTATCTTTAGTGAACGAACCCAAGACATTGAATGATAATATTATGAATTAAACATAAAAGAGATACAAGTGAAACCCAGAATCCTAGATTTCTACCCACCATAAGATGTTCATATCTGTTATTACTGTCTAATTAGTTAAACATCTAAATATAAAAAATAGTTTAGAGTAGAAATAAACATAAAAACCCCCTTTAGATTAATAATTTGCTAGCAATAAATTGCACTGTTCGTGATCACTTGTCTCTGTGGGTTCGACCCTTACTTCCAATACTATTCTATAATAGTCTTGTCCACTTGCAAGGAAAAAGATTAAATAAAACATCGATCAAGTTTTTGGCGCCGTTGCCGGGGACAAGCTAGTTCACGTAGTTAGTTTGTTGGTAGCGTAGTTTTTAATTTAATTTAGTTTTTAGTTTAATTTTCAGTTTTCATAAAAATAATAAAAATACAAAAATATTTTATTTTATTTTATTTTTAATAGCTAGTTGTTTTTAAATTGCTTTAATTTATTTTTATGCACGGTCGTAGATCTTTGAATCCTAAATTGGTAGACTTAAATCAAGATATAAATATTGTTAGAAGAAATCAAGAAGTCCTTGAAAATCTAGCTCACGAGTTTGATAATCAAGACCAATTGAATCAAGAGGATCCTCTGGTTGATCCCCCAATGGAAGAAAATAACAATAATAGAAATCCTGAAAATCCAGTTGACCCAGTTAACCGGAATCAAAGAGAAGAAGAACCTGCAAGAAGAAATATGGAAGTAGTGATAAATCAAAGAACTATTAATGACTTTAGTAGACCTTCATTAAACGTTGTGACATCATGTTTAGTCTTGCCAGATGCTGTAAGGAATTTTGAGTTAAAAGGTCATTATTTTAATGTCATACCATCTTTTCATGGGATGCCCCATGAAGATCCTGTCATTTTCTTAATAGAATATGAATACATGATGAGTACTTTTCCTTTAGGAGGGTTGACTGAAGATCAGATTAAAATGAAATATTTTCCAAGTGCATTAAAAGAATTGGCAAAGAGATGGTTTATGAACTTAACACCAAATAGTGTTTATACTTGGGCTCAACTATATGATTTGTTTATGAGTAAATTTTACAAGCATGCATCTCTTACAGAATACAGAAAACAAATCATGTCATTCCAAAATGAACCAGGTGAAACATTCCATGAGTCGTGGGATAGATTTAAAAATCTACTCATTATGTGTCCTCATCATAATTTGGCTCAACATGTGTTAGTGCTTCAATTTTATCATGGTCTTTCGCCAGACTTACAAACTATGGTTGATAGTGCAGCTGGTGGTTCTATTAATAGAATGACACCAGAAGCACTAGAAGAATTATTTGAGATGTTAAGCATTAATTCCCAACAGAAAAGTGCTAGAAGTAAAAATAGAAGCCTATATCAATTACAAGATAATTCAAATACATAAGCTCAATTTGAAAATTGGCAAATTCAAGAAGCATGCACATTATGTGGATTATATTCTCATGCTACTAATTTTTTCCCGTCAAGTGCTATGTATTTTGAACAGGCTAATGCTATGAATATGTACCCTCAAAGACCTAGGAATGATCCCTATTCAAACACATATAATCCTGGTTGGAGGAATCATCCTAACTTTTCTTGGGGAGGAAATAAGCCTTTACAACCTCAACAATTCCAACCTCAACCACCACAACCTCCACAATTGCCAAATCAAAATCAGTTGAGAATTAAAGAAGTTCCCAAACAAGATGTGGCAAGTAAAGGTCAAGCAGCATTGATGAAATACATGCTTGAAGAAATTGAAAATCTAAAGAAACACATTGAAAGTTCTGGAGCAGATAAAAGAGAAGAAGGGAAGTTCCCTAGTCAAACCGAGCAAGCCAAGTCAATCACCGTCTTGCGAAGCGGTAAGGTAATAGGTGAAGAGGTAAGTGATCCTGATCCTTCTTCTAAAGTGCCTGCTACATTAGGAAATTCTGAAAAAGAAATCGAAAAAGATAGTGAAGAGAATAATAAAGAGAACAATGAACTAAATAACCAAGAAGTAGAAGTCGAAAAAGAAGTAGAAGTTCCAAATAAGGAACAAGAAAAAGAAGTTCAAAATAAAGAAAATACAATAGAAGTTGAAAAAGAATTGGATCAAGAAGAAGAGGAACCTTATGTGGCTCCACCACCTTATGTTCCTCCAATTCCGTTTCCAAGAAGACTTATGAAAAACCGAATGGACAAACAATTTACGGAAATTTATAATATGTTATCCAAAGTGAATGTAAATCTTCCTTTGCTTAATGTTATTAAAAATATTCCAGCTTATGCAAAGTTTTTCAAAGATCTTCACTCTAAGAAACACAAGTTTGAAAACAATGAAAAGATTATTGTTTCTGAAAATGTAAGTTCTGTTTTACAACCCGAATTACCACCTAAGTTGAAAGACCCTGGTAGCTTTAATATCCAAGTATCTTTGGGAAGCTCTAAAAAGATGAAAGCAATGCTAGATTTAGGAGCAAGTATTAATTTGATGCCTTTTGCGGTCTACAAACAGTTAGGGTTAGGAGAACTAAAACCCACTAATATGCAATTACAATTAGCTGATCGTTCAGTTAAATATCCCTTGGGTATAGTGGAAGATATCCTAGTTCAGGTTGATAAACTAATTATTCCGGTTGACTTTGTGGTTCTAGAGATGGAAAGGAAGATATGCACTAATAATGAAGTCCCAATTTTGTTAGGCAGACCATTTATGGCTACTGCCAATACAATGATTAATGTGAAGAATGGTAAACTCACAATGTCAGTCCTAGGTGAAACTGTTGAAATCTCTGTGTTTGATGCCATGAATAGACCTAGTGACATAAGTGCCTGTTTTTCAATAGATGAGATTGAAAAATTATCAACTGAAACTTTTGAAGAAGAGGAAGAATATGAGAGAGATAGATTCATAGTTTATGATGATAGTCCTATCCCTCCCATAAAAATTGACATTGATGAAATTGAAAGAGAAATAGAAGAAGAGGAAAGACTAGAGAGAGAAAAGCTAGAAGCTAGTAAAAAGAAAGATAAAGAAAATAGAGAGAAAGAATCAGAAAATAATTCTGATAAGTTTGAAAAAGTAAAAGAAGAAATTAATGAAATTAAGGATGATGAAGCAGAGATTCTGAAATCTCTCTTTGAAGAAATTGAAATAGAAAATATTGATGAAGAAGTTAAAGAAGAAAGTAAAGTAGAGAATGAGGAGGCTAAAATAAAAGAAACTATTAAAGTAGAAAATTCTAAATTTATGCCATCCATTAATTCTCCTAAAGTCGAAGAATTAAAGCCATTACCACCCCATTTAAAATATGCATTTTTAGGGGAAGGTAACACTTTGCCTGTTATTATAGCAGCCGACTTAACGGAAGAGCAAGAATCTAGTCTATTAAAAGTTTTATGGACACATAGAGAAGCTTTAGGATGGTCCCTAGCTGATTTAAAAGGCATTAGTCCCTCTATGTGCATGCATAAAATACATCTAGAAGAAGGTAGTAAACCTTCAAGAGAAAGGCAAAGAAGACTTAACCCACACATGGAAGAAGCTGTTAGAAAAGAAGTTCTTAAGCTCTTAGATGCGGGTATAATTTACCATATATCAGATAGTAAATGGGTTAGTCTGTTCAAGTAGTTCCTAAAAAGTCATGAATTACTGTTGTTAAAAATGAGAAAGCCGAATTAGTTCCTACTAGAACAATAACTGGTTATAGAATGTGCATTGATTTGCGTAAACTAAATGCGGCAACCAGGAAAGACCACTTTCCTTTGCCATTTATTGACCAAATCCTTGAAAGACTAGCCGGTCATGAATATTATTGCTTTCTTGATGGTTTTTCTTGTTACAATCAAATCTCTGTTGCACCCGAAGACCAAGAGAAAACAACTTTTACATGTCCCTTTGGTACTTTTGCTTTTAGGAGAATGCCTTTTGGATTATGTAATGCACCAGCTACTTTTCAAAGATGCATGATTTCTATATTTTCAGATTTAGTTGAAAGATGCGTAGAAGTTTTCATGGACGATTTTTCAGTTTTTGGAAATTCCTTTGATCACTGTTTAGAAAACCTTACATCAGTCCTGAAAAGATGTTGTGAAACTAATTTAACTTTAAGTTGGGAGAAAAGCCACTTCATGGTAAAACATGGAATTGTCTTAGGGCATGTTGTTTCTAATAAAGGCATTGAAGTTGACAAAGCTAAAATCGAAGTTATTTCACAACTACCCCCTCCCACTTCAGTTAAAGGAGTTAGAAGTTTTCTAGGCCATGCTGGTTTTTACCGAAGATTTATACAAGATTTTTCCAAAATCTGTAAACCTCTTGTAATTTGTTAGCAAAAGATACTGAATTTATTTTTGATAAAGAATGTTTAGAAGCTTTTAATTTATTGAAAGAAAAATTAACTACGCCCCTATTTTATCGTACTGATTGGTCACTTCCTTTTGAAATCATGTGTGATGCATCAGATTTTGCGATTGGAGCCGTGTTAGGACAAAGGGTAGATAGAAAGTCTCATGTGATCCATTATTCTAGTAGAACTCTAAATGATGCACAATTGAATTATACAACTACTGAAAAGGAATTTTTAACAGTAGTATATGCTTTAGAAAAATTTAGATCATATCTGCTAGGATCAAAGGTGATAATTTTTTCTGATCATTCTGCATTAAAATATTTGTTAAGTAAGAAAGATGCTAAATCAAGATTAATTAGATGGATGTTATTGTTACAAGAATTTGACATTACTATCAAAGATAAAAAAGGAACCGAGAATATCGTGGCCGACCAATTTGTCAGTTAGAATTTTCACCCTTGCTTGCGAGCGTCAATTTCTTGATGATCCTATCCCATAAATGATAATTTTCTGATGAACAACTTTTAGCCATTAAAGATTCGACCCTTGGTATCTGATTTTGTCAACTACTATGTGTCGATATCATTAATCGGATTTTGATCATTATGAAAAGAAGAAATTTTTAGCGGAAACTAAAAATTATTTCGGGAAGCACCTCATTTATACAAAATTTGCTCGATTCTTTAATAAGAAGATGTATTCGAAAAAGACCAACAAGGTATTATGGAATTTGCCATGGATATTCTTGTGGAGGTCATTTTAGTAAACAAGGCTGCTAGGAAAATTTTGCAATCAGGTTTATATTGGCCTACTGTTTTTAGAGATTGTGAATTGTTTTATAGAACATGTGACAAGTGTCAAAGAACATGTGGAATAGGAAAGAGAAATGAGATGCCCTTACATATTAATTTGGTAGTTGAAATCTTTGACGTTTGGGGTATTGATTTTATGGGTCCTTTTCAAAGTGTCAAATAATTGTGAGTATATTCTAGTAGCAGATTGATTACGTATCTAAATGGATGGAAGCATTAGCAACCAAGACTAATGATGGAAAAACAGTAGTTAAATTTGTAGAAGATTTGTTTGCTAGATATGGAGTACCTAAGGCCATAATAAGTGACCAAGGAACTCATTTTACCAATAAGTTGTTGAATAATGTTCTTAGAAAGCATGGTGTAACTCACAGTTAGCTACACCTTATCATCCTCAAAACATCCAGGCCAAGTAGAAGTTAGCAATAGGCAAATAAAAGCAAAGTATTAGAAAAGACTGTTAGGCCTAATCGTAAAGATTGGGAATCTAAACTTAAGGATGCTTTATGGGCATACCGACCGAGCGCTTTAAAACTCCCATAGGAATGAGTCCATATAGAATGGTATATGGCAAAGCTTGCCATGTTGAAATTGAGCATAAAGCCTATTGGGCGGTTAAAGAGTTAAATTTAGATTTAACATTGGCCGGAGAAAGAAAGATTGTTTCAGTTAAATGAGTTAGAAGAACATAGGTTGAATTGTATGAGAATGCTAAAACATATAAAGACCAAAAAGTATCATGACATGGGTTAGCAAACAAAATGTTTCATCCAGTGTTTGAAAGAAAGTGTTACTTTTTAATTCTAGATTAAGGTTATTCCGGAAGTTAAAATCTAAATAGTGCAGGTCCTTTATAATTGTACGAATTTATCCTCATGGGCTGTTGATATTCAAAATCCTAAAAATAATGAAGTTTTCAAAGTTGGACACCGACTCAAGCCATATTTAGAGCCGATGTCGGTTGAGCAGAGTTAATCCGTTTGAACCACCAGTGGCTTCTGAGTTTAGATTTCGAGCCAAAGACGTTAAAAAAGGCGCTAAGTGGGAGGCAACCCACTATTTTGAATGTTATTTACTTTTTATAGTTAGTTTAAATATGTCTTTCTCCGTTAAATTTAATTTTTGGACATTTAATTTTTTGATTAAATATGCCAAAATCAAGTTTGGGGAGAAAAACATCTTAGTGTTGTATTTATATGTTACTAATAATTTTTAGTCTAGAGATTTTGTTAAGTTTTTATCTGAGGAAAGATACAAAACATAACGGGAGTTAACGGAAGGGCTAAAGCTGCAAAAGCATTGAAAGGATGAAAAAGAAAACAAAGAAGGAAGTTAGACACCTTGCGGACCCCTTGAGTGTGGAGAACTGCGGCCTTAAGGTCCCAGGTATGCGGACTTCGTGCATCATCTTGTATCGAGACATGGGGAATGAGCGAGGCGAGAGCGCTTTTATTTGCCGACCTTGCGGACTCGAGGTGTGGCGAACCTTGCGACCAAGCAGGTCCCACATATAAAGGCTGCCAGGGTTTCTTTACAAATCACCACGAGACTACTCCCTCTCCCCGGCAAGGCAGCCGGCCGCCTTCTTCCTCAAAATTAGGCGAGATCGGGTCAAGCTTCGACATACACTCCAAGATAATCTCTCCTCCTTCACTCATTCTTCATCCCCTCCTCCATCCATCCACCATTGCACTCCATCAAGGTTGAAGTTTTTTGGAAGGGAAGAACTCCATTCTTTGCCGAGCCCAGATCAAGCTCAACTCAGGTACACACTCTCAATTTAGGCTGCAAACAAGTAACACTATCACCCTTTTTAATTTTACACGTAAAATATTTGCAA
>CM028381.1:36059746-36173513 GCA_013146195.2 Codonopsis lanceolata | reverse complement strand
GAGAACATTTCTCCTTGACAATGTTGGAGCAAAGATTATAGATCTTTTCACAGTTACGGACTCGTCTCCATCCTTTCATTTCGCAAAGAATTCTCTGACCTTCGACCGGTCAATGAATTCTACTCAAGGATGCACGACAAGAGATGTTAAAAAGCCTCCACGATCGCATTCGAGGTACGATCTCGCCCTCAATGCAGACTATCAAGAGTCTTCAACCTTACCTCTTGGCCCCGACTCCATCAATGATTACATTCTCAATGAATCATGGCTATACCATCTTGGCTACCACTCTGAGATGACTACGGACATGGGATATTTTCAACTATCCCTTGGATATCTTTGTGTTGGTGAAATTTCGAGCCAATGCCTTCATTTTCATGAACCGAGGCTCGAGGCGACACCGAAGACTTCGCTTCACCGTTGTTGTTCTTGATTCTCACATCGGCCAGTCCGAAGTAGTCTTCTCTCTCTAATGCCGTTCCTTCGGCGAATGAGTGAATGGTTATGGTATTTTGAGATACACTAGGATTATCAGCTATTTCCTATGCTCCTACCACACCATTCGTTCCATGATTCACGAGGACGAACGCCTACCAATCACTGGAGAATTGCTGATCACTAGAGAATTGTTCGGCAATAGAAGTTGTTCAGATCAGGATAGAAACTATTCTCTTGATTCTAGCACTGGTAGTTTTGGAGACTCAAATTAGTTTGTACTTTTTAGAAGTCGTTAGTACTTTCTTCTAGTATTTAGTGTCTTTCTCTTTTGTCATCTACTCTATTATACTGCATCTCTTATGATATCTTCTCTTTTTTTTTTTGCATGCAACTGTTCTTCTATATTAATTCTTATTGCTTGCAACCATTAAGGAGGAGAGTTATATGACATATACATATAACTTAAGAAGGATAGTGTAGAAAGAGTGATAACATTCCTATCGTAAGGAGGAGAGTTGACTTAACTAAAATCCAAATGAACACACACACCAAAAAATGTGACAATTCACCCTAAGCTGATTCTTAGTGAATCATGCTCAGCTTGTGTGGCATTTCTGTTGAAAACCTTGTTCAAAACAAAAACTCTGTTAAGTTTTACTTTCAACAGAGATCCTTTATTTTCAACAGAAATAAAAAAATTTCAAAATTTGATTTTTAAAAAATTAATTTTTAAAAAATTAATTTTCAAAAAATTGGTATTACAAGCAATTCTTATTGAACTCCTTCAAAAACATACTTTTACTTAAGGACATGCTGCTCTTACTTGCCAAAACAAGCTTTCAGTCTATAAAAATTTATGTGCAAGCAAGACAACCAAAACCTTTTAGATCCTGTCCAAAACTCTTTCAAAAACTCTAAAGTAATCTAAATTGTTTTTACTATTGCATTACCTGTTCAGTACTTTGATCTATCGAGTCTGTAATAGCAATAGTAGACTATACCAAGCCATCACTTATGTAATTATCAACAAAGGACATGTCTTCAGATAAAATGATCATTCATTGTGGACATGTTATTACTATGTCTGATAAATGTTTTAGTGTTTTGTATATGTCATTTTGTAATGGTTCCAAGCAAATAGGAGGAGATTGTTGGAATATGCGTCTTGATGATGTAGTTATCACCTTGCATATTCTATATATGTTGATATGCTTGCCCCCATTACAAGTGAGTCATCACGAGTGGCTAAAAGGTCTACATACCGGTTAGCGTGACAACTCGTATGATATCACATAGGTCTTAGATTAGGTGCAACCTGATCAAGTCCTACCTTCCCACATGATGATTGAAACAGACCCGACGCCGGATGTACTTAGCAGGAAGACTGCGGCTATGTCAAAAGCCTTGATGATAAAGATCGAGAATATCCTTAAGACTCACCACCAGCAGACATGCTACAAGTTAAACTGCTCGCACCAGCAAACATTAGTTCTCCTGAAACGGAAGACTTGTTTCCACTGGCTCGAAGCATTCCATCGGCAGACTTTAAAATCTGCACGTGCTACAGATAAAAGTCAAGAAGCTGCTCAAATCAATTCAGATATGTTCATGCCTCAAAAAGCCTGACATACTTAAAGCTACAAGACTTTCTCTCACTCAAGTAGTGTGTTAAAGTCAAAAAGCAATTACTTTATTGAACAGACCACCTGACAGTTCAACAGATATCAGACCTACTCTTCAGAGACTACGGTCCGACAGACAACAAGTTCCAAGATCTACAGGACTAAATCTCTGCTCCAAATAGTCAAAGATCTTATGAACAAAGATCTCTATCCGATAGTCTTCAACCACTATATCTCTAACGGATAGAAAACTTCAAGTCTTCATCTCTCAACAATCATATTGACTCTCGCCTATATAAATCCTCTCTCTTGCTCAACAAACAGAAGTGAATAAGTAACTGTGTGAGCGACATCTAAGATCATCAAACAATAGACAGTGAGCAACGAGTAACTCAATCTACTCAAGAATTTCAAAGAAAAGAAATCTTCAAAGAGATCGTCTTCACCAACGTATCTCTGATTTCTACACAGATTGCAGTGAACTCATCCAGATCTTAGCAAAACACCCTCAGTGAATTGCTAGGAAAAAAAGTTTGGAAAAGAGAAGAGACTGATCAGACACTTCAATAGACAGAGATCAAGATCTGAAGATTGATGTTAGATAATGTCTGACGAAAATGAAGAGCTGTCTGTAGATATTGCATTCATATCTTCAGATTTGTATTCCAATACAAATGCTGTTGATTGTGCAATAATCAATCATCATGGAAGGTCGAGTGCTTTGCACTCAATCGTTCAGATATACTTTTATATCTGAACGACCTTGAAAATCCTTTCCTTCTCATAACAGTTTCTCGTTCTCGTCTCCTATTGTCTTTTGCAACTTAAAGATCCATGAATGGATAATTAAGTAAGGATTGAGACTTGGGAAGACGAAGCTAGAAACTGTACATAGATTATTTAGACTGATGTAATATGTAATTTATCTTTGAATAAATTCATAGGTTCTTACGTATACTTTATCTCTCAGTCCTTATATATCTATGAGCTTTTTATAAATGATTTATCTTTAGAAAAGTCATTCTCTAATTGATTTCCTAAAACCTGCATTTGATAGAAGTTTCAAGTGTGCTGTTGTTCTGAACATATATTCGTGTACGACCACTTATGACTTCTCCAAATCATAGCCTCTTTATCTTCCGTTGTCCAAACCTTTTAATCGGCTCTTGATTTGATTAGCAATTTACCGGCAAATACTTCTGCTTAGAGCAAGTCCACCGATAGCTTCTACCGGTAGACATGTTCAACTTGATAAATTGCAGTTGTCAACTAAACTATGCTTTATGTATATCCAAAAGAAAAGTTTTTAAATTGGTAAAATAGGCTATTCACCCCTCCCCCCTCTAGCCTATTTGAGCATTATTGTGGATCAACACTCCCGTAATGAAATGACCCAATAATTGAGGGAAGCCTCGTATATTTCAATATAGAGGGAAGTATGAATACGCTCAGCCATTTCAGAAAAAGCAGAATTTATATCTGATTTGATGAAGAAAAACAGAAAGAGAAGGCAACTCAGACCTGTCTATTATCTGATAAGAGAAGAGTAGATGGTGTGAGAAGTAACGCTGCCCCGACCTCCCTTTTATACTAAAAAATCAAAGAACCGACCGAAGCAGAAAATAATGCCGAAACAGTGCATGAACAGGACCAAACAAGAAGTGCACAGAAGAAGTCCTAGGCGACCCTATCATCCTTCTAGGCACCGCGCCCAGAACAAGAAGGGCCCACATCTGCTATGGGCTGCGCAATGTTTTCATCCCCAAACTGCCTCGTCTCCTGGTTTAGCCCTGACCTCTCCTCTATTCGCGTAGTGTAGCCACTTTTTACCCACAAGAAATATAGAGTAAGGCTATGCAATAGCCTTCATGAAGCCGAAGAAAGATCAATCACAGAAGGAGGCGGCTGCCTCTCCTTCCTCGCAGAGCATCGATAACCCCGATAAAATTCCAAAAGTGTATCCTTCAAAGCCACCATCCCTAAGTGCAGTGTGTCTCCACCTTAGGTAATGGTTCGTTTTCTTTTATTTTAGGCATCCCTAGAATAATCGAGTTAGAAAAATGTGCATCGTAGAATAGATACATTGCATTGCATAAGAAAAAGGTTTAATACAAAAAAAGTGTCAGAAAAAGAAAATAAAAAAAAGAAAAGAAAATACACGTATGGAAGGCTAATGGGCTCGTGATGATCTACTCCTATCCAAGCCTCCGCCCATAACACGAGGCGGTCCCACCAACCATATACTCGTCCTCTTGCAGAATGCGGCACGATCCGTCGGCTTCATTGTCATCATCATCTCGGCTCACAGCATCATTCCCCCGGCAAGTAAATTCATCTATCATCCGCTGGTACAGCTTAGCAAGGCCGAAGAAGCATTTCATCACCTTGCGGTATGATGAGACATGCACCTGAAAAAAAAGAAAGAGATATCAGTCCAGAAAAATGAAAAGATACAGCATGTCCGGAAAAGGGCAGAAATGAAAGCAACAAAAAAAAGGAAAGGGTGTACCGCGCGGACCCACTCAGGAATCTGATATCGCTCCGGGACCTGAGCATCAAGCAAAGCCTCCTCCACAAGTCTTCCCTCGCGAGAATATTGAAAAGTGGGGAAGTCTTCAGCAGGCACAAAAAAATCGTCCTGGACACCAGGAATCAGACTTGAAGGCCTCGACCTAGCTAAAACATCTAAAGCACGTCTAGCTACAATCAGAGCAAGGTGGAGTACCCTCCTCAGAAACTCCTCATATGGCATGATAGGATAATCATCACGAGAGACGGTGTATCTCGTTAAGCACTAATATCTGCTCGGCAAGAAATCTGGGATGATCACCCAGGCTGGTGGTGCAGGTGGTGTCACTGGACCCACGGGATAAAGAAAATGCTGACGGTTGACCCGCTTGCCCATGTATAAAGAGTCAACCATAATCGACACCATTAGAATACGTCGACGACTCATCACCAGAGAAGTCAGATAAACCCCAGTCAAGCCCCTCCAAGGAAATAGATGCACCGTATTAGAACGAGAGTTCGTAATCCTCTCTCATCCCATCGCTATGGATAGCTCAGAGCCATCCCGATCTTCCTTCACCCTGTTTGCATTCACGAACTCAGCAAGAAAAGACGGCTTGTGAATATGTCTCTTTAGTGGGCCAGGAGCAAAACTGAAGACTGAATAAGCCCAAACTTGCAAAGAAAGAAAAAACAACAGCAGAAAAAAAAGACCCGATGATGCATGAATGCATGAATTCAAGAGGCAAATAAAGAAAGAAGAGAGATACTTCCGGGAGTAAAGCCATTAAGGACTGGAGAGTCGTTGCGGCTGGCACGATCCATGAAAGCATAAAGCTTAGCTAAGCCTGCCTACCCCAGTCAAACTCAGAAATCCGGTACAAATCCCGGAGGCATCCCAAGATGGATACCTGCAGAATGGTGGGCGAATTAGCGAAAATCGTCGTCCCGAGAAAGAAGAATAGGCGCATACGGCTACACGAGAAACGCCTCATGGTGGTCATCGTCGTCGACCCGTGTGGCATTCTGTTCTAACCACCACTTCACACTAAGGATGCGCACTTCATCAACACTCTTATAGTCAGGTTCGAAGCCTAATAGGTCCTCGACCACGTCATGCTGATGTCGTAGAGTAATGTCCGGCTCTAGATTCCTACCTATACCGGTAGGAATGCCCGTGATCACAGTAAAATTGCAGAGGGTCATGGTGGCCTCTCCCCAGCTAAAGTGAAAAGTATGGGTGGTGTCCCACCAATACTCTCTCAAAACCTTGAAAATAAGCAGGTAGCTGCGAAAGTGGCTAAATGCTCGCAAAAATGATCCCACCCCTGCAGCTTGATCGGGATCAGCACTGCGGTGGCGAGAAATTATAAATAGAAGCCGACTTCTCGAACTTACCGCATATGGTTAAGGGTATTACGTGCCTAAGAAAAAACAGAGCATCATCAAGAAAAATAAAAATGAGGTAAACTCTTATTTTTTCTGTCATCTCATCATGTATGTTATATCTCATATCATTGCATTAACTATGCCATGTACATACTCACTTTGCATTTTAGAAAATACATATATGCATATATTGCTTTCTTTTGTCATCTAATATGTGCATTTATCTCAGAATATGTGCATATTGCATTTTCAAGATTTAAAATTATTTTTCTGTCAAAAAAAAAGAAAGAAAAAAAAGAGGAGGTTATCTTTTCTCTTTTATCTCTGTGAATCTACCCGCATGGCATGTTTTATTTTGTCTAAATATAGCATGGGCATTATAAAAAATATATATATCAAATAAAAAAAAAGAGTCTATTGCATAAAAAAAATAGTTGCATGTTCATTTATCTGAAAAAATATATCTGCAGCGTGTGCATATCTCCGAAAATGTATCAATTGCATGAGCATGCATCGCAGAGCCAAAATATATCAGTCGTATAAAATATGCATCGCATAATCAAATAATGTCAATTGCATGAGTATGCATCGCAAAATTAGAAGGCATTAATTTCATATTTTTGCCTATACTTTCATTGCCAAATTGCATCATCCTAGTATAAATCATGCATGCATAGGCATCAAAATTGCAACAGGTATACTCTAAGAGTGCCGAAATACCAAGAAATTCAAGAAATTCAACCAAATGGGTTTGTGAAAATGAAGACTTACAACCGGATATGGAAGATGAGCAACGTGCGTATGCTGATCTCGGTGTATGTTGCTCCAATCATTCCTAGAATGCCACTACCGAACCACGTTCCGGTTAAATGGAGGTAGCTCACGGCTTCGCCAGATTCCGTGTTCATCAGATCTTTTCCCTTCCTAGATCGCGAAGAGGAAGCCATTTGATGAGCAAGACAATTAATTTGGCAAAAGAAAATCGAAAAAAGAAGAAGAAATGAAGGAGAAATTGTTGTCGGCAACAATGGAAGAATGGAGAAGAAATGTTGCTACTATTGCTTGCTTTCCCCCCGTAAGTGGGAGTAAGAGAGAGGGAAAGTTTCCCTTTCCTCCCCTTCAAAATCCATTTCAGCACTTAACCTCAGGTTTGCTCAAACTGCCAATTGGCCCTGAAGTCCTAATAGAAAGCTTAACAAAGGTAACTATCATCAACGAAAGTTAACGGCCATCCATCAAAAATCAAAAGAAAAATCATATTCCCAGCAGGATACCCGCAAAAAAAAAAGGGAAAAGAGTAAAGTGTTTGCATTTTACTTTTCTTGTCGCATGTATTTTATGTTATGCTATGTCATGTCATGCCATCTATTATCTGTGTTGTTGGATTATTTCCTCAAGGGGTACATACCCCAAGATGTGGAAATAATTGGTCTCTTGCATTTTATCTGTGTTGTATTGGATTATTTCCTCGAGGGGTACATACCCCGAGACGTGGGAATAATTGGTCTCATCCATTCCATCTGTGTTGTTGGATTATTTCCTCAAAGGGTACATACCCCGGGACGTGGAAATAATTGGTTTCATGATTTGCATATGTGGTTGTTGGATTATTTCCTCAAGGGGTACATACCCCGGGGCGTGGAAATAATTGGTCTCATCCATTCCATCTATGGTTGTTGGATTATTTCCTCGAGGGATACATACCCCGGGACGTGGGAATAATTGGTTTCATGCATTCCATCTGTGCTGTTGGATTATTTCCTCGAGGGTATATACCCCGGGACGTGGAAATAATTGGTCTCATCCATCTCACCTGTTGTTGTTGAATCCTTTCCTCAAGGGGGTACATACCCCGGGACGTGGAAATAATTGGTTTCATCCATCCCACCTGTTGTTGTTAGATCCTTTCCTCAAGGGATACATATCCCGGGACGTGGAAATGATCAGGTTTCATCTATCCCACCTGAGTCTGCGTTGGATTCTTTCCTCAAGGGGTACATACCCTAGGAAGTGGAAAGAATCAAATCCCATCTATCTCACCCAATGCTTGTTGGCTAAAGCCGAACTACGTTTGGTCTGATTCCTGAAAAGGATACTTAGGCAGCCTACTCAGTAGGCACGACCATCAGAGCATTTCATTTGCATCATATCTACTCTATCCCATCAGTTCATTTAAAGTGTTTAGGGTATGAGATAAATTGTTGCCTCCTAAACTGTTGCATCATAAATGCTGCATACTGCATTCCTCCCCATTTTAATTTCTACGAAATTTGGGAGTCTATTTCTTATCAACGACGTTTGTTTACTTGGTAAGTTTCGGTTTATCCATAAACTCCATCGTTGAGGGGCTCTGTAGACACCCTAATTTCGTACCCCTGGTATATGACATGTCATAAAATATCAAGACAAGTTAAAAGGACTAATGAATGTCAAGTTACAAGGTTTAAAATGCAAAAGAAAAGAACGATGCATAAACAGTGAATTGCAGGGGGCCAAATAGAAGCTTCGGGTTCACAATTTCACGCAGTTAAGAAATTCACTGCGTGAAAAACTTTCACCGCAGTCTGTTCTCCCAAGAGAACGCCGAGGACATTTTCCTCTCCAGCCCCGAAGCTCCGCCAAATCTTCCATAAACACTTAAACTCTCCAGCCAAAGTGAACCCTGGTTACCCTACTAGGTTTCCGCCATATTTCACCGATTCAAAAGAACCAAAGAGAGCGCGGTTGGCTGCGATTCGAGCATGAATCCGGCCAAGCAAGCAGTTGTTTTGCCCGATTTCAGACGCAAACAAGCACGTAAAGCAAGCAATTGTGCCACCCGGATCCTTAGGCAAAAACAACAAAAGGAGCGATTCTGTTGCCAGAAACCCCGCAGGAAAAAGCAAAAGACTCCTCTCCACGAGTGAGCACACCCTAAGGACTACCAGAAGGAGGTTTGGTACAGGATAAATCCTCCCACGTTTCAAGAGGTAGGTACCTTAAAAAGTTTTATTTACTTTTTATCTAAAAAATATGCTATTTAAAATAGTCATATATCACGAAATAAGCAGTTATGCTGCCCAAATTTCTATAACAAATAACACTAAAATAAGCCGTTATTATGGCAAATTTTTTATAAATATATTTGCAACTTTAAAATAAGACTGCTATAAGTTTCTTTCTTTATATATACATATATATTTTTTAAATGCTTTATTTAAACTGTTAATTTTATAAAAAGAACATATTTAGCCAAAAACCTATTTTGAAACCAAAAGGGCGAGTTGGGTGCCTAACCCTTTCCTAACTTGTAACTTAGCCTCCGAACCCTTTTACAAATCTTGTTATTTTTTGTTTTTCTTGTTTATCCTTAAAATAAAGATGTCGACTCTGTTAATCACATTTTGAGTCCACAATTGAGGCTGGGCGTATTTCACGCACTTGGAAGGTTTTTCTTTTCTAAAAACCACCCGCTTTCTCAGTCGCAGGGGGAAGAGGTCGAAAAACGGGGCACTCATAGTATTTTAATTTCGTCTTCTCTAGGAGCTTTTACATTAAAACAAAAAAAAGGTAATTGCAACTGTTTTGATAATTGAGGTATGATGAATTGCATGACCGAAGTGCATGAGTCATATGTTTGCCAACTTTTGTGATAATTAAATCCTGTTAATTCATGACATTGCTAAGGTAGGATTTAGGTTCATGTGTTTTTTGTGTTTTTAAGTGATCCTCAATTGTTATGTAAACGGACCAAGAAAGCATAACAATTCGGGATACTACGATTACAAACTGTGACCCAAGCGTCCCAATCTTTCCTAAAGTAAACAAACCCTTGATAATTGATTGACACTTTATTTATATTTACATAAGTGGAGATACAAGTGAATCACAATTTCTAGATTTTCAAAAAACCTGATTTTCATCCGAAAATTTCCTGCTTTCAATTACTTCCTGATATCTACTCTTTGTTAATTTATTTTATTGCTACTTTGTTAAATTAGTTAATTAATTAGTTTAATTCAATACATAAACCCCCCTTAGTATAATTGGTTTTCTTACTAGTTCAATCATCTGAAATCATAGTTTATCTCTGTGATTCGACTCTTGTCTTTGCACATCTATACTCTGGTA
Organism: Codonopsis lanceolata; assembly: GCA_013146195.2. Lineage (NCBI taxonomy): Eukaryota > Viridiplantae > Streptophyta > Magnoliopsida > Asterales > Campanulaceae > Codonopsis > Codonopsis lanceolata. Next base: position 36,163,446 of record CM028381.1, on the reverse strand, counting down.
TATATATATATATATATATATATATATATATATATATATATATATATAAAATGGTCGTTCGACTCGATTTGATTCGGCACAGAAAACCACAAACTGAACCGAACCGATCGATTTATAATTTTTTCAAACCTAAACTGAACCGTCATAACTCAAAACTAAATCAAACCAACTAATTTGATTCGATTTTGGGATTCAATAGTTCAGGCTTACACCCATAATTTCAAAAACATCTACCATTGGTTGGAACAACACACCATGTTTTGTAATTTATGATTGGGTTTCTAGGTAATCAATTAAGTTGTTAATATGCGGTAAAGAATCTGAAAGAACGTGAGTAGCTAGGATTCTCAAAGATTTAATGTAGCTTGTTAAAAAGCTACAATAGAAGTCACAATAGATAGAAAAAAAACAAAAACAACAGAAGACTTAATACTAAAGCACGAAATTAATCACAAAAATTTACCAAACAATCTACAAGTTTACTTGTAGATCTAGCCTCATGGCCAAAAAGATTTCACTAAAAACGATGAATTGATTTACAAAAATCTATGTGAAATCACAAAAAATATTCTCACAAGATAATGAATCTTGGAGAGCAAAAACCCCACATAAATAGGTTAAACAAAACGTGGGAAGAAACAAAACGCTTCCTTTAAACAAAACAGAAGCACAAAATTTTAGAACTTCTGATGTGTTTGCCAATGTTGCTGCAATGGATAACACATTCGGACTGCTGAACTTCGGCACTTCAAAACTACTTCAGAAACTGCTCGGATCTGCTCACACCTTCTATGGTTTTTGTTCTCTTTCTGGAGTTCTACAAGAGCCCCGAATCCCAGCTCCTGAATATATAGTATGCGTCTCCTACACACACCCAAAAACAGTCCGTCTACTACAAGGAAAAGGATTAGAACTTAAGGAAAAAATCAACACCTTACCAAACTAATGGGATTTTGTTACCAAATATGAAAGTGGTCAACAATCATGGTTAGACTAGGATGGGATTTGATTACCAAATATGAAAGTGGTCAAGAATCATGGTTAGACTAGGATGGGATTTAATTACCAAATATGAGCACTTGAAATCTACAAAAAGATTATGCTACCAAAAATAACTAAACTAAATCTAATAAAATATACTAAGTCCTAAATTAACACAAACTTATCAAAAATCCTATTTTGACCAAGAAAGGTGAAACAAGACCAAAATAGGTCATGCCTATTTTGCCCTTACAATCTCCCCCTTTGTTGAACCTTTCTGGTCAAATCAAAAGACAAGTGTTTATTCAACACCAATCAAACCATCTAACCTGCATTGGTTAGAAAATATCATCTCCCCCTGAATTTGTGCAAGGTATAAAATCAGAAACCATTACTAAGCACAAATCATGCACTCTCATGCATACAAAATCATCATCATCACGAACACTTGATCTCTCTCCCTATTTGACCGGAAAAGGAAGAGGGATAAACAATCTTTTAGGAACTCTCAAAAATCCAAGATTTTGAAAAACACAATCAAGTGTTCACCATGATTTGATCACACCCCTAGCAATAACTGAGCACATCATATCCAAATTCAAAACTTCTTAGTTCCACACAAAAATTAGACAACCACTAAATATTTTTCAACATGGAGATTTTTGGAAATTGATTTGCACAGTTTATATTAGGACAAAATTTCACCAAGCTGATATCCTTGCAAACAATGCATGTCCTAAAATTTTATGCCTAAAAACATGATAACTAAAAGCTAGGCAAAAGAATAAAAAAAAATGCAATCACACACAAGTGATAAAGACCAGATCAAAGGATGTAGTTCCTAATGTAACTGCATTGGGAGGAGCATTCGCCAAAATTGTGATTTTATTTTCAATTTTGCAATTTTTTTTTTGTTTTTCTCAACCATATTTCTTCCCAAGATCATAAATTTTTCACAACAAAAATCCGTAGGTACTTTATTTCCCTAGGAATATAGCTCTACTTTATTTCAAGCTATAAAAAACATGCCACTTGGAACCTTTCACACTATTTACCAAGGGAAGCAATTTTACATTTTGATCAACCCATGAAATCCGAGGATTCATAGTCCCAAAAGAAAGGTGCCACAACCTTGTTCATAGGTAGCTCTTTTCCGTTAGGTAGCTTTCACACTTTTTCAATTAAGGGGAGTCAATTTTCTCAAGATCAACCCATGAAAGCCTAAGCTCCATAGTACTTTGACAAATTGCTGCATCCCAAAAATTTCAAAAGGTAGCTCTTTCCTTTGTGGACTAAAGATTTTTCAATTTCAATACACCTTTAAGGGAGATGGTGAGGAGAATCATAACAAAAAAAAAAATCACAATAGATTTTGAATGAATTTCCCAAGTAACTACAAGAGGCACATACATATGAAACAATGATCTAGAGTGCCCTCTAAAGACAAAATGCAAGCATGCCTAATTTTTTTTTTATAATTAACAAGTGTAAAATCATATGGCACACAAAAACACAAGAGATTTCCAAAGATTGAAAAATTTCTCAAAAACAAGACACTTGGCAAATATATCAGCAAGATGATTTTCAGTCCCAACATGTACAATGCAAACAATTTCCATATTTAACCAAATCTCTAAAAAATGGTGTCTTATATCAATGTGTTTTGTAGGAGAATGATGAACTGGATTTTTGTACTAAGCAAAATGCATAGGTGTTATAAAAAAAACAAGGTTAACACAACAAAGTGTAGCACATAAACTTTGATCATTTGGAGCATCCATAAAAGATTTAAGGCTTCTCTCAAAAATATTTTGATAAGCATGCAAATTTTTGAGAATCAACCTTACCTCTTCTCCTTGTGTATATGACATCATGAATATCACCTATCACTTGAGAGATTGGATGGTTTTTCTGAATACGGCTAGGAATGTCATGGCTGCAATCCATTCAAATTGATGAATTTCAATGTTCGGACGATCAATTTCGGGACTGTTTACGACCGTTGCCCAATGTGATTGCCGATGTAGCTACATTCGGAATCACATTGGGTGACACATTGTGAATCACATTGGTGAACTTTCGAATATGCGGTTCTACGATCATGTGCGATTTCCGGTTTCGATCCTTTGGTTCGAAGATTTTGGAGGAGATTCATCATGGTATTCATCAATGGTTTCATAGAACCGCTTAGCACCAAGACATATATCAAAGGGTTCACAGTATTTGGACTTGCCTTTGTCATTACTACCCTTAGGAACCCACATCTGTTTAAAAACCTTTGGTTGATGTTTCTGTGAACGTGAGTTCGATCTTTGTGAATGTGACTTCAATGTTGCTTCATTGGATGTTGCATTCGATGCGATCCGATTTTTAACCAAAAAGGTCTGCCTTACTTCTTCTTCATATACAACCTTTTTAAGAAAGCAGAATGGTTGTATATGACCAGGCTTGTGACAAAAATGACACACAAAATTCTTCTTTCTTGTTTTGGGTTTTTCAAAGAAGTTTAGATTTTGAAAATTTTGTGTGGAATGTTTTGGTTCAGTAGACATACCTTCACCTTCTTTCACAAACATCTTGGGCCTGAATCCAATACCAGACTTACCAGAATTATCAGAATTCAACATCTCATCCATTTTTTGTTGGCTTGAGTTCCATTTAGCCATGGTTTCATTGGCTAGGATGAGCTTTTCTTTCAGATCTTCAATCTCCACATCTTTCTTACTCAACAGACTCTCCAACCTTGTAAGACACTCCTTTTGTTCTTCATTAGCCTTTTTCAGCAGTTCGTTTGCCTTTCCAAGCACTATAACTTGATGAGCTCTCTTTTCCCAATCTTTGTACAGCTCTTTGTAACCTTCTAGCAGGTCTGATTCAGGGTTCTCCATCGTCTTCGTGACGAGGAGTTAAAACAAAGAAAGATCATCATCTTCTCGTCCATTGCTTCTTCTGATGTGACTTCCGATGTAGCAACATTGGGAGTCACATTGGCCGAAAATCCTGCAAAATCAGATGGAGAGTTGTGTACAGCAGTGAGAGTGATGAGATCACCTGGATCTTCATCATCACTATCACTCAAAGTCGCAGAAAAATTCAAACCCTTCTTTCTCAAAGTATTAGCACATTGATTAGCATAATGCCCAAACCCTTGACAAGCCCTACATTGAATAGAATCAATATTTTTACTTCTAGATGTAGGCTGCTTAGCAAAAGGATTGGTAAAAGATTTTTTAGGAGTTTGAAAAGAACTTTCTTTGGGAGGAAATTTGCTAGGCTCAGTTTTGAAAACTGTTTTGGTGATAGAAGATGGAGATCTGTTTTGCCCCTTTGCTTTCAAAATATTTTTAAACTTTGTTGTTAAAAAATCCATTGACTCTTCACCAAAATCAGATTCCTCAATCTCCTTATGCAATTCAAGAAGTTCAGGAGAGATATCAACAACAGAAGGAAAAGCAATACTATCATCAGAAGGAGTAGAAGATGATGCACCTTTGCCTTTGTTTTTAATTTGCTCATTGAGGTTTAACTCAAAATTTTGAAGAATACCAGCTAGTCTTTCAAAACTAATTTTGTCAATGTCATGAGCTTCCTCAATAGCACAAATTTTCACATTAAACCTTTCAGGCAAGGTTCGCATCATCTTGCTAACAAGTCGATCATTGGTGATAGGATCACCCAAAGCAAGAGCAGAGTTAGATATATCAAGTAATCTAGCATAGTAAGACATAATATCTTCATCTTCATTCATCCTTGTGTTTTCAAATTGAGTGGTAAGCAATCTTAATTTAGAAGCACGAACACTGGAAGGTCCTTCACACAAGGTTTGAAGGGCCTCCCATACATCTTTAGCAGACTCATAGTTGGCTATAACCCTAAAGGTGTTAGCATCAAGAGCTTTGTATATGGCAGACAAGGCTTTAGAATTAAAAGAAGCAATGTTTCTATCATTATTAGACCAATTTGCTTCTTTGGTGATTTTTACATCACCATCATCATCAGTAGTTTTGGGAGGAGTCCAACCATTTAGAACAGCAAGCCACGCTCTCTCATCAATTGATTTGATGAAGATACGCATCTTGACTTTCCAAATAGAATAATTTGCACTAGTCAAAATAGGAGGACGAACAACATTCTCATACTGAGAATCCATCACGGCTACTACCAGAATCAACTCTTAGTGATGTCAAGAGAAGGCTCTGATACCAATTGAAAGAACGTGAGTAGCTAGGATTCTCAAAGATTTAATGTAGCTTGTTAAAAAGCTACAATAGAAGTCACAATAGATAGAAAAAATAACAAAAACAGCGGAAGACTTAATACTAAAGCACGAAATTAATCACAAAAATTTACCAAACAATCTACAAGTTTATACTTGTAGATCTAGCCTCATGGCCAAAAAGATTTCACTAAAAACGATGAATTGTTTTACAAAAAACTATGTGAAATCACAAAAAATATTCTCACAAGATAATGAATCTTGGAGAGCAAAAATCCCACATAAATAAGTTAAACAAAACGTGGGAAGAAACAAAAACAACTTCCTTTTAAACAAAACAGGAAGCACAAAACAGTTTCAGAACTTCTGATGTGTTTGCCAATGTTGCTGCAATGGATAACACATTCGACCGAACTCGGCACTTCAAAACCGCCTAAACCGCTTGATCTGCTCACACCCTCTATGGTTTTTGTTCTCTTTCTGGAGCTCTACAAGAACCCCGAATCTCAGCTCCTGAATATATAGTATGCGTCTCCTACACACACCCAAAAACAGTCCGTCTACTACAAGGAAAATGATTAGAACTTAAGGAAAAAATCAACACCTTACCAAACTAATGGAATTTCGTTACCAAATATGAAAGTGGTCAACAATCATGGTTAGACTAGGATGGGATTTGATTACCAAATATGAAAGTGGTCAAGAATCATGGTTAGACTAGGATGAGATTTAATTACCAAATATGAGCACTTGAAATCTACAAAAAGATTATGCTTCCAAAAATAACTAAACTAAATCTAATAAAATATACTAAGTCCTAAATTAACACAAACTTATCAAAAATCATATTTTGACCAAGAAAGGTGAAACAAGACCAAAATAGGTCATGCCTATTTTGCCCTTACCGAATCAATATGATTGTATTTTAGTAAAATTATTATCAAAAAACATAGTTTTTAGACTGCTTGTATAAATAAAGTAAATATAGCAATGCTGTCTCAAAATTTTACTTTTTTTTCCTGTTTATTAGAGTTGAATGTATGTTCTCCTCGCTTTGAGGAATTCGTGAATTTGCTATCTTTGGACTTTGCGTACTTATGGTCTTTACTCTCAGAAGAGGCATTATGAGTGTGTTTTTAGAACCTTCATTCTAATGTCGTTCCTGGAATTGAATGATTGATCTTGTCCTTTAGTTTTGGTACTGGTATTATGTTTGTATACCTGTTGGAAAACATGGCCAAGTTGTTCCTTACGTGCTCTCGTTTCTAGTTGCGTTCATATGTGCGTGGACTCTAGCTACTTTGTCGACGGTTGTATACTTAATTCATTTACGTGTGATTTGGAGTTTGTCTTAACTCTCCAATTTGATACTCCTGACCATTGTCCCATGGGTGTAGGATGATTTTACTATCATTAAAATTGATAACTATTTTGTTGATTTTTTTTTTTTGAAATGTGTATTAAGTTTCATTCTCCAATTCTTGTTATATTTCATAATGTTGCATGATTAAGTACTTCACCAATGATATAATTGTTTGGTGCGTGGAAGAAATACTTGCAGGCACTGCCCTGTACTCGAGTTCCCTCTTACGACTGATTCCCATCCATGACCCTGTGTTTTATTTGCTTTCAGTTTATGTTTTCTCATAAGATCCTATCTTTACAAAACGTCTGTCTTTCTCAACTCAAATGTTCCATTGCTCAACTGGTCTGCCTGATTCAATTTGAATCCATTCAATCGCTCACTTGACTCGCTTGAACTTACCAACTTTTTCTTACTCGGACCTGAGGAGCACTCAATTCCGACCAGAATACATCTAATCCTTTCTTAACTGCTATAATGTCAGCTATACTTTTATCTCCGTAGACCACATGGATTGCAAACAATACAAAAGGTCTGCCTATGTTTTCTTTGACATGATAATGAGATTTGAACCCCCCACCACGATAGCGAAATCATAAAGGAAACTATGATTCTAACTAGGACCACAACTCATTCTTGCCTAGGAATTAATTTTGTCTGGTCCAATTATGCACAGCTATTTGGTTTGTTGTAACAAGCTAAAGGAAGCTATGATGCCATATATACATGCAAATAGTTCCTTTCAAATTTAAAGATTCATCTTTCTATAGAAGAATTCTGTAGCAAGAGTAATTAAAGCTGGGAGGAGTAAAGATTGAAGAGCATGCTGAATTCAAGTTCAGGATAAGTGATCCTCATGCATTAACATATACTTCATGTGGAGAGTTCTTCATGGAAATACAGTTGATTTGGCTAGAAAAATGGAATTGCCAATTCTTGTGTATGGCCAGGTCAAATCCTGAAATTTTGAATGGTGATAATGTTAATTTACTACCTATAAAGTATACACTATAAGCATATGGATTCTAATCACCCTTTTTCATCCTTAGAGATTTTCTTATCAAGAAGAGTGGGCTACTTGAAAGTTAGAGAATTAAGGCTTTATAGTTGTCCTACTAAGAAAATGGTGTTGTTATTGAACTTGTTTGATGATCCCTCTCTTAGGGGATGTTGATCTAAAATTTCAGAAGTTAAAAATCTAGTGAGCCGTATCACAATGTACCAAAAGTTTAGTCGGGAAGAGTTATAAGAAGCCATAAAAAATACTCGAACGAACCTAGATAGTGTAGATCACGATAACTAAACTATTATATTATTAACAGAAGGTGAATGTCTCGCTTTGCGAAGAACGGGCATACTTTGTCTCGCTTTGTAGAGAATGAGCATACTTTTAATTTAAGGTTGCTGATTACAGAATATAAAGTACTTGTTTATGTTTGTTTGGCATTGAGTTTCTTTAAAATTTGTCATTTGACTATTGATTCAGTCAATTATATCAATGGGCGCTTGGCACACCTTCTGTAACTTTTGCAACTACTCTATCGAAATATTGTTTAAGCTTCGAAATACATTTCATACAATCAAGTTATGCACTTGTAACTAATAAACAACTCATTTATTATATTTATTATAGGGGAAACCGGGCATAGAGGCTCAGAGATATGTTAGTGAAGAGTAATCATTTCTTCACGTAGGTCGTTGTGTCGTCAGTTTTGTATATTGACTTTTATTTAGATACATTGATCAATAGATTTATTTATCGATTTTTAGTCGCTTATGTATATTTATGAGATTATGACTTGAAGTTATGGATATATGTAAAATGATATTTAAGAGAGATTTATCATAAAAATATTTTTGATCATAATGTGGATGCAATTTGTTTTCCTTTAATTTCTTCTATGATGATATTCATATTGATTCATTATACATGTATATTAGTACTCTTGCCCGTGTCGATGACACGACGCCAGTTTGTGAATTTATCAATAAATGAAGCAGATAATGTGGAAATGAATTAATATTTACTTATAATTTGTCTAAGTTAATTATGATAACATTTAAAAAGAAAGAAAACAAATATTTCAAATTACAAAACTTACGATTTTTTTTTAAAATTATTTGTATACGAAATTGCAGGCTAGAAAAAAAATTAAATTGATTAAGTTAATTACGATAACAATTAAAAAGAAAAAAATTAAAATAGAAATATTCAAAACTTAGACATAAATTAAATTGAGATTCAGTTTCAAAAAATAAATTGATTAAGTTAATTACGATAACAGTTAAAAAGAAAAAAACAAATATTTTAAATTACAAAACTTACGATTTTTTTTTGCATAAAATTGATTAATTAATTAAAATATAAAAAATAAAAGGGACGTGAGTTTGGTGGAGGAATGATTAGCAGTCACCAACCGTGAATAGTGGGGGGAGTTGGAGAGAGAGAGGGGGTAGTTGCTCAACCGCCGTTCACACGTGTGAACTCGGGGAGTGATAATAACCGTAGTATCTCAGTAAAGGAATCAATCTCAGCCCCTAAATAGCTTTAGTCAATGAATTATATTGTATTATAGATGATACAGCTGAGCGAATATTGTTACTTCGTAATACATAATGAAAAAAAAATGGTGGGCATAATGTGCTATCGGCAGGAAATACAATTGAGAAGCAAGAAATACAACATCAAATACTTTCTTTGGAAGGTAGACAAAAGCGTTTCAAATGTATTTGGGAGGCAATAACGAACTGTCACAAATAGCTATTGGAATGGTTGAATCTACTGTGCCAAATATTATTTAGGAGGCTAGAACCAATCGTACCAAATGTATCTGGGAGGGCAACAAAATTGTCCCAAATACATATTTGGGTCGGGTCATTACAAACCGTCCCAAATACGTGTCAAATGGCACACGTACATTACAGTCACTTTTTCCGTGCCAAAATAGTATTTGCGACAGTTTTGGGTTGAGACAAATGTATTTGGCTCCCTCGTATTTGGGAGGGAGCCAAAACCGTTCCAAAATCGTTTCAAATACCTTTTGGGGCAGTTTTGGTAGAATTTGGGACGGTTCTTGGCCATCCCAAATACATGTTTTTCTTGTAGTGGTATTCAATAAAAATAAATAAATCAATCAATTTAATACCCACAAGCTACCAAAATAAAAAACTATTCAAGTCGTTCGGCACAAACACAAATAATTTTACATACTCTACTATCTTTATCTCCAATAACTTAAAAAATAGAGAAAATATGTTTGATTTCCAAATAAGGTAAATCAAATCTCTATTTAAAGATAAGAATATGTACTTTTGAAATAAAATTAATTGCAAAAAAGCCAAAAATCAAAGAAAAATAAAAAATTGGTTGGACCCACTTTCTTGCTTTGGGTTTGATAATTACCTTTTTTAGTACCAAATTTTGATACTCAAAGATTTGAAACAAAAATTGATACCGATATGATTTATTTTAATACATGATTGTGGGCTTTGATCCTTAATTGATATCCGTTAGACACCTTGTTGTAGGTGCTCTAATATTTAAATTTGGCATTACGCTAATACTCTATTCGAGCTTGACTCGAACTTGTGACTCGTAAGTTGTAACAATCTCACGAACAATCGTGGACCAATAAATTTCTAGCGAAGTCAAGTCAATGCACCTCCTCATAAGTCGAGCCCGAATTATTTTTTAAACAAGCTGAGCTCAAGCTTACCAAACTTTGCTATCCACAACTATATATGTAACCCTAATCTTAACTAACCAATTACTATAAAATCACGATGTTTAAGAGTAGTTTTGTTGTAAGATCGTCTAACAGTTCTTAATTCATAAAACGAAGCGTCTTACATTAAATATGTATAAGACCGTCTCACTTAAGTTTTTGGGTGAAATTTAGGCTAGTCCATTTTGGAAAATTTTCAATAGCTACAGTACCGTATATTAGATTTAATCGAAAAAGACACTTTTAGGGTGAAAAGACTCTAATACCCTTAATGAATCAAAGGTACGTTATAGATCACTTACTCAGTGCTTCGCGTTTCATCAATTTGTGCATCGCAACGTCTGAAATTTAATTGTGATGCATGATTTTGATGAATACACATGTGCGCGATGCACATATTCATGCAACGCAATGCACGCAATCATGCATCAAAATCTCCTATTTCATAACTATGGATCAGGATTCCAAAGTGATGCATCATGTCTCTAAATCGGTGCATCGTGGTTGAAATTTGATTGCATCTCAATGCAAACTAGTTTCGACTACATTTCTTCCTCCTTTTTCATTTCTTTGTCATAGGTCATCTTCTTCCTCCTTAGTCTTCGTTCCTACTAAAAAACCCTCCAACCTAACACATGTTAATCATTGTTTCGTTGCCGTAACAATTGTAATTTTCAAACAATTTAAGAAGAATATGTTGGAGTTGTGGAAGAAATGTTGGCAAGAGCTGTAGAAAAAGATGATCTAGATATTTTAATAACAATATTTCAAAAGTAAACTTTAAAGATTTGTAGAAAAAATGTTCGAGGATAACAATTTTCTCAATGTTTTTGCCAATATATATTTGGCCAACTTAAAATGTTCGAAATTTACCAGGCCTTTGTCGAACTCACCTTATTGTAGTTTTTGAGATGGGGTTGAATACAAGTAGTGAGATGGGGTTGAATACTCTTGGAAAGTAAGAATTTTTTATCACCATTTGGAGGTTTTTGGAGGAAATTTAAACATTTTTCCTATAATATTTAATAATTGTAATAACTAATTTGTTCTAAAGGACAAAAATCTAGTTTTGACAAATCAAAACTTCAATTGTGGAATCTATATTATAAAAGAACTCAGGGTCTACTCGATGGTCCTGATCGAATTATGCTAAACACAACTAACGGTTCAGATTGATTTGTAAGTATATATAAGTTATAAATGAACCCTTTAATTATGAGTTATGTTTGAATTACCCATCTAAAATTATACATAAAACCTTCAGTTATAAGTTTTGTTTGAAATGCCCCGTCAGTTATGAGTTTTGTTTATCTCAATCATTAATTGAACTGATCTCATACCGATACCGTGCTTTTGGCACGAGTCCTTATACTAGTATTTATTAATATTGAGCTCAATTATTATAACAACTTTATAATAATTGAAACAAAAGATAAATTGCGTTACTGCACCTTAAAATATTGCTACCATGTTGGGAGTATGTATAAGGCTATGTATACTATGACAGTATCATGTAACTCTTCCTATCATGTTTTTACACATCTCCATTCTCATTAATTGAACCCAAGGCCTATAATTAAGTTAGATCAGACAAATCTACATCTACGCTTCAATTTGTAAATGTTATATAACTCTCCCTACCAAGTTTAAACGTAATTGTATTTTCATGACTTAAACCCGAGACTTATAGTTAATCTAGAACAACCATAACAACTAATTTAGACCACGCATGATGTTATATGAAATCATATTTTCTTATCTATACTAAGGCCTTGTTTGTTACAGTGTTTTGAAAACGTAATATTTTCAAAAGATAATTTTGCTTCTAAACACGTTTGAGAAACTATTTCAAAATGTTATTTTCATAAACAAAATAGTTAAAAACGCATAATATTTTTAAAACGCTCCATATTTTTAAAATGTTGTGTTTTAAAGTGTTATATTGAAATAATTTAAAACAGAAAACACTATTTTTTTTTGTAGCGTGTTGGTCAAAACACTCTACCAAATAAAAACTAAATTGAACAATGAAAAAACCAATATCGAATCCATTAACTTTATCTTTTGATTCTTTTGTCTTCAACAATACAAGAGGATCTCTTCAAAGATACTTGATGACAAACAAAACTTACCAAAAGGTTATTCAAATTTTGAATAGATGAAAAATATTATTGGTTTTGTTGATGAGTCATTATCATAAAGCCATAATTCATTGTTAAGAAGATTTTGTAATTAATCCAAAGTCAAAAGAGAGGGCTAATTGGTTCTTGTAAAAGTGCTGAGCTGGTTCCTCAAGCAACTTTCCCTTTTGGGCCCCAAACTCCTTTTGTCTGATGGCCTAACTTCGATTAATGATACAGTCATGAAAAGATACACCACCATTCAAATATATGTTTTTATATATTTTAATTAAAACTTAAATAATATAAAAACTAATTAATGTTAATTGGTATGAATATCCGTTAATAATATTATATATGGCAATGAAAAAAGGCAAAATTAAGAATTGAATTCTATCAAGAAAAATGACAAAAGTTCGGAATCGAAATGAAAATTGTTAAATACTAAGTGAATAAATTACAAACTAATATAGAGAATAAAATATCACAAAAAACAAATGTCTATTACATAACAATATGTGTATATATTACAAACTCATATTCTTCTTCAAATTTGTCTGTTTAGACTCACAAATGTGTTTCATAACATCAATAGCTCCCTTCATTTGATTTATTGTCAATTTCAGCCGTTGTTTATCATCATGTTCCTTGTCGTGAACTAAACGACAATCCATCCTTCATCAAGTTCATAAAGTGTCATGGTTTATTATGAATTTTTAAAAATTGTACGATGTTTGTATAACAATCAAATTTGAAAAAAAATTTTTGATAAAAAATGGGTGGCTTTGAAATTTCAAAATAGGACAGGGTTTAAAATAAAATAGTTTTTTGGCAAGAAAATGATGTGGACGTGAAGACTCCCGTCCAGTCCACATAGGCGGTCACGTCGGACATCCAGTCATCTTCCGTTACAAAACTAACTAGTTTTGGACATAAGATTTTATTTGAAAAAAAACTTGGGGAGAGGTTTATGCAAAAAAAAAAAAAAAAAAACACATGTTTCAAAATGAAAAAAAAAAAAAACTATAATAGGTCAGGGTTTTTTTTTGCAATTAACCCTTAATTTTGGTTCTTGATATATGTGCTGGATAATTTGTTTTCTTTGATGTTGGCTGTTGATATTTTTAATTACAAAAAGGAACATATGTGTACCACTATATATAAATTTGTGCACCGTGATATATATTTCTAATTTTTTACCGTAAAATAGATAAGATTGATAGTTTGCACAACGATATTTAAATTTGTGAACTGAGGGGCACTCTGTAGTTATTCGTAGTGTACTTCTTGCACATTAAAGGTGTCGTGATCTTTTCCCATCCAAAAGTGACTTTTTTCGAATAAAAAAAAATACTTTAGCAGTTATAAACTTCACAAAGTGAACCGACCTTAATTTTAACCTAAAATCATTTTAGGAATGTTTATGCGTACAATAGAATCAATCTTTCACAGCTCAACCACCAAGGCATGGTGGATTGGTTTAGTGAAATTCTTCTTACAAAAACTATTCATAAGACAAACTTTTTTATATTTTTGTCATACTCCGTACCACTTACAAAGAGCATCACCAATTTAAATGTGAATGTAGAAAAAACTGAGTTTCACCTAGAATTTACACATTTTTTGAGGTAAAACTATTCAATTCAACTTTGAATAAAGACCGTGGATATAAAGGTGTCAACCAATTTTTGTTTCATATTCTTGATAAGGATATCAATGTTTTACATTTTAGTTGAGGATGTAAATACATCCTAGTCAGCATTTTTCTTCATTAAAAACTAATATTATTATTTGTTTCCCTTTCTTACCCTCTTTATTTTTTTTATCAAATTTCATTTTATTAGTAGAACGCATTGAAGTAGTCATTTTTAATTTACTGTGAATGAAGTGTAAAAAATTATCATATATGATTGAAAGTGTTTATTTCTAACAATTACGTGAGATCAAATTCAATATTACATTGGTGGTGCTCTAAATAATCACATAGTGCAACTTCATTTTTGCCACCAAACAATATGACCCAAGATTGGCTAATAACCCAAGTTAAAACGTATTTGGTCAAACTGGGCCTTGTATACTATAAGGTACAAAAGTTTTCAACTCACTAAATAAGAACACTTATGAGTCGTTTTGTAGTGAGAGTAGAGGTCAGATTAAATTAGTAAGTCGAATTATTGAATGTTTGTTACCTAATAGATGGTTTGAGCAAATCATCGGTTCTCTCTTGATAAGACCGTTATCCTCACTAATTATACAAAGGAAGAGGGTGACACTATTATCGTTTAGTTCGGGGAGAAAGACGCTAAGATAGTTTAATACTCCCTTCATTTCTAAATAACTGTCTTTTTTTATTTGACATATCGTTTAATATGAAATAATTGAATATATTATAAATATAAATATAATGTGTGGTATGTTTTAATATTCTTATATACATACCATGACTAAAATATGTTTTTTTTTAAGAATAAAAAGGTAAAAATATTTTTCTAAAAAATTAGTTTTAAAAGAGGACATCAATTTTTGAACGAATTAAAAAAAATTTAAACAATTATTTAGAAACGAATGGTGCATAATATTGAATTAAATGGGGGAGATTTGCACCAAGTGTTTGATTCACGGGTAGTACATGTAGCGGCGAAACCTGGATTTCGACTCCATGGGGTCCGTACAGTATATATATTTCAATAAGGTGAACTAATTTAATTAACGTAAATTATAGATCTACTTTTTCAAAGTTAATACTTAAATAAAATAAACATTATTTCTACAAAATATAATTTCAATTTTTGAATTATTGTTTGGTATTTAGGCCTTCAGAAAAAGTACGAAATCTACAAAAAACAAATATAAAAAAAATATTGATTTCTAGAAAGAAATAATTTATAAGAAGTGCATGACCTTCTTTCATAACATGAAACTAGATTTCGTATTCGTGCTTATGATATGATATCGGTATGAGGCGTGATTAGTGTGTAGAAAGTACGATGTAAATAAATTAATATATGCTCGGAATTTATAGGGATCGGATCAATCTACGCAATATGAAAAAAAAAACATCCCAAAACTAAAGAAATAACACATTTTATTAGATTAAAAATTTTATAACTCATCCAAAAAGAATATAATTAAACATCCAAAAATATTCTTTCTCACACACACGAACGCGGTACCTATTAAATGAAATAAACTCAAAAATAAAAAATCTCAGCAAACAAAAATTATAAAATAAATTGAATGAGAAGAGTGGACTAACAAAAGACTATCAGAAATCAGAAATCACAAAAATTTCAGACCAATAAGGGAAACTTAGCACAAATTAAAAAAAAACTGAAATACAAATACTTAAAATTACAAAAATTAAGAATAATTTTAAAACAATAAATTCGACAAAAATTAAAATTGTGATTTGGTTAATTACGATAAAAATCAAAAGAAAGATAAATCGGAATAGGGAATAAGGATAGAAAAGAGAGCAAGATAGAGAAAAGAAAGATAAAAATCAAATACAAAATTTAGTTTATTTATATTAAGTAGTTAATACGGAAGTATTAGTCCGAAGTCCAGATCTCCATTGCATCCAAATAATTGTATCACTTTTAATCTCAATTATTGCATCCAAATCATTGCATTTCAACCAATGGTTAAGATAAATAGTGGTACATACAAGTGCTACAGGAGATCTGAACTCATTGGTCCGTGAATAAGGACAGAAAAGAGGGAAAGAGAGAGAAAGATGAGATAAAAGAGGGAGGTAATCTATGAAAACAAACTGTCATACACGTTTGAGATATTTGATAATTAATCTCGACGGATAATTGTTTTTACTAAAAATCAATTCGGACTAGTAGTTAGTTTTTTCAAAGTAATTGAACTCTTATAATATAGATATTCAATAACGAAGTCCATGCTCAATGATTCAGTTATGTAGCATCAAGCATTGGGCCTGAAATAACAAAGCTTTAACCTTCCAAATGCCACTAACTTCACTTGGAATGAATTTAAAATTTGAAATGAAATTCTGTAACTAACAAATCTCAAATTTCAAGTAAATAAGAGTATCACCGATGTAACAGTAGATTTGTTCTTACGTGATTGTGTGTAATTTATACTTTTAATTATAAGTATCTTTTTTTCTTCTTCATTCACATTCAATCAAAATGGATCTCTTAAAATCAAATGTGAATATAATCTTATGTGATAATGTGATATGTATCCCATCAATAAAATAATATTTGACAAAAAACAAAATAAAAAGAAAATATAACAACCGATGGAAAGAGTTTTTAAAAAGAATAATGAAGACTAGGATATATCTACATCTTTAAGTAAAATATAAAAACAACACATTGTTATCAATAAATTTGGTTATCAAATCATATCTACGTTCATCATCCATAGTTACATTGAAAGAATTTTTTCTTTCAAGCTAGGTGACATCAAACATCTTTCATATTGACGTTAGCATCTTTCTTTTTTTTTTTTTTTTTTTAACGGGTTGAATCACAGGGTAACGGAAAATCTAGCAGATGAGAAATGATGCTTTAGTTTAACGTTAATTCAATTTCAGATGTGATTTAACGAGGGTAGTTTTGGTTGGTTGTCTTCCAAATTTCCAACCAACAGTCAATTTAAGATTCTGTTGAAAAACTTTTTTTATTAGTAAAAGTTAACTTTTGATGTTCCTTTTATAAAATTTAAGGGTTGTAATTATAACCCAAAATTCGTTAATTCATTTAATCCAACTTGAAATTACCTGAACTAACCTAACCTATTATTTTTTTAGGTCGAAACGGATTACGTATTTCTACCCAAAAAATTAACGGTTTGATTTGGATCGGGTTAAAATAGGTCAGACCCGTTACCTATTTCCACCCGTTATTTTTTGGCTATATAGATGCAGGTTTCTTGATGGAAAGTGTGGCCTGAAACGGGTTGACCTGTCCTGACCCGTTATCTATTTCGATCTGTTTAATTTTGGGTTATAACGGACCACGACTCGTTTCGAACTAACTCATACCCGACCCAACCCATCCAATCGTCAGCCCTAATAAAATTGATTGATGCCTATTAAAATTATATTTTCTTTCTTTTTTATTAAGAATTGTTATTATTAATAATTAAGTTAATCTTTGGAAATCTTTATTCTTTTTTTTTTCTCAGAACACATAAACGTAACACCATTTAATGTATGAAAATACATCACTACCTCTCATTCCCATTGTACACAATTTTCACTATAACACCCAAATCCAACCACACTTTACGAGTGTTATCAAATTTAGTTTTACTTCTGAATACGTAAAAGTACATATCCTCGGCACGTCCGGTATCTCTAACCCATTTTTCTGCCGCCTCTCGATCTTGAATTTTTCATTAGTTACAAAAAAATGAGATACATTCAAAAATATATTATTTTGATTTTCAAACTGGTAGTCCTATAAACAAATAATAATAAAACCATATTAATAATTCATAATATAAAAAAAAACAAAATTTCAAGAAAATCAACCAAAGAGCCGCTACAAAGTAGCGGTTATATTAATATATAGCCGCTACTGTGTAGCGGAATTAATGCAATACATCCGCTTCCAACAAGCGGCCTTTTACCATTACATCCACTTTTTTAAAATAGAATTTGACTCATACATCCACTATATGGTTGTAGTTGTTTTATCAGAACATCTAAACGTAACACACCAAAATCCTTAAATGTAACACCATTTAAAAAGTGAAATTACTTCACTACCCCTCTTCACATTTAAACTATACTACCCCCTCTCTCCCTCCTCTTTCACGTAATTTTGATTACGTGTCATTGTTGATTCGATTTCCATTGGTAATTCACATGATATCGCATGTGTATTAGATTGATTTTTATTCGATTTATTTTTTCTTTTCAATTACAAACAAAAAACTGTTAATTTTCAATTTTTTTTCGATTTCGGACAAAACATCCGCTAGTGTGTAGCGGATGTTTTATAAAACATTTGCAAGTGTATATGGGAGGTTTTATTAAACATCCGCTAGTGTGTAGCGGATGTTTTATAAAACATCCGTAAATGTGTACCAAAAATGAGTATTTATTAAATATTAAAAGAGGTATTTAAGTCATTTTATACATTAAATGGTGTTACGTTTATGGATTTTTGTATTACGTTTAGGATCACTCTTGTTTTATAAAAGATCCGCTGGTAGACGGTGCTACGTTAAACATCCGATGTGCCCTAGCGGATGTTTAGCCCAGTTACGATTTTTTTTTAAATCACTAAAAATGCATACATTTTCAAAATTAAAAAATAAATTACATGAAAATAACCATCCTTGTTAGCATTTTTATATTCATTGGGATTACAATAATAACTTATTATGAGTTTTGTTTTTTTAAAGATGAAGATGATTGTGAGGGAGGAATGTAGATTGAGAACAACGAGAGTGTTTTCAAATGAGTTGGAAGTACTATTGAATTGGGAGGGTGGTGGTTGGTTGAAGGAGTAAATGAAGGGTAGTAAATTGTAGCATTTCCCATTAATTTTCCATAAGCGTATTAAGATAATTTCAACAGTTAAATGATGTTACGGTTAGGGTTTTAATTATTATGTTTAGGGTCTCTCATTAACGGATCGATTTAGATCGGGTTAAAGCGGGTCGAACCCATTATCCATTTCAACCCGTTATTTTTTGGCTATATAAATGCAGGTTTTTTGATGAAAAGTGTGGGTTGAAACGGGTCGACCTGTTCTGACCCGTTACCAATTTCAATCCGTTTAATTTTGGGTTATAACGAAACACGATTCATTTTGACCCGTTATCCGTTTTGACCTAACTCATACCCGACCTGACCCAACCCACCCAATCGCCAGCCCTAATAAAATTAATTGATACCTATAAAATTAATATTTTCTTTCCTTTTTCATTATGAATTGTTATTATTAATAATTAAGTAAATCTTTGGAATTTTTTATTCTTTTTTTTCTTTTTATATACTTCCTCCGTCCCTAAATTATCGTCCTCCTTTCCTTTTTCGTCCGTCCCAAAATAATTGTCCACTTTGAAACATAACTTTTTAGAACATCACTTTTACCACTTTACCCTTACTTTTTCACCTTACTTTAATTATGGGCCACATACACATGGGCTTTAAAGGAAACTACACATTAAACCAATATAAATAATCAAGTCAATTGTTTTTTCTTAATCTGTGCGCCGGGTCAATCAGGACAATAATTTAGGAACGGAGGGAGTACTTTTTAGATTTTGCCTAGTGCTAGTTTTGTTTTGGGAATCTTGTTTTGTGGACCAAAAAATAAAGTTTTCGGTAACGAAAAGTTATCATCGGATAGATGTCGATTTGTTCCGTAGTTAACAAGCATTAGACTATTGATATAAGAGGTTTTATATTACGAATTAGAGTTTGTGGTATTATTATATGTTTTTAGTGTTAATATCGTTATATCAAATTTACTTATATCTTTACACAGTTATATTAAATATTTTATTTTTAAATAATGATATGGACATTCCAAATTATCACAAACGTAATCATCCAACGACTCTAACACTAAAGCTCATAATAATTTTACAAGCTCTACACTAAAGTTTGTAATAGTATCACAAACTCTTACGAATCAATTAAAAAGTAAGATATATATAATGAGAAAAATAGTGAGAAAGTGAAAATTATGAAGAAAAAAAAAAAGAGTATTAACTACAATACAAATCTTGTAAGCCAATAGGGCAGACATGGAATTTATGATTTTTTTTTTTTTTGTTTCTCATTTCGATCAAAAAGTAAAATAACTCAAAACTAGGCCTGGCAATTGAGTGAATTTGGTTGGGTTTGGATTGAGTTAAAATAGGTAATAGGTTGAAACATGTCGAAACTCATTAGAACCCAAATATCAAATGTGTTAAAATGGGTTGGGTTGGAATGAGTTGGGTTAAAACGGGTAACGGGTTAAAGCGAGTCGACTCGTCTCAACCCAAAAAATTTTCTCAAAAAACATAAATTTATAACATAAAAAGTCACGGATCGAAATGGACAACGGATCTGACCCGCTTTAACCCGACTCAACCAAACCCATTAATATTATTAGGTCGAAACAGGTTACCTATTTCAACCCAAAAATATTAATGGGTTGGGTTTGGTGGATTAATGGGTAATGAGTTATAATTGTCAGGCCTACTCAAAACTAAAAAATACTTCTTGGACAAATAGTCTGTCATACTATTTTGAGATATTTCACTGTAAAAATCTATTTAAAGAAAAAACTATGTTTATCAACATTATAATAGTTCAACTTTACCCTTACATTTGGTATTAACATATTAATAATGTTCAACCATTTTTGTAATTGTTACCAACATTAATGCTAATTATATTTTTCTTAATAATTTAATTTTTCAAAAATGAACATTTAGGATGGAACATAGGGAGTAATTAAATAGATCGATATTTCAAAATAAGTGCTCATTTTTTTTCGTTATTGTAAAGAAAAGGAATACTTAACTTAATCAGGAAGTAATACTCCCTCCATTCAAAAAATTATGTTAAGTTTCTAAACTTCGTTTTAAAACAAGATTTTTACCATTTTTATTTTTACATGTTTTTCTTACTTTAATTGTGGTCTACATACCAATGTGTATTAAAGAAAACTATATCTTATTTTTATATCAATATTTATAATAGAGTTAATTTAGTTTTTCTTAATATGTTAATGGGGATAATTATTTAGGAATAGTACCAATTATAAATTAATGCATCTAAATATATAAAGAGGAGCAGATGTTATGTAATTTTGAGGTCAAATTGTGCTCCCCCGGGCCCCGCCCCACCCCCACCCCCACTCCCCAAAGTATCCAAACCCAATATAACTTTTGCGCAGTCTATTACGTGGACAAAAAATACCTCTCAATTTTAAAGCACATGCTTACTAACATTCTAAAAAAGGATATTTAATTAGGGATACAAAATTAGAGAAAACAATCAATGACAGTTATATTATAAAACAACTAGATTTGTATATGTATAAAATGATTAGGGTTATTAAAAAGTTGAAATTAAATTATTTTAAAAAATTTAACGATTGAGATTTACTTTCACATTCACATATATGAGTACTTAACCATTTTTAACTTCTTTTTTTTTCTCTATTAGGACATCCACAGTTATAAACTTATCAAAAGGTTTATTCCTCCTGTCACGTCATGCTACATCATCAGCTTATAAATTTTTTCTCTATAAACATATTCTCCATTATATATAAACTAATGAAAAGATTTATAATATAGACCCACAACTAAATATTTTATTATTTTTAAACACACATTGAACCCCAAAATTATAAAACAAAGTCATCAAACATAATCCGGTTGATAAACATCAACCTTTTGATGTTTTGTAGCTATGACATGATATCTCACAATGGTTTAAAACTTTTGGTAAAGGTTTATAAATTTTTATCAACCTTTTGCATACTCCCATTGGAGTTGCTCTTACAAGTCAACTCATACAATTAATATTATGAGCCGTCACTTATTTTTCTTCTCCTTATATTTTATCTTCATATTACAAAGTCACACCTATAATTAATTTTCTGAATAGTCACCCATTATAAAACATCAATCTCTCAATTATCACTTGAAACAATGTACCAATTAAGTGTAACATTTTTTTTTAAATCGCATATTTTATTTAGACACTAATATTTTAATTGAACACATAAATAAAGATCCAGTAGATATTTTAATGCTAGTGCTGAATGTAATATGTATAAATATAAGAAAATAAATAAATAAATAATAATACGTATAAAAGTGATAAACGTAACACATTTTAAAGATGTTATTAATGTAATGCCTTTACTACGCGTGATAACAAAATATTATTTTCCCCTTTGAAAAAAATGTTAAGATTTTTTTTCACATGACCGGTCTAGGCAGCCGGCCAATCAAGAAGAGAGGCCACCTATTCAGGCCAGGTTGTCCTCCAAAAGAATGACAATTTTGTTAGGTTCCCTTAGAATCACAAGAAAAATAATGCTAGCAGACTTAATGAAAACTATCAGAAAAAATATTATGGAACCTTCAGGGTGGTTGGCCTAGGCAGCACTCTTAGGCAATGTGGCACCTTTTTTTTTTCATTTAACAACATGTTTTTCATTTTAACAACTTTTTTTCATGTAACAACATTTTTTCTAATCCCTTTTCAATCTTTTGTTAGGTTCTATTAAATTTATTAGCAGCGGGGGATCCAAAAATAAAATTTAACACGGTTACAAATTGAGGGGGGTTTGGGGAAAAAAATTGAGCGGGATCTCTTGTGAAAACGGAGACATTTTGTAGTGTAAAATATATATATAAAAAAATACTTTGTCGAGTCCTGAGCTGTCCGGCCCAAAAGACCCAGGCATTGGTCATGTGCTAAGCACGCCGTATCCATGGTCACGAACGAATTACGTGCAACCGAGCTCGAGCTCAATCCATAAACGAGCGGGGAAGGAACTCTGGTCGCCCAGATATAATGAGCAGACAACTCCCTGCCAGAAGTATGGGGGCCAAGTGTGTAACGAGCAGGCAAAGAGAGTTAAGCGAGCACGCTCATCCTTTTCAGTTACTTGGTAACGGCCGTCTTGAATGTGGGGAGTTAATGCCGGGAAACCCGCCCCCATGTTCCGGACGTGGCTCTGCACATTCCCACCTTTCATGTGCCCCTGCTTTCAATGTTCAGCTTCCAGCCATGAAGGCTGACCCTATATAAACCTTCCTACTTGAGAAGGAAGAGGTACGCACATTTTTATAGGCTAAAACTCTGTCAAAATATATACGCACTTACTGGTTTTCTGATTATCACACCAGAGTGCTTTTGCAGGGTAAGCCCCTGCCTAGTTTACGCTTGTTTTGGAAGCTCTTTGATAGGTTTGGGCTTTAAGACAAGGATAGATTGAATGCCATATATCCAATAATTAAAGCCCAATGTATCTCTTATTTTGGATACATCAGCTGGTTCCATTGCCGGGAAAAGTTTGTCTATAAGTTTACATTCTTTTTCTGACGACTTTTCAAACTTTTGACATGGCTGCAAGCAGTGTTAATGGTGTCAACCTGCCCGAGGATGGGCACACGACTACTCATAGTATGGAGGTTCAAGCCGACAACATCTTACCTCCTCCTCCTCCCCATGATGCCCGTCATCAAATTAACCAGAGGAGAGGTCTGGAATCATTAGCCAAAAGTGTTGTGGTTGCTGTTGGTTTAGCCAACGAGTTTCAGGAGGAAGCTCTACGTCAACTAGCATTGTACTTGGGACAAATTCATCAACTAAACCAGAAGTTGATCGCAATGGGTAAGCCTCCATTACCCATCAAACTGGAACCACTTCTAGTCTGTGCCCACGCAGAGTCAGGCGGTCAGTACATCTAGATCAATGAGGGATCTCCAAAGGCCAGTTTAAGTTCCATCTCAGCCCAATGAGCCAGAATCGAATAAGGGTCTTACTCAACATGAGGGGCGGGCTAGCTACAAAGTTGTCCCCAGTGTGCATTCTCGCCTCGGCCCTCGAGCAGGGAATGATTCGGCTCAATCTCGTCACCGTCAAAGATCACCTTCCCCACGAAGGTTGCATGTTCGCTGACACCGGTCACCTTCACGACATTCCAGAGGAAGGCATGAAGTGTACCCCCTAACAGTCAACAACAAAACGGGGTAGGAACAGCCCTAGGCCAAGCATATCAAGCCGCGGGATGTGTATAGGCACAAGTGGCGCATGTCGTGGGCATAACTCAGGCTATGGGAGCTATGGATACCCCACAGGCCCCTCTTGTGCCTAAGGTACAGCCTCAACCCACCGGTGGTCTGCCTGTTACAATAAGCACGCAGGAATTTGAATAATGAAGCGGCGCATGGAGGCGTGGGTGCAAGGCAAATCCTTGGATGGAAATTCGACTCCTTCAAGAAAGATCGTAAGGAAACCTTGAGACAAGCCTACAATCATTTTAGTGAGGTAATTAATAGCTACTTTTCTCTAGGTAAAACTTATGGCAAAAAGGAAATGAACATGAGATTTCTAGGCTCACTAGGTAGTCTTTGGCATGTTAAGACTACCGTCATGAAATAATCCAAGAACTTGAACGAAATGACTCTTCGTAGTCTTTATACAAGTTTGACGGTTTATGAGCTCGAAGTCAGTCAAGCTCTAGAGCAGGATAAGTAGTTTAGAACTCTGTCCTTACCAGCCATAGTACAAGAAACTGTTCCAGCTGATGACAAACCCTCCACTTCGTTCAGTGAAAATGATTTTCATTCTGATGAACAGTTTGTTATGTTTGTAAAATGTTTTAAGAAACTTACAAAATCTCAAAGGAAGGACACGCACTAGCAGCCTTTTATAAAGATTGTTGAAGCTTCATCTAACAATGAGCTCGTGTGTTATAATTGTAGGAAACCTGGTCATTTTGCTTCCAAATGTCCAAAGCCAAAATTTGAAGCATACCGAAACCTCCTTATAAGAAATTTCAAAAACAAAGAGGTATGCTAGATGAGGACATTGAAGAAAAACAGTTGCTACATGGTTTGAGATTGATTCAGAAGAGGATGAGGACGATAGTGAGAAAGCCAATATATGCTTAATAGTTCAAGAATCAAGTCCCACCTATGACTCTGAACATGAAGTTCGAAATCTCACCTCATCCTTGTGAAGAGCTTGAGAACAATTGTGAAAACTTTAGTAAGGAAGAACTGCTGAAAGATAATCAAGATATGCTTGAGGAGTTCAACACCTTCAGAGTAGCCTATGTAAAACTCACGAAGAACTATGAAAAGCTTGCTGCTAAGAAATCTATGCTGACAGCTGAGATTCAAACTCTCAAGAGCTGTCAACGGGAGAGTATCAAGCTAAAAGGAGAAAAACAAATTCCTTTGTGTCAAAGTTGAGTGCTTAGTTGAGCACATCAAAGGACTGAACAAAGAGAAAATTGCCTTACAAAAGACCATTGACTCTTGGAAGGAATCTGTAGACACCCCAATTTCGTACCCCTGGTATGTAATTCTGGCATGTGATATCAAGATCTGTTAAAATTTAACAAATGTCAAGTTACATGGTGTAAAAATGTAAAAGGCAAAGGAGGATGCGCAAAAAAGTAAAGTGCAAGGGCTAAAAGGGCAAAATTGGAACCTGGAATAGTGCCTGGGCACGGCGCCCAGCTAGCATTATGGCAGCGCCCAAGGTGCTACAATGCACTTCCCAGTTAACGCATTGTGCAATTTCTAAAGCGCGGTGTACAAGGAAATGAAGCACGCTGAGAGAAAAAGAAATCCCCGATGAATCCCTCCTTCAACCTATAAATAGATCCTTCGGGGTTCACTTTCAGACAGACCTTTGATACCCAAAAACTCTACGTGTCGTTGTTACGCTGCGAGTTTCCTGAGCGAAGCGAGATAGTGAGCGATCCTTCTATAAAGCCTCAAAGCCCCGCCAAAACTCCGCCAAAAGCAAATCCAACCGGTTAAAGTGATCTCTAGCCCTCTAGTTAGGTATCCACCCTATTTTCCCGGTCCAAAACTCTCAGAAAGAGCAGTTGCTCTGCTAGATTGAAAATGCCAAATTAGCTAGAAATAAGCCCTTGTTCTGCCCAAATTCTATCAGTAGTAAGCGAGCAAGCACCAAAAAGCAAGCAGTTACTCTGCCCAAACCGCAGCATCAACAGCATAAAAAAGACTCCCTCTCTCGAGAAGGACAGGGCGAGTACCCCACGCTCTAAAAGGTAAAACCTTTAAGGGCGTTTATTTATAAAAAAAGTTATTTTCAAATCCGGCCCAATGTAAAAATATAAGTCGTTGTGCTGCCCGGATTTAGTTAGGAAATACTATTTGAAAAGAGCCGTTATTATGGGCAAATATTTTTAAATGTATTTGTAATTATTGTAAGGAGACAACTGCAAGTCCAGTAAATAATGTAGCCATGGATGTATTTGTTTTTATTTCCTGTCTTTTAATACTTTATTTATTTGCTAAATAAATATAACAAAAAACATATTTTAGCCAAAAACCGCTTTTGAGACCGAAAGGGCGAGTTGGGTGCCTAGCACCTTCCCAACTTGTAACTTAGCGCCGAACCCGTTTTTGCAATCTCTGGTTTTTTTGGTTTTTCTTTATTTCTTCCTTAAAGTAAAGATGTCGACTCTATAAAACATTTTGGATCCAGTGGGGTATCGCAACACTCCTTTCTTGCACTTTTCCGTTTTTTCCTAGAAAGGGGAGAATGGGAATGAAAGGGTGATATATTCCTATATCCTGGTATCCCCTAAAAAAGGGATAACTTGATATAGAAAACCCAAAGCACCCATAGTGCTCGTTTGTTGCAGCTTATTTGGAGTGATTTTTGGCTTTTGGCTTTTGAAAAGTCATATTTAAAGTGTTTGTTTCAGCTTATAAGCCAAAAGCCAATAAGTAAGGTACAACACCCTTTATGCATTGAAAAGCCAAAAGCCAAAAAGCCAAAATTTTAAGCTTTTTTGGTTTTTTTTTTAAACATAAAGACAACTATTCATTAATAAATATTTGATTGTCTTCATTTCATCCTTTTATGAAATATACATAAAAATATGAATATTAATTTTCAAGTTTTTTTTTAAACAAATAATTATAACGACTCATAAGTAACATTGTAACAAACAATCTATCATGCAATCAGCCAAAAGTCATTCAGCTACCAGCTTAAGCTATCAGCCATAAGTCATAAGCCATCAGCTACAACAAACGAGCCCATAGTGATCTGAAATAGGCCATAAGGAAATTTTCATAAAATCCATAGTGGGGCCTCGCAACATCCTATCTTGCACTTTTCCGTTTTCCCCTAAAAAATGGAGAATGTGAATGAAAGGGTGATGTATTCCTATATCCTGGTATCCCCTAAAAAAGGGATAACTTGATACAGAAAACCCAAAGCTCCCACATTGGACCAAAAATTCACTGAAGTTACCGAGACGTATTCAACACGCTTTCTGACAGCATTCATCTCGCACTTTTAATTTCGTCTTCCCCTAAACAAGGGAGGATGGAATGAGAGCAGTGGTGTCCCGCTTCCGAACGTACGTGCACCCCTATCCAAGGGCGCGCGGGGCGGGGGCGCAACCCGGGGAACCCACAGTGGCGACTCTGTTTGGGAGATCGTTTTTATTTTAAATAAAAATGGAGGGCTAGACTCATAAAAAAAACTTTTTTTGCATTCCTATACATCCGTGTCTATATTTGTGGATATGATCCTCCATCTTGCAGCAGTTTCGTTTCAGTAACTGTTACATGTATGTTTAAAAATATGTATTTTAAAATATATATATATATATATATATATATATATATATATATATATATATATATATATATATGCAATAAATTTCCGGGCAGCACAACAAAGGGCCGGGGCCTTATTTTTATTGCCTTATTTTCGGCTCTATATTATTATTTTGTTCTGTTTATTATTTTTTATTCCACAAAATTTGTACATTTATTATTTCATTCTGCCATTTTATTTTGGGGATTAGGATCAATTTGTAATTAATAGGAATAGATAGATTCCCCGCTTTTCTTTCTATTTCTTGATGTGATTGGCTTGCTTGCTTACGCTCAAACTAAAAAAGCCGAGAAAATCCACAAATAACATCAAGACATGCCATATCTGTTTTATTTTCTGCTTTATATTTGAAAAAAAGAACAAGATGTTATTGCTTTTTAGATACCGCACACACGCACACACATGTAAATATATTCCGAATTGTTACTCTACACCATGGTCAGCCTACCCCCTGCATAAGCCATCGTTAGATTGCAAATACATTTTCAGGACACTTTAAAGACCGACCGGTTTTTGCATCTTTGAATCGTGGGTCAGCTCCTGTGAAAAAAAAAATGATGATGAAAAAAATGAAAAAGAAAAAAAATGTGAATAAAAAATGTGCAAGTCAAAAAATATATATAAGTGCGCAAGAAAAGAAATATATACACAGGGGCTGATTAATTATTTTTTAATGCTCGACCTAGACCATTTTGAATGGTGGATCCTGGAAAGAGTATAGGCCCTTCGCCTGGGATCAGTCCGATCTTGGGGAGTCGAAAGGCAGGTGGAATACATTGGTCCTATACTCTGGAGAAAGAATCCATTGTTCCAGGAATAGTCCTGAGACTGTCAAAATAAAGCAAGTGCTTATCCGGTCAATTGTAGGGAAAATAATAATAATAAAATATACTAATAAAGGCGCGCTATACTCCTAGCCCAGAAAGCCTTCAGCCAGCCTTCTGATACTTCCAAAACCTATTTTCCTCAGAAACCTGACCCGAATTTGGAAAGACAGAGATAGTACTGGTCGGCTAATACGGGATACGGGTACATAAAGCAGATCAGAAAATATCAGGGGCAAATCAGAAAAGAGCAGAATCAGTTCAGAGGGTACAGATCCGAGCAAAATGGCCACTAAAAATAAACAAGCCATGGCAGGGGCTAGCAATGATTGGAACAGCTGGGAACCAGAAAAGGAAACTCCTGAGTATGCACCTCCCCCTGGACTTGAAATCTGGCTAAAGAAAGAATTGGATGCTCATGCGGACAGGATAACGAATCAGGTGATGGGTGATCTTTTAGCAGGTTTTTCAAAAACTCTTGCTGCCCTCTCCCAAAAGATCAAAATCCCAAATATGTTCCTAATACTTCTTACCTTCCTGAAACAAGTTATCCCGATACCTCAGAAAATATCCTTTTCAAAGCCTCTGGAAAACCAACAAGCGCCAGCCATCAGTTAGATAATAATCCCATTGCCCAAAATAATGTGATTTCAAGTGTTCATAATTCTAATCCATATCCTACAGAAATCAACCCCGAGCTTGCTCACCTAAATGCTTGCTATTATAACCAAAAAAATTATCTTCCTCACGATCCCTCAAATACTTATTCCCAGCAATTGACCCCGAGGATTCCGAAAGAAATAATTTGTGTACCAGAAAAGGAACCTCCCTTAAGCCAGGGTCCAGGCAACCCATTCCCAATGCAGTATTATCCAAGGGAGAAAACTCCACCCAGCTGTTTGACCAAGCCTCAATCCGGTAATCTGCCTAGGTCAAGTGGGAGGAAAGAAATAATTCCAAGGCACTATGATGAGTTACCTGCCCCAAGGTCTGAAGTATTCCAAACACTGTGGGCCCATGAGCTACTTAAGCCCATGGTTAGTTATCAACCACCCAATCCATTGCCTGCTACATGGAATCATGCCCAATATTGTGAATACCACAGTTGCAGTGGTCATCTTACCAATAAGTGTTACTCACTCAGAAACGCGATTCAGGATCTTATCGACAATGAGATAATTACGGTGGCATGTGCAAGAATCTTTGAAACGATTCAGGTCAAGGAGGTCTAGAAGGCAGGTGGACCTATTTAGCCAGAATAAAGGTGTTGTAGATATGCTCATCAATAAAAGGAGTTTCTAATGAATGCCTGGAGGATGGCTTCCTGGGTATGATAGACGGAGGCACTGATTATGGAAAGCTCCCTGCTGAGTTTGAGCTTATTACTGATAAGCCTCTGCAGAACTGGTATACTACAATCGGCCCGCTCTTGACAACCGCAGATCCGGTGGACCGTTTCGGATATACTATTCCCCTTCCTTCCCCTAGCTTTACAGATTGGTCATCTACCGATCCGCTCCCTAAAGTTGAGGATCTCAAACCCCAGGTCCTCAATAATGTAAATAACCCTGTACAGTTTGCTTCTAATGATAATCTAAGGTGCCGTTTGGTAGTCAGGATTAAGGTCAGATAGGATTAATAAGCCGAGTTGTTTGATGTTTGGTACGCAATAGGTGGTCGGGACTAATAGCACGAGTTATCCGGATAAAGTCATTATCTCCTCATTATTAATACCAAGGGAGAGGGTGGTATTATTAGCACCCTCACTAAAAAAAATGGGATTAACATTTGTAATCTCAAAACTACCCCCGATATACAAGTGAGGAGTAATAGCGAGGGCACTAATAGTATTGGGATTAATAATATTGTTTATCCTTGTCCGACTACCAAACAAGCCCTAAATGTCTTTGCTTATTCCTTAGTTGCACCTACATTAAAAGACACATTAAATAATTATAATAATGAGTCATTTGATAAAATGGACCCAAAAGATAAAAATTATTTGCTTGAGCTTGTAAAGTCAGTTGAGCACCACCCTCTTATCAAAGGGTTGCCACCACCCTCTTCTACGACATGATCCATAAGGAGATCGAGGTCTATGTCGATGACATGATTGTGCACTCCAGCAATGCCAACGGTGCTCAAATCAAAGACCTTCGAAAATTCTTCGAAAGGTTGAGGAAACACCAGATGAAGCTTAACCCCACCAAATGCACATTTGGGGTTACCAAAGGCAAGGTCCTGGGATTCATGGTGACCGAGCAGGGCATCGAGATTGAGCCAACAAAGATTAAAGCCATCCTAGAGATGTCGCAGCCAAAAACTCCGATCGAAGTCAAAGGCTTCCTAGGCCGATTGCAGTATATCAGCCGTTTCATCAGACAACTGACATCTATATGTGAGCCCTCTTCAAACTCTTTAAGAAGAATACTGACCAAGTCTGGGACGAGAAATGATAGCTAGCCTTTGAAAAAAATAAAAGCCTATCTTACAAATCCACCTGTGCTAGCTCCGCCCCATACACATAAACCGCTCCTCCTATATCTAACCGTTACATACACGTCAGTAGGGGATATGCTCGCCCAAGAGAAAGAAAATTCCTACGTTGAAAATTCCATATATTTCATAGGTAGGAAGCTGCAAGGAAGCGAGCTAAATTACTCAGCACTAGAAAAAAGCTGCATCGGCCTAGTCTGGGCAACGCAAAGGGCTCAAGACCTATCTGCAAGGTCGATCCATCAAGTTCATCTCTAGGATGGACCCTATAAAGTACATCTTCGGCAAGCCATCACTTTCTAGCCGACTGGCTAAGTGGTCATTTCTTCTCAACGAGTTTGACATAACTTAGGTCACGCTTAAATCCATCAAATGCAGCGTAATTGCAGACCATTTAGCCGATCTGCCCTTAAAAGCAGAAGATGCGGCTAAGCCTAGCTTCCCAGATGAAGGTGTCTTGGAAATTACTGACCACGACACCAGCTGGTAAATGTTCTTTGACGGAGCCGCCAATAAAAAAGGCTTTCGCATAGGAGTCTTGCTAATCGACCCAGCCGATTCCCACACTCCATTAGCCATAAGGTTGGAGTTCGAATGCTCAAATAATATAGCCGAATATGAAGCCTGTATTTCTGGCCTAGAAGAAGCTTTCCAAAGGGGAGCCAAAGAGCTCGAAGTCTATGGAGACTCTGCCCTGATCATAAACCAAGTCGAAGGGAAATGGAAGACCCAAGATCCCCGGCTGCAACTCTATCAAGCCAAGCTAACAGCACTTGTCGCTAAATTTGATTCTATCTCGTTCCATTACTTGTCACGAGATAGAAATCAATTTGCTAATGCATTGGCCACTCTAGCATCATTGGTCCAAATTCCCACGGAAACCCAAGTCCAACCTTTTAGAGTTGGGAAAAAGGTCACTCTGGCATATTACTTCAAAATTAATGCAGCCCATGAAGCAGATCATGAGCATTGGTATTCTGATATCCTAAATCTGCTTCAGAAAGGGATCTATCCTCCCGGCCTGGACAAGAGAGGAAAAGTCTCCTTGCGGAGATGGGCATCGCAATTTGTATTCAACGGCGGCAGTTTATATAAAAGGCATTATCAAGGCCTTAATTTATTATGCGTCGACCAGGCCAAAGCTGAGCAAATCATGGATCAGCTGCATGGTGGTACTTGTGGGCCCCACATGAATGGCCATATGCTATCCAAGAAAGTTATCCGGGAGGGTACTATTGGAGTACGCTCGAAACCGACTGTATTTGGTGGGTGCGCCATTGCGACAAGTTCCATCGTTTTGTAAATCTACAGCACGTGCCCCCGCACATCTTATATAACTCCATAGCCCCCTGGCCCTTCTCAACTTGGGGAATCGACGTCATAGGCCAAATTCACCGAAGGGATCTAATGGCCATGAATACGTCCTGGTAGCTGTCGACTACTTTGTGAAGTGGGTGGAAGCCTCTTCCTATAAAATCCTAAATGCTCGAAAGGTGTCCGAGTTCATCCGGACCAACATCATATATCGATACGGAGTGCCTTTCGAAATAATCTCCGACAATGGCACGCATTTTGAAGGGGACGTGAATCGCCTGCTCGACGAGTTCAAAATCCAAAGGCATAAATCTTCCCCCTATCGGCCGCAAGCTAATGGTGCCGTTGAAGCAACCAATAAAACGCTAGAAAATATTATCAGAAAAATGGCTGATACAGGAAGAGACTGGCTTGAAAAATTGCCGCTAGCCCTCTGGGGCTATCGCACTTTAGTCCGCACACCCACTGGGGCTACTCCTTACTCTTTAGCCTATGGCATGGAGGCAGTGTTGCCTATTGAAGTGGAAATTCCATCATTAAGAATGATGATGGAATCCGGCATATCAGAAATCGACTGGGTCAAAGGGCGGTACGAAGAATTAGCCCTAATTGATGAACGACGCTTGCTAGCCCTAGAGCATACCCGAGCATATCAATGACGGATAGCCCGAGCTTTTAATAAAAAAGTTAAAGGCCGCGGCATCCAAGTCGGGGATCTCGTGCTTCAAGAAAAACCTCCTAGCTATGTTGATACTAGGGGAAAATGGAAATCCCCTTGGATGGGACCATATATTGTTAAAGAAATCCGATCAGGAGGTGCAATCCTCCTCACAAACCAAGAAGGAGAAGACCTTGTTCAGCCCTTCAACCTCGACAAGTTCATAAGGTATTATGCTTGAGCTAATCCATCTAACTGTTGCTTCTCTCTCTAGCTCGCTAGGTTGAAAAATCGAAAGGGCGGCCTAGGCAAAAATTAGAGCAATAAAAAAAAAAGGAGAAATAAGGGCTCGCTAGGTTGAAAACCCGAAAGGGCAGCCTAGGCAAAAATTAGAGAACATAAAAAAAATCAGGAGAAAAGGGGAGGGAATGCACTTTCCAAACCCTCAGTATCGAGCCTCCGGTCTTCAACATGCAATGGCTCAACCGGCTAAGAAGAAAGAAAAACCACGACAAAAAGCTCACATTAAAATACCAAAAATATAATTACAGGTCCTAAGGTGCAACTTAGGAATAACTGCTAAAGATATTTACGATATGCATTATTTGCCTGTACATATTATTTTTGCTACTTCTACCCCCCTTGTTCCCCCCGACTATCCCTTGTTTGCAGCTCTAGCCCCGAAGTGGTCCATCAGTGCATGCGGCGTCCGCCCAGCCGGGACCATATACTCCTTCTACGAGGTGCAGAAGAAGCTCCAGTCTCATCAGCATGGGGAAGCACCAGAAGTGTCCTCATCTTCATTATTGCTCCCTCAAAAATTGGTTGGTATTCTGGTTTTCGGCTCCGACAAATCTCTATTATCTTTGTCTGATCGCGAAAAAAAAGAAAAGGCTAGAAAGTATAGCCTCGCAGAAATTATATGGCCAAGAACAGGAGGAGGCGGCTGCCTTTTCCTCCCCACATATTATCAAAAAAGCTCGTTCGAGCCCGAAGGTGTATTCTTTTAAAACCCGTCTCTGGGACACAGTGTGCCATTACCTTTAGATATCGGTATAGCTTTACTTTGTGCATGCATTTTGAGTCTGCATTTTTCAATTTATTGCATCATGTAAAATTGTATTGCATTGCATAATAAATATTTGTACAAATTATGGTACAAGAAAAAAGAGGGAGAAGAGAAACTAATAAGTGCAGGTATCAAAAGCTAATGCACACGAGAAGACTGGCTCCTGCTAATACCACCTCCTCTGACTCGAGGGCCCGCTCCGTCACCAGTCCTATATACTCGTCCTCTGCCCCGAGCACGGCTAGATTCGGCGCCTGGTCTACCGCACCGCATCATCCCCACGGCAAGTAAACTTGTCCACAAGCTTTTGATAAAGCTTGTTAATGCTGTAAAATCCCTGCAACAGCTTCTTGTAAGTGGGTACACTCACCTGAAAAGAAAAGTGAGACAACAAAAAGAAATATATTAGTCTCAAAAAATATATGCATGAAAAAAAAATGATGATAAAAAAAATGATATATATGCATGATGAAAAAAAAGAAATGCAAAAATGAAGTGTGTCTATCGAGCGAGCCTGCTCAGGGACCTGGCTCTCCTCAGGGATATCAGCATCGGGAAGGACTTCATCCACCATCCTGCTGCCCCAATGATACTGAAAGGTAGAAAAGGCGTCATCAGGTGCAAAGAACTCCAGATGCTCGTTGAGAGATGGAATGGAAGGCCTCGGTCGAGCAGAAACATCTGAAACTCGTCTGGCTGCAGCAAGAACAGGAGGGGGAGGATGGAGCATGGTCCTCAAGAAATCCTCGTAAGCCGTAGCCGGAAAGTCAGTTGGAGGCATAAGAAATTTCGACAGGTATTGATGCCTGTTCGGCAAATGATCCGGCTCGATCACCTAGAAAGGAGGCCTAGGAGGCACTACTAGATGTCTCAAAATTGCAGAATGCTGATGGTTGACCCGCTCGCCCATATATAGCGAGTCAACCATAATGGATACCATCAGTATCCGGCACTGGCTCAGCCCTAAAGTCACCGCATAATGTCCCTCTAGGCCCTCCCAAGGAAGAAAGTGCACTGTGCCTGCACTTGAACTAGCAATCCGCTCCTGCACTCTCTCTTTCTTTGAGCAGCCGCCATCCTGATCCGGCCGAGCCCTGTTCTTATCCACAAACTCAAGCAAATAGGGTGGCTGGTGGAAACGCTGGCATAGCCGACCCGCGTGAAATGAAAAAATGAAAAATCCCAAACCTGCAAAAAAAAAAAAAAAAAAAGGAGAAAAAAAATCAATCATCAGCAAAAGAAAAATATATGCTGTAAAAAAAGATATATATATATATATATATATATATATATATATATATATATATAAAGAAAATAAATAAATAATAAAAGCAGGAAAGGAAACATACCTCCCACGCCGGGGCAAACCCATTCAGAGTCCGCGAGTCGTTACGGCTGGCCCTATCCATCGAGGCATATAGCTCAGCCAGGCCTGCCTGCCCACAGTCATAAGCGGCAATCCGATCAAAGTCTACTAGGCATGCCAAGATAGAAACCCTGAGAGAGGTGGACGAGTTGGCAAAAATGGATGTGCCGAGGAAGAAAAATAAAAACGCCCTGGCGACGTGAGCTACGGCCACGCCGTCATTCTCTGGAACTCTCCCGGCATTATCCAGAAGCCATTTCCACACGCTGCCAATAAAGACCTCATCTGCTAACTTATACTCAGGATCAAAACCCAAGAGGTCTTCCACCACGTCATGACGCTGACGGAGAGTATAGTCCGGCTCCAAAGTCCTACCAATGCTAGTAGGAATACCGGTAATGGCAGTATAGTTGCAAGGGGTCATGGTCGCCTCCCCCTAGCTGAAATGGAATGTGTGGGTAGTATCCCACCAATAATCCCGTAGCACGTCAAATATGAGCAAAAAGCTCTGGAAGGGACGAAGAGCATACATGAAAGTGCTAAAACCGGAGCCCTCCACCAAAACTTGTACCGACGCGGGCATCATGCGATAAATATCTACAACATTGGCACAAATGGCCCGAACCCGTTTCAGGGGCCTACGAAGCTGAAAAGAAAAAAAAAGGCATATTAGAAAAAAGAGTTAAATTTACTATCCTTTTATTTTATGCACGCATTATTAAAAATAAGCATGTTGTATATCATAAATAAAACGTTTGCATGATAATCTTCATATTGCATTTTGCATTAAAAAAATATAATAAATTAAAAATATATATAATAATTTTTTTTTCGTATTCAAAATTTTGAAAAAGAGAAAAATGCATCTTTTTGCGTTTAAAATATTTTGAGCATTTCAAAAAAAAATGATGATAATAATTTTTTATTGCATTTTTGCATTCAAAAAAATTGGTTAGTATCTTTTAACATCCCATAAAAAATGCATTTTTTGCATTCAATTTTTTTTTTGTATTTTAGACATTATAAAGTGTGTGTGTGTATATATATATATATATATATATATATATATATATATATATATAACACATTTTTGCATTTTTTGCATGCATAAAAAAATTAAATAATTAAAAAAATGCATATGCATCATATTAGCAAGCATCCCATAAAATTTTCTGCATTACATTTGCATCAAATAAATGATATATGCATGTATTAATCATTTATCATTTGTATTTATTATCCAAATAGTTGCATTATCGCATTAGCAAAAAGAGAATAAAATGTTGTCAATCATGAAAAGAAAGTATTCCCGTGGCATTTATTATGTCTCTGTAGCATAAGCATGCATAAAAGATGAATTTTAGTGCTTAAAATATCTCTGTTTTATCTTGCATACATCCGAAAATGCGTCCAAAAATATACCCGAAAAAATTGCATTATATTCCGAAAAGTCCGTTTCATAGGCATGCAGTATATTAAAAATATTTTTAGCCTAAAGCATGCATCATATAGCCCAAATTGCATTAATAATGATAAATCATGCATTGTAGGGTCCAATAGTGCCCACTAGTTAAATTATGCATCGCAAAAATAAATTACATAAATTTCATGCATCATCACCAAATTGCATCATTTTAGCATAAATATTGCATGCATAAACATTATAAGCAAGGTCAGGAATGCTCCAGCAAGCCAAAGCAGCAGAAAAATCTAGTAGATCTGAGAAATTATCCAAATGGGTTAGAAGGAAAAAAACTTATAGAGGAACTTGGAAGATTGGATACGTGAATATTCCAATGCATATGCATCATATTAGCAAGCATCATATTAAAAAAATAAATAATTAAAAAAAATGCCTATGCATCATATTAGCAAGCATCCCATAAATATTTCTGCATTACATTTGCATCAAATAAATGATATATGCATGAATTAGTCATTTATCATTTGCATTTATTATCCAAATAGCTGCATTATCGCATTAGCAAAAAGAGAATAAAATGTTGTCAAACATGAAAAGAAAGTATTCCCGTGGCATTTATTATGTCTCTGTAGCATAAGCATGCATAAAAGATGAATTTTAGTGCTTAAAATATCTCTGTTTTATCTTGCATACATCCGAAAATGCGTCCAAAAATATACCCGAAAAAATTGCATTATATTCCGAAAAGTCCGTTTCATAGGCATGCAGCATATTAAAAATATTTTTAGCCTAAATCATGCATCATATAGCCCAAATTGCATTAATAATGATAAATCATGCATTGTAGGGTCAAATAGTGCCCACTAGTTAAATTATGCATCGCAAAAATAAATTGCATAAATTTCATGCATCATCACAAAATTGCATCATTTTAGCATAAATATTGCATGCATAAACATTATAAGCAAGGTCAGGAATGCTCCAGCAAGCCAAAGCAGCAGAAAAATCTAGTAGATCTGAGAAATTATCCAAATGGGTTAGAAGGAAAAAAACTTATAGAGGAACTTGGAAGATTGGATACGTGAATATTCCAATGCCTATGCATCATATTAGCGAGCATCATATTAAAAAAATAAATAATTAAAAAAAATGCCTATGCATCATATTAGCAAGCATCCCATAAAATTTTCTGCATTACATTTGCATCAAATAAATGATATATGCATGTATTATTCATTTATCATTTGCATTTATTATCCAAATAGTTGCATTATCGCATTAGCAAAAAGAGAATAAAATGTTGTCAATCATGAAAAGAAAGTATTCCCATGGCATTTATTATGTCTCTGTAGCATAAGCATGCATAAAAGATGAATTTTAGTGCTTAAAATAACTTTGTTTTATCTTGCAAACATCCGAAAATGCGTTCAAAAATATACCCGAAAAAATTGCATTATATTCCGAAAAGTCCGTTTCATAGGCATGCAGCATATTAAAAATATTTTTAGCCTAAAGCATGCATCATATAGCCCAAATTGCATTAATAATGATAAATCATGCATTGTAGGGTCAAATAGTGCTCACTAGTTAAATTATGCATCGCAAAAATAAATTGCATAAATTTCATGCATCATCACCAAATTGCATCATTTTAGCATAAATATTGCATGCATAAACATTATAAGCAAGGTCAGGAATGCTCCAGCAAGCCAAAGCAGCAGAAAAATCTAGTAGATCTGAGAAATTATCCAAATGGGTTAGAAGGAAAAAAACTTATAGAGGAACTTGGAAGATTGGATACGTGAATATTCCAATCGCGGTGGATATTACCCCAATCA
This sequence comes from Codonopsis lanceolata, assembly GCA_013146195.2. Taxonomy (NCBI): domain Eukaryota; kingdom Viridiplantae; phylum Streptophyta; class Magnoliopsida; order Asterales; family Campanulaceae; genus Codonopsis; species Codonopsis lanceolata. Next base: position 36,124,704 of record CM028381.1, on the reverse strand, counting down.
TCCTTGGAGTAGCGATATTTGATATAATTTCGGGTCAAAGGAGGGAGTTCCTTTCTCCTCTCGCCCGACTCTAGATGCATTGGAGCCTTCCCCTTCCTAGATCGCGATGAAGAAGCCATCTACTAGGAAAAACACGCAAATTGGCGAAAGAAAATTGAGAAAAGAAGCAAAAATGGAAAAGAAATGAAGAAGAGCAACAATGGCCGTCGCAGAAGCAGAAGAGAGAAATGGAGAAGAAAGAAAAAGCTGATGCTTCTGCTTCCCTTCATGCCCGTCCAATTATATGGGTTAAAAAGAATTTTTTCCTTTTCCCCCCTCCAAAGTTTGAGGATGCTGCACTTGGGTTCTCGAATTTCCAAAGATGCAAAATGGCCCCTGAAGCTTAACGGAAAGTTAACAGAGTTAACTTTATTAACCAAAATTAGTGGTCATCCATCCGAAGGCGAAGTAAAGCCCGCATCCCCAGCAGATCAGCCGAAAAATAAGCAGAAGAGCCAGAAAAATTGGCGGCAAAGGTAAGATTTTATAAAAAGAAAAAAAATAAATGATAGAAAATAAGCATGCCAAAATAAAAAAAAAATGCATGCCAAAGAAGAGATGCAAGCAAGAAAATATATGTATACACGCATGCAGCAAATAAAAAAAAAGGGAGAGTATGTAAAATAAAATAAAATGAAAATGTAAAGCGAAAGAAATGAAAAAATTCAAAGCATGCAAAAAGAAAAATGAAAAATGAAAAAAAAGGAAGCAAAAAAGAAAAATGCGTGCAACAAAAAAAATGCAAAAATATACATATATGTGCATGTAGCAAAAGAAAATTTTCCAGCTGAAGCCGGAAAATGAAGCAGCAAATGAAGAAATTTCCAACCAAGGCCAAAAATAGCAGCAAAAGAGAATTTTCTAGCTAAAGTCGGAAAATACAACAGCGAAAGAAGAAATTTCCAGCCAAGGCCGAAAATTGCAGCAAAAGAGAATTTTCCAGCTAAAGCCGGAAAATGCAGTAGCAAAAGAAGAAATTTCCAGCCAAGGTCGGAAATAGCAACAAAAGAGAATTTTCTAGCTAAAGCCGGAAAATGAAGCAGCAAAAGAAAAAATTTCCAGCCAAAGCCGGAAAATGCAACAAAAAAAAGAAGAAAAATGCAGCAGTAAAAAGGAGAAATTTCTAGCCAAGGTCGGAAATAGCAGCAAAAGAGAATTTTCCAACTAAAGCCGGAAAATGCAGCAGCAAAAAGGAGAAATTTCCAGCCAAGGCCGGAAATAGCAGTAAAAGAGAATTTTCCAGCTGAAGCCGGAAAATGTAGCAGCAAGGAAGAAAATTTCGAAATTAAGGAAATTTAAAAGGGGAAGATTTTCCAAAGACGGAAATATAGCAAAGAAAAAAATCCCCAGCATAAAGTAACAAAAGCAGCAGTAGCAACAAAAGCCGCAAAAGCAATGCAAAGGTAAGAAAAGGTAAGTATTCTACCTTTTCCACGCATTTGTGTTTGTGTTTGGAAACTTTCCCTTAAGTCGCTGCAACCCAGGATCAGTGGGAAAGGCTTTGTTCTCCGACGAAGGCTGAGTTCCTGAGGAGGCGTTGCATTCCATGCATTTGTGTTTGTGTTTGGAAACTTTCCCTTAAGGGGCTGCAACCCCAGATCAGAAGGAAAGGCTTTGTTCTCCGACGAAGGCTGAGTTCCTGAGGAGACGTTGTATTCCATGCATTTGTGTTTATGTTTGGAAACTTTCCCTTAAGGGGCTGCAACCTTGGATCAGAGGGAAAGGCTTTGTTCTCCGACGAAGGCTGAGTTCCTGAGGAGACGTTCCATTCCATGCATTTGTGTTTGTGGTTTGGAAACTTTCCCTTAAGGGGATGCAACCCCGGATCAGAGGGAAAGACTTTGTTCTCCAACGAAGGCTAAGTTCCTGAGGAGACATTGCATTTCGCCCAAAATTGTTTGTTTGTTTGTTTGTTCCCTAAGCGAACTACGTTCGGTCTGATTCCTTGGATAAGGATACGTAGGTAGCCTATTTCGGTAGGCACGACCGTCGCATGCATGCTTGTTTCGGCTTTGGCCCGAACTACGTCTTGGTCTGATTTCCTTTATTAAGGGATACGTAGGCAGCCTACATTAGTAGGTCCGACCATTAGAGCATTTTATTGCATATCTGCTTAAAAACTACGATAACCTGCTATAACCGACTAAATATGTATAGGATATGGAGGTTTGGTTAGCATTATAAACTGTTGCATTATAACTACTACCTATTGCATCTCTCCCCGTATTAATTGCGCGAAATTGGAGAGTCTATTTCTTATCAACGATGTTCGTCTACTCAGTAAGCCTCGGTTACCTATAGACTCCATCGTTGAGGGGCTCTGTAGACACCCCAATTTCGTACCCCTGGTATGTAACTCTGGCATATGATATCAAGTCCTGTTAAAACTTAACAAATGTCAAGTTACAGGGTGTAAAATTGCAAAAGGCAAAGCAGGATGCGCAAATTAGTAAAGTGCAAGGGCTAAAAGGGCAAAAATGGAATAGTGCCTGGGCGCGGCCTAAAAGGTCCCTTGGCGCGGCGCCCAGCTAGCATTATGGCAGCGCCCAAGGTGTTACAGTGCACTCCCCAGTTAACGCATTGTGCAATTTCTGAAGCGCGGTGTACAAGGAAATGAAGCACGCTGAGAGAAAAAGAAATCCCGATGAATCCCTCCTTCAGCCTATAAATAGAGCCTTCGGGGTTCACTTTCAGATAGATCTTTGATACCCATAAACTCTCTGCGTCGTTGTTACGCTGCGAGTTTTATGAGTGAAGAGAGATAGTGAGCGATCCTTCTATAAAGCCTCAAAGCCCCGCCAAAACTCCGCCAAAAGCAAATCCAACTGGTTAAAGTGATCCCTAGCCCTCTAGTTAGGTATCCACCCTATTTTCCCGGTTCAAAACTCTCGGAAAAAGCAGTTGCTCTGCCCGAGTGAAAAGACCAAATTAGCCAGAAATAAGCCTTTGTTCTGCCCAAATTCTGCCAGTGGTAAGCGAGAAAGCACCAAAAAGCAAGCAGTTACTCTGCCTAAACCGCAGCAGCAGTAGCATAAAAAAGACTCCCTTTCTCGAGAAGGACAGAGCGAGCACCCCACGCTCTAAATGGTAAAACCTCTAAGGGCGTTTATTTATAAAAAGTTATTTTCAAATCCGGCCCAATGTAAAAATATAAGTTGTTGTGCTGCCCGGATTTAGTTAGGAAATACTATTTGAAAAGAGCCGTTATTATGGCCAAATATTTTTAAATGTATTTGTAATTATTGTAAGGAGACATCTGCAAGTCCGTAAATAATGTAGCCATGGATGTATTTGCTTTTATTTCCTGTCTTTTAATACTTTATCTATTTACTAAATAAATATAACAAAAAACATACTTTAGCCAAGAACCGCTTTTGAGACCGAAAGGGCGAGTTGGGTGCCTAGCACCTTCCCAACTTGTAACTTAGCCTTCGAACCCGTTTTTGCAATCTCTGTTTTTTTTTTTTTTGGTTTTTCTTTATTTCTTCCTTAAAATAAAGATGGCGACTCTATAAAACATTTTGGATCCAATGGGGCATCGCAACACTCTTTTCTTGCACTTTTCCGTTTTCCCCTAGAAAAGGGAGAATGGGAATGAAAGGGTGATGTATTCCTATATCCTGGTATCCCTTAAAAAGGGATAACTTGATATAGAAAACCCAAAGCACCCATAGTGATCCGAAATAGGCCATAAGACAATTTTCATAAAATCCATAGTGGGGCCTCGCAACATTCTTTCTTGCACTTTTCCGTTTTCCCCTAAAAAAAGGAGAATGAGAATGAAAGGGTGATGTATTCTTATATCCTGGTATCCCCTAAAAAAGGGATAACTTGATACAAAAAACCCAAAGCTCCCATATTGGACCAAAAATTCACTGAAGTTACCGAGGCGTATTCAACGCGCTTTCTGACTACACTCCTCTCACACTTTTAATTTCGTCTTCCCCTAAACAAGGGGGGATGGAATGGGAGAAGTGGTGTCCTGCTTCCGCATGTACGCGCACCCCTATCCAAGGGCGCGCGTGGCGTGGGCGCAACCCGGGGATCCCATAGAATCCTATCTAGCCAAAGCCAAGTGGAGATAAATCAGGCATATGCTATAATGATGAGCCCAACCTAGCAAGCTCTTCTGTCATAGAGAAAGGCAAAACCTCCAAGATTGCTGTTGATCATTCCTTCTCCCAACAGACCTTTGGTAACAAGGGTAAACATGGACTTGGTTATACAAGTGTACCATATGTTTACCCCAAGGCTCACAAAGGGAAAGCCAAAGTTGTTGCTTCTGATGAGAAGCTTGTAAAAGGAACAATAGAGAAATGTAAGTCTACCGACATTAGCTTTGCTAAGGCAATGTCTACTGGCGATAAACAAACGAAATCTCTACTAGTACTTGTCAAGTTTGTCTATGAAAAGGCCAAGGCTCCCAAGCTAGTTGACACTAAACTTAAAGGAGTTCTGGTGGATGCTCCTAAGCCTCTAAAGAACAGATCAGCCAAGGTTTGGTCCACTATTAATAGTCCAAGGAACATTCACAAGAAAACTCTCAAGCCTACTGTTAACAAGCATGTTGAACCCAAGAGTGTTGTTGGAAAGAACGAAAGTCACAATCACTCTACAGCAAAAGCAGATCACTGTTCTCCATGGAACTTTCATCTTTGTCATTCTTGCAATCGTTTAGGCCATCTAGCCCCAAAATGCCTCCTAAGGTTCACACCAAAATCTGAGAGACCTAGTTCTCTCAAAGTTAGGTAGGTGTGGGTCCCAAAAGGTTGCTAATCCTCAGGACCCAAAAGAAACAAAAGGGGACCTTGTTTCTTTGACTTTTTCAGGTCTGCTTTATGGCTATAGATTCAGAAGATAAGGACATCTGGTACCTTGACAGTGGTGTTCAAGGCACATGACAGGGAACTGAAGTCTTCGTTCAGATATAGCTGAAGCTAAAGGTCCAATGGTGATATTTGGTGATAATGCAAGAGGGAAGACAATTGGGTATGGCTCAATCACTAGAGGAAATCTCTCCATTAGTAAAGTTTCTCTAGTGAATGGCTTAAAGCATAATCTTCTGAGCATATCTCAATTATGTGACAAGGGTCTAATCTGCCAATTCCCCTCCAATCAATGTCTCATCAAAGATAGTAAATCCTACTCAACTCTACTGACCGACAATAGACAAGGAAACGTCTATGTCGTGGACTTAAACTTACTCGGGAGATCCTTTAGCCTTTGTCTAGTTGCCAAAAACGTTCGTGACAACAGTTGGTGTTAGTCCCAAAGGGCATAACACTAGGCTAGAAGGGGCGGGGGTTGAATAGCCTAGTTACATTTCAAAACTTTTCGTAATAGTTCCTAAAACAAGTACTTACAACATATTGAAAAGGTTGAAGTAACGGAAGACTTGTAAGGAAGACAGACTAAGTCTGCTGGTGTAGACACCCCAATTTCATACCCTTGATATGTATCATGACATAAAATATCAAGACCCACTACTATGTCTTTACAGTTAGCAGACCGTTCAGGTAAACACCCGTTAGGTATAGTAGAGGACATTCTAGTTCAGGTAGATAAATTAATCATTCCAGTTGATTTCGTGGTTTTAGAGATGGAAAGGAAAATATGCACAAACAATGAAGTTCCTATTCTGTTAGGTAGACCTTTTATGGCCACTGCCAACATAATGATCAATGTTAAGAATGATAAACTCACAATGTCAGTCATGGGTGAAACTGTTGAAATTTCAGTTTTCGATGCAATGAATAGACCGAGTGACATGAAATATGAATGCATGTTTCTCAATTGATTAAATTGAAAAACTGACAGCCCAAACCTTTGAAGAAAATTGTGAGGATGATTATTATGAGAAAGATGTCTATGAAAGTCATGATGATAGAACCTTCTCCCATATTAAATTCGATATTGAAGAGTTAGAAAGAGAACTCCGAGAGACTGATGAGAGAAAAGAGAAAGAAAGACTTGAAGCTCTTAAGAGTAAAAATAAGAACAAAGTAGACGTGTGACGACCCGACCCGGACCCCAATGCGAGATCCCAAATCGTGCCGTCCAAATAGACAATAACACAAGATTGCGCAAGTAGGTTTACGAAATTCATGTGGCGCAACATTGCATACGAATAACAACTCGGCTACACTTGGCCGGAAAAACAACTTGATGCAAACAATTAAATCAAGCTCATATTTGAGTAAACTTAATCAAACGGTGTCCAAACTTCGTAGGGATTGAAATTAGAGTTCAACATGTTCAATTCTTCCCTAGAGTCGACTCCGTTGAGTCTTTCCTCTAAATTCCCAATTTTGGAGAAATTGAAGCTATGTGCTTCATAACCCAACCTAGGTCATTTCTAAATTCAACAAGGATGTAAATTCCCCAAGGCATTTCATTATGATTCATATACACCATAGAGTTCAATTTATAGGATAGAACACATACAACATAACAACATATAATGTAGGCTCAATTTAGGGCACTCTCATGTAACAACACTTCCATCAACAAACATAATACATGTTTCTAACATGTTCAAGACCTCAATTAAACATGATGAAAGAGTAATATAACTTCCAAAGGCAAGAAATCATCCTATACATGCTCCTAGCAAATTCATACTTTTAAAATTCAAATGGAAGGCATAGGGAGCATTTATGTGTCCTCATTGACCTCAATCACCATAAACTTTGTTCCCTTAGGGTCAATGAGAACTAGAAGAAGAAGAGTAACTTACCTAGCTCGATAGAAAACTCAAGAGAATCAAAATCTAAGCGGTGAAGTCGTTCTACCCGTCACGTCGCCAAGAATCAACTTTGGCGGCAATCGAACGGTGGAATCTTCGTAGATCGGAGGAAGAAGATGAAGCTAGGGCTCAAAACTCAAGCCCCCAACTCTCTCTCTCTCTCTCTAAAGTGTAAGAAGAAGGTGAATAAATGAGAGGATTTACTGAAAATTGCCAAGGCTTGGGTATTTATACTTCCAAAATGAGAAGGGCACAAAGGACATTTCTCAAGTGCAATTAGTAGAGATTAGGGGTAAACAAACACTAATCCAACCTAGATTAACTTCCAATTAGTGTTAGGACATGATTAGGGTTAAGTATGGGTGGTTAGGAAGGGTTTAGAGGGGGTTTAATGAGGGTAGGATAGGTATTATACGTCAAAACTCAAAAGGGAAAATCCGTAATTTGCATACTTTGATGTTGAGGCGGGCGCCTCGCCTTCCCAGCGGGCGCCTCAACCTCCGAGGCTATCTCCGATTTTGATTATTAAGCAATTGCTCCCAAAGACTTGAGGCGGGCGCCTCACAAGGTCAGGCGGGCGCCTCGGCTTCTCAACCTCCAAAACTTGGTCTAAACTTGTCCTAAATGGTCCCAAACTTATGGGCAACCATTCTAGGGTCTAACCCAACTCAAAACAAGTCGGAAACACACTCGAACAACAACCGGAACAAGGTAGGACAAGGCTCGAATCACGCGACGAAGAGTTAACGAATCAAACTCCAATCAAACTAGGATATCTTAGACATGAAAAAGGTTTGTTTCAACATGGTTAAGACCTGAATACAAAGCCAAGAACTCAACGAACACTTCGCATTTACGAAATAGAAGCAATACGAGCAACGAGGGGAATCGCTAAGGCCAAAATCAAAACGATCGAACCGGCGATTCAACAAACAAGCATACGCGATTCTAAACATGTTAAGGGCTTCATGAACGACTTATGAATGATTCTAAAACATTTATAAACTAGGTAAACATGCTCACAAACAACAAGAAAACAAGAAGACAAGCACTCAATGCACATGCAAGAATACGGGGCGTTACACTCTCCCCTCCTTTAGGAATTTAGTCCCTAAATTCTTACCAAGTTCGTCAAACAAATGTGGATGCTTCTCAAGATCTCCGCTCGCTTCCCAAGTCGCTTCTTCAATGTTGTGGTTTCTCCAAAGAAATTTAACTAAGGGAATTCTCTTGGTTCGTAAAACTTGCTCTTTGGTGTCCAAAATCTTCACGGGCTTTTCAACGTAAGACATATCAGGTTCAAATGTTATCTCCTCATACTCAAGTACATGGGACTCATCTTTCAAATACTTTCGCAACATGGAAACATGGAATACATTATGAGTCTCCGAAAGTGAAGGTGGCAATGCAATACGATACGCTAAGGACCCAACTCTCTCAAGAATCTCGAATGGGCCAATGTACCTCGGTGTAAGCTTCCCTTTCTTGCCGAATCTCTTCGTACCTCTCCTCGGTGTCACCTTCAAGAACACGTAGTCTCCCACTTGGAATTCAAGATCTCGTCTTCGATTGTCCGCGTAACTCTTTTGTCGACTTTGAGCGGTGCGTAATCGATCTCTAATCAACTTCACGCTCTCAACCGACTGTTGCACTAACTCGGAACCCCAAAGTTTCGCCTCTCCAACTTCATCCCAACAAATTGGTGATCTACACCTACGCCCATACAAATCTTCATACGGCGCCATCTTGATACTCGATTGATAACTGTTATTATACGCAAACTCGGCTAAAGGTAAATGAGAATCCCAGCTTCCCTTGAAATCCACGGCACAAGCTCGAAGCATGTCCTCTAAAATCTGAATCAATCGCTCGGACTGACCATCCGTTTGTGGATGAAAAGCTGTACTGAAGTCTAATTTGGTCCCCAAAGCTTCCTGCAACGACTTCCAAAATCTAGATGTGAACCTCGGATCTCTATCGGACACAATACTCACAGGTACGCCATGAAGTCTCACGATCTCCTGAATATACAAGGCTGCCAACTGAGTCAATGAATAAGTGATAGCTATCGGAATAAAGTGTGCAGACTTAGTCAATCTGTCGACTATAACCCAAACTGCATTAAATCCTCTCGCGGCTAACCTGTTTCAAAATCCATAGTAATGAACTCCCATTTCCATTCAGGAATCTCAAGTGGTTGTAGAAATCCCGCAGGCCTCTGATGTTCAGCCTTGACCTGCTGACAAGTCAAACATTTTGACACATACTCCGCAATTTCCCTCTTCATGCCTTTCCACCAAAATTGTCTTTTCAAGTCTAAGTACATCTTCGTGCTCCCCGGGTGAATGGTATACTTCGTCTTATGAGCTTCATCAAGAACCAACCTCTTCAATTCATTATTAGAAGGAACAAAAATTCTACCTCGAAATGTCAAAGTACCCTCACTATTAATCACAAAATCAGGCGATACATTTTCAGCCAACCCATCAATAATTTTCTTCAACTCCGGATCATTCCTTTGCGTTTCTCTAATTTTCCCAAATAAAACTGGCGTAGCACGAACATTCGCGAAAATCACACCTTTATCATAAACACTAGGACCCCAATCTCGCAAATCCTCCAACATCTTCCATTCTCTAACCATCATACAAGACATGTGAACTTTCCTACTCAAGGCATCCGCTACTACATTTGCCTTCCCCGGATGATATAAAATAGTACAATCATGATCCTTTAATTTTTCCATCCATCTTCTTTGCCTCATGTTCAACTCCTTTTGAGAAAATAAATACTTCAAACTTTTGTGGTCGGTGAAAATCTCAAACTTAGCCCCATACAAGTAATGTTTCCATTTATGCAACGCGAAAATAATCGCAGCCAACTCCAAATCGTGTGTCGGGTAATTCTGTTCATGAATAGACAACTTCCTCGACGCATAGGCGATAACTCTTCCATTTTGAATCAGCACACAACCCAAACCTTCCTTAGAAGCATCGCTATAAATCACAAAATTATCTCCTCCACTAGGCAAAGCCAAAATAGGTGCCGACGTCAACCGCTTCTTAAGCTCTTGGAAGCTAGCTTCACATTTCTCGCTCCAAACAAACGGCACATTCTTTTGCGTCAATCTCGTCATAGGAGTCACAATCCGAGAAAATCCCTCAATAAATCTCCGGTAATAACCCGCTAGACCCAAGAAACTCCGAACCTCGTGGCGAACTAGGTCTCTTCCAATTCGTCACCGCTTCAACCTTAGAAGGATCAACGCTACTCGGTGCTAGAAATGATATGCCCCAAGAAAGATACTTCCTCAGCCAAAAGCACATTTACTAAACTTCGCAAAAGTTTGTTTCTCCCGAAGAATAGACAAGACAGTCCTCAAGTGTTTCTCATGCTCCTCCCGAGATTTCGAATACACTAAGATGTCATCAATGAAGACTACCACGAAACAATCAAGATAACTATGAAAGACACGGTTCATTAAGTCCATAAACACCGCTGGTGCATTCGTCAACCCAAATGGCATCACTACAAATTCAAAGTGCCCATATCTAGTGCGAAAAGCTGTCTTCGGAATGTCTTCCTCTCTAACCTTCAATTGATAGTAACCCCATCTCAAATCAAGCTTAGAATAGACAAATAGACCCTTGCAATTGGTCAAAAAGATCGTCAATGTGGGGTAGTGGGTATTTATTCTTAATGGTCACCTTATTCAATTCCCGATAGTCTATGCATAACCGCAAACTCCCATCTTTCTTCCTTACAAATAGGACCGGTGCGCCCCAAGGCGACACACTCGGTTTAATAAAACCAATCTCTAGGAGTTCTTGCAACTGAGTTTTCAACTCCTTAAGCTCCGCGGGCGCCATCCTATACGGTCCCTTAGAAATCGGTGAAGTCCCCGGAATAAGCTCAATACAAAATTCTAGTTCTCTATCGGGCGGCATAGCATGGTCGGTAGAAAACACATCAGGAAACTCACATACTACCGGAACCTCTTCTAATTTCGGCGAAGACCTCTTCTTATCAACAACGCATGCAAGATAACCCGTACACCCTTGAGACAACAATTTTCTAGCCCTTAGTGCAGAAATAAAATGCAAGTCACTCGATGCATGATCACCCACAAATGTAAACTCAGGCACACCCGGCATATAAAAAGTAACCCGCTTCTTATGGCAGTCAACTATAGCATGATAAGCACATAACCAGTCCATGCCAAGAATCACATCAAAATCACGTATAGGTAGGACTACCAAGTCCGCATGCAAAGTGTGGTCACCCACCAATACATCACAAGATTTAAACACTTCAGACGCGAGCATATATTCCCCGAGCGGGGTAGACACTTCAAGCAAATATGGCAAAGGTTGTGGCAGCACACATAAATTCTCAACAAAGTGTGAAGCAACATAAGAATGCGAAGACCCTGGATCTATGAGAACTCGAGCCTTATGATCAAATAGAGAAAGAGTACCTCCTATCACCGCCAGACCCACGAACCTCGCGCCGATCAAGCGCAAACACACCCTGCACCTTTGGTTTACCATCCCCATCTCTCTTAGCCCCAGACTGTTGACCGGCGCTACCTGACTGATTGGCCTTATACTTGGGACAATCTTTCCTCATATGAGCCCCGTCTCCACAAATGAAACACTTCCCATTCTTTCCCCAACACCTGTCAGCTGTGTGTCCCGACTTCTGACAGAACGAACAAATCATGGTCTCATTACGCGATCCTTGCTGCCCCTGAGTAGAAGAAGTGTTGTTGCCCTGCTTCCCTGTCTGTGGCCTACCTTGGCCTCCACCTCTCCTATCACGGTTCCCTTGGTATCCCCTTCTGCTACCTGAATTATTCCCTTGATTAGTGTTCTGAGTAGTCTGTCGTGCATTACCCGGATTACCCTTGACCCGGTGCTCCTCAATATCTTGCTCAACCTCATAAGCTCTATCAACTGCGCTCCGATAATCAGTGAGCTTAAGTGCTAGAATCTGCTTCCTAAATTCAGTCCTCAATCCTTTAACAAACTTATGTGTCCTTCGAGCTTCCGTAGGAATCAAATACGTGCAATACCGGCTCAACTCTGTGAACTTCGCGAATACTCCGTCTGATCATGTTACCTTGCTCAAGATTATAGAATTCTTTCTCCCTTTGGTTGCGAACCACATCCGGTACATATTCATTCTTAAATTCCCTTTGAAAGTTAGCCCAAGTGATAGGAACTTGTTGCATCTCCCAGCTTTCCTTCAATACATTCCACCAATGTTCGGCGGCTCCCTTAAACTTAAATGTCGCTAGCAAGACTCTCTCTTCATCGGTACACCCCAACATGGATAATACCTTGATCATCTCTTCCATCCACAACTCAGCCTCCCTAGGGTTCGGCTCCCCAAGAAATGTACTAGGCTTCAACTTAAGGAATCTCTCTAGGAGAGTGGTGTCAGTCCTCGGTCTCGGTGGTGGTACAACTTCCTCCTGTCTCGGTGGTGGTGGTGCTCCCTCAGCTTGACCTCCCGGCCCGCCAAAAGCCATCAATCTACGGTTACCGCCATATCCCAGGATTCTCTTTGCGGCGGTACCTCAGTTCGAGGCTCTACGAGCTCTCCTAGGCCTACCTCTACCACGGCCACTGCCATCCCTAGGATTAACCATCGAACCCCTACAAGAATTCACTCGACGTTAGAATCATCACACAAATAACCAACCCGACTAGGCCATGGAACCTATCCTGGCCGATAGCTAACCTATAGCTCTGATACCAACTGTGACGACCCGACCCGGACCCCAATGCGAGATCCCAAATCGTGCCGTCCAAATAGACATTAACACAAGCATGCGCAAGTAGGTTTACGAAATTCATGTGGCGCAACATTGCATACGAATAACAACTCGGCTACACTTGGCCGGAAAAACAACTTGATGCAAACAATTAAATCAAGCTCATATTTGAGTAAACTTAATCAAACGGTGTCCAAACTTCGTAGGGATTGAAATTAGAGTTCAACATGTTCAATTCTTCCCTAGAGTCGACTCCGTTGAGTCTTTCCTCTAAATTCCCAATTTTGGAGAAATTGAAGCTATGTGCTTCATAACCCAACCTAGGTCATTTCTAAATTCAACAAGGATGTAAATTCCCCAAGGCATTTCATTATGATTCATATACACCATAGAGTTCAATTTATAGGATAGAACACATACAACATAACAACATATAATGTAGGCTCAATTTAGGGCACTCTCATGTAACAACACTTCCATCAACAAACATAATACATGTTTCTAACATGTTCAAGACCTCAATTAAACATGATGAAAGAGTAATATAACTTCCAAAGGCAAGAAATCATCCTATACATGCTCCTAGCAAATTCATACTTTTAAAATTCAAATGGAAGGCATAGGGAGCATTTATGTGTCCTCATTGACCTCAATCACCATAAACTTTGTTCCCTTAGGGTCAATGAGAACTAGAAGAAGAAGAGTAACTTACCTAGCTCGATAGAAAACTCAAGATAATCAAAATCTAAACGGTGAAGTCGTTCTACCCGTCGCGTACGTCAAGAATCTGAAGTTTGGCGGCAATCGAACGGTGGAATCTTCGTAGATCGGAGGAAGAAGATGAAGCTAGGGCTCAAAACTCAAGCCCCCAACTCTCTCTCTCTCTCTCTAAAGTGTAAGAAGAAGGTGAATAAATGATAGGATTTACTGAAAATTGCCAAGGCTTGGGTATTTATACTTCCAAAATGAGAAGGGCACAAAGGACATTTCTCAAGTGCAATTAGTAGAGATTAGGGGTAAACAAACACTAATCCAACCTAGATTAACTTCCAATTAGTGTTAGGACATGATTAGGGTTAAGTATGGGTGGTTAGGAAGGGTTTAGAGGGGGTTTAATGAGGGTAGGATAGGTATTATACGTCAAAACTCAAAACAGGGGAAAATCCCGTAATTGCATACTTTGATGTTGAGGCGGGCGCCTCAGCCTTCCCCAGGCGGGCGCCTCAACCTCTGAGGCTATCTCCAGATTTTGATTATTAAGCAATTGCTCCCAGCACTTGAGGCGGGCGCCTCACAAGGTTCCAGGCGGGCGCCTCGGCTTCTGAACCTCCAAAACTTGGTCTAAACTTGTCCTAAATGGTCCCAAACTTATGGGCAACCATTCTAGGGTCTAACCCAACTCAAAACAAGTCGGAAACACACCCGAACAACAACCGGAACAAGGTAGGACAAGGCTCGAATCACGCGACGAAGATTTAACGAATCAAACTCCAATCAAACTAGGATATCTTGGACATGAAAAGGGTTTGTTTCAACATGGTTAAGACCTGAATACAAAGCCAAGAACTCAACGAACACTTCGTACGACGAAATAGAAGCAATACGAGCAACGAGGGGAATCGCTAAGGCCAAAATCAAAACGATCGAACCGACGATTCAACAAACAAGCATACGCGATTCTAAACATGTTAAGGGCTTCATGAACGACTTATGAATGATACTAAAACATTTATAAACTAGGTAAACATGCTCACAAACAACAAGAAAACAAGAAGACAAGCACTCAATGCACATGCAAGAATACGGGGCGTTACAAGACGCGTCTGGATCAGAAAATAGTTCTGATAAAATAGAGAAAGATGAAAATAGTAGTGAAGATGTGGAAATTCAAAAGTCTGTTTTTGATGAAATAAAAATAGATGAAGAAAAAGTAGAGAACCTTAAGCAGGAAGATAAAGAAGAGATAAGGAAACCTGAAATTCCTGAATTTGTTCCATCGGTTAAATCTCCTCCTGAAGTAGAATTAAAGCCATTACCATCCCATTTAAAATATGCATTTTTAGGGGAAGGTAAAACTTTACCTGTTATAATTGCCGCAGATTTAACAGAAGAACAAGAAGCAAGCCTGCTAAAAGTTTTATGGACACATAAAGAAGCTATAGGTTGGTCCTTAGCAGATTTAAAAGGAATTAGTTCTTCTATGTGCATGCATAAAATTCATTTAGAGGAAGGTAATAAACCTTCTCGAGAAAGACGAAGAAGACTTAACCCTCACATGGAAGAAACAGTGAGAAAAGAAGTACTTAAGCTTCTTGATGCGGGTATAATTTACCCAATATCTGATAGTAAATGGGTTAGCCCAGTCCAAGTAGTTCCTAAGAAATCAGACTTTACAGTTGTTAAGAATGATAAAGATGAATTAGTTCCCACACGAACTATCACTGGTTATAGAATGTGCATAGATTTGAGGAAATTAAATGCGGCAACTAGGAAAGACCACTTTCCCTTGCCATTTATTGATCAAATCCTTGAAATACAAGCTGGTCATGAATATTATTGTTTTCTTGATGGTTTCTTTGGCTACAATCAAATCCCAGTAGCACCCGAAGACCAAGAGAAACCACTTTTACATGTCCTTTGGTACCTTTGCATTTAGGAGAATGCCCTTTGGACTTTGCAATGCCCCAGCTACTTTTCAAAGATGCATGATTTCTATATTTTCAGATGTAGTGGAAAGATGTGTTGAAGTATTTATGGATGATTTTTCAGTATTTGGGAATTCTTTTGACCATTGCCTAGAAAATCTCACTTCGGTTTTGAAAAGATGTTGCGAAACTAATTTGACCCTAAGTTGGGAGAAAAGCCATTTCATGGTTAAACATGGAATTGTCTTAGGTCATGTTGTGTCTAACAAAGGAATTGAAGTCGATAAGGCCAAAATTGAAGTTATATCACAACTACCTCCTCCAACTTCTGTCAAAGGTGTTAGAAGTTTTCTAGGACATGCAGGTTTCTATAGAAGATTTATAAAAGATTTTTCAAAAATTTGTAAACCTTTATGTAATCAGTTGGCAAAAGATACCGAATTCATTTTTGATCAAGAATGCTTGAATGCATTTAATTTATTAAAAGAACGATTGACATCAACCCTAATTTTAACCAGCCCCGATTGGTCTCTCCCTTTCGAAATCATGTGCGATGCTTTGGATTTCGCAATTGGAGCTGTGTTAGGTCAAAGGGTAGACAAGAAACCGCATGTAATTCATTATGCTAGTAGGACATTGAATGATGCAAAACTTAATTATACAACCACAGAAAAAGAATTTTTAGTAGTTGTGTATGCATTAGAAAAGTTTGGACCATATTTGTTAGGATCAAAAGTTATCATATTCTCTGATCATGCAGCCCTAAAATATCTTTTGAGTAAGAAAGAGGCAAAGCCTAGACTCATAAGATGGATGTTATTATTACAAGAATTTGACATTACTATTAAAGATAAAAAGGGAACGAAAAACGTTGTAGCCGACCATTTATCTAGGTTGGAATTTTTACCCCTGCTTGAATGTCAATTTCTTGATAATAAAATCCTGGTAAATGAAGACTTCCTTGATGAACAATTATTAGCAGTTAGAGATTTAGATCCTTGGTATGCTGATTATGTCAATTATTATGTATCTGATATTATCAATCCTGACTTTGACTTTTATCAAAGAAAGAAATTTTTAACAGATGCAAAACATTATTTTTGGGAAGAACCAAATTTATATAAAATGTGTTCAGACTCTATAATCAGGAGATGTGTTCCAGAACAAGATCAACAAAGTATTATGACGTTTTGTCACGAATACTCTTGTGGTGGTCATTTTAGTGGGAATAAAACTGCTAGAAAAATTTCTACAATCTGGATTATATTGGCCTACTGTTTTTAGAGACTACGACATATTTTACAAAACTTGTGATAAATGTCAAAGAACTGGTGGAATAGGTAAAAGGAATGAAATGCCCTTGCCTATGAATATAGTTGTTGAAATTTTTGATGTTTGGGGTATTGATTTTATGAGTCCTTTTCTGGTCTCTAATGGTTGTGAGTATATTTTAGTCGCTGTTGATTATGTGTCTAAATGGATAGAAGCTATTGGTACTAGAAATAATGATGGACAAACTGTTGTCAAGTTTTTGGAAGATATTTTTGCTCGGTTTTGGAGTACCGAGGGCTATAATTAGTGATCAAGGAACACACTTCACTAATAGATTATTCAATTTAGTCCTTAGAAAATATGGTGTAACACACAAGTTAGCTACACCATATCATCCTCAAACCTCTAGACAAGTAGAAGTGAGTAACAGACAGATAAAAGCAGTTTTAGAAAAGACTGTGAGACCGAATCGTAAAGATTGGGAGCCTAAACTCAAAGATGCTCTTTGGGCATACCGTACTGCATATAAAACCCCAATATGAATGAGTCCTTATCGGATGGTGTATGGCAAAGCTTGTCATTTGCCAGTTGAGATTGAACACAAGGTTTATTGGGCCGTTAAAGCTCTTAACTTTGACTTAACTTTGGCTAGTGAAGAAAGACTTTTCCAGTTGAATGAATTAGAAGAGCATAGATTAAATTCGTATGAGAATGCTAAAACTTATAAAGAAAAGACCAAGAAATACCATGATATGGGATTAGCTAACAAGATGTTTCGTCCAGGATTAAAGGTACTTCTTTTTAATTCTAGACTTAGATTATTCCCCGAAAAACTAAAATCGAAGTGGTCTGGTCCTTTCACTATAGTTCGAATTTATCCTCATGGAGCGATTGATATTAAAAACCCAAAGACCAATGAAATGTTTAAAGTTAATGGTCACCGACTCAAACCATACCTTGAACCCATGTCAGTAGAGAGAGCAATATAACTCATTCGTCTCTCTGACAATGAACCACCGAGAGATTAGGTTTGCAGTTGGGTCGAGCTAAAGACGTTAAATAAGTGCGCTAGGTGGGAGGCAACCCACTTTGATGAATTTTTATTTGCTTTCGTAGTGTAATTCAAATATGTTGTTCTCCGTCTTATTTAATTATGGACATTTAATTTAAATTTGAATATGCCATAATTCAAGTTTGGGGGAGAAAAGCATCGTAGTGTTGTATTTATATGTTACTAATATTTTTAGTTTAGAGTTTGTGTAGAATTTTCAGAGTGTAGGAAAGAAACGGACCTAACGGAGCGTAACGGAACTGACGAAAGGACTAAACTGCAAAAACTGCCAAAAGCCTGAAAGCAAAAACCAAGGCAAACATTCTGTTGACCTTGTAGACGCAAGGCCTAAAACCCTTGCGACCGCAAGGCCCTAATAAATGCCAGACATGTGACCGTCACCCATCATCAATTTCCGTGCATTCAGGTTGACTACTGACCTTACGGACGCAAGGCCTAAAGACCTTGCGGCCGCAAGGCCCCCTTTATAAGCAACAGCCGGGTAGCCATGGAAATCACAATTTCAGAAAACTTCTCTCTCTCTTTCTCAAAAATCCGACGAGCTCGTTCCAAATTCCGGCCAAGTCGCAACTCAAGTCTCTCCTCCTTCAAGCTTCCATCCTTCATCCACCGTCATCTCACTTCACCAAAGTCTTGAAGAAGGTGGACCACCATTGATTCCGGCAACGAAGCTTCGACGATCTGGCCAATCTCCTTCTATGATTTAAGCACGCAATCCAAGTATCTTCTATCCCTTTTTTTAGCTAAATTTTTGATTATTCAAAATATTTGCATGACAGGGTGATAGACGTAGTTTGATAAATTTTGCATGCTTAATTTGTTTTAGTTATGTTGTGATAATTTAAATTTTTAGAGAGTAGATTATTTTTGTGCTTTAAAATAGAATGACCCCTAAACGTAGGAACACCGGCCCATCCACGTCCCGCTCCCAAGAGGAGGAGCCTCATTACGATGCCTACCATTTTATTTCTTTCGAGGCTTCGGAGAGCTATACTAAAAAACTCTCCAAGAGCATTGATCGATGTATTTTATACGTCGACATCAAGCACTTTTATGACTTAAATTGAGCGATTCCACCACTTTTTTAGTTGTTTTATGAGTTTCAGGGTTTTAGGTGGAATTATATGAATTATAAGGCTTTTTGGTGAATATTTCAAGAAGGGGCCAAAGTATAAATTGATGAAGAAATGGCAAAGGAACATTCTGGACACCTTGCGGCCGCAAGGTGTTTGGACCTTGCTTTCGGAAGGTAGGCAGTAACTCAGCCCCGAAGATTGAAGACCCTTGCGGACACAAGGGGTAGTGACCTTGCGGCCGCAAGGTAGCCATAACCGACTTTTGGAGGTTTTCAAGCCAGACTAAAACTCCTAAACCCCCTACAACTTCATGGTGTAAATAAAGGACGGTAGCCAGAGCTCAAGGACGGGAAGAAAGTAGTTTTATATAGTTTTAGAATAGGATCTAGCATGTATAACATAGTTTAGTTGTTGTAATTATAGTCTTGAAGATCGATCCATGTATTCAATCATCTCCATGTGTTGTTCATCTTCAAGGATGAACTAAACATCCATTAATCTAGGAGTTGGGAGGTAATTTGTATTGAATCTATGCTTTAATCTATTTTTATTCATTTAATTCTTGTTGATTATGGTGATTATCAATCCCTTTATTATTTCACTTTGAGCAAATGAATGTAATCGTGAATAATAAAGGCCTAGAGGTGCGGATAACTGCATGATCAATGTGTATATGTCGTACACAAGCTCACCACCATGATAAATTGAACCTATCGATGCACGAGAGTGATAAGTTAGGGTCAGGTTCCATATATGACCTAAGTGACAGTTAGGATTCATATGTTCTTGTGCCTATGATATAGAATGGACGAATTATTTGGAGGTGGAGACTGAACGGTAATTCGACAGGCTATATCTATATTTTGTGAACGAACCCAAGAAATTGAATGATACTTTATCAAAATAAGCCATAGAAGAGATACAAGTGAAACCCTAATCCTAGATTTCCCTCCACCATAAGATCTTCATAACCTGTGATTGCTGCTAATTTAGTTAACTTTAGTATAATAATTAGTTTGGGTAAAATCAGTATAAAAACTCCCTTAGTTTAATAAATCGCTATCAATAATCGTGCTATTTGTGATCTTCTTGTCTATGTGGTTCGACCCTTACTTCCCAAGCTATTCTACAATAGTCTTGTCCACTTGCAAGGAAAATAATTAAAATAAGACATCAATCAAGCATAATCCTTGAGAGGGGATTTCAAGCTCAAGACTTTGTCCTCCCTGACCACTTTTACCGCCGTAGGTGGGCCAATCTTATTGAGGCCCCGGGCGTGGCCATCGTGGCCTTAGTCCGAGAATTTTATTCCAACGGGCAAATTGGCATAGATGGCGGAGTTATAGAGACTGTTGATGTTAGGGGTAGGAACGTTAGTTTTTCGTCCCATAACATTAACCGCTATTTTGGCACCACCAACTTTGCGAGAGGTGCCGACCAGTACAACCTCCATCTTTCTGACCTCGTTACTCTCGAGGTGGTAAATTCGCATATCGCAACACCTAATGTGGTTTGGACCTACAACCAAAACCCACCATTCCGCCCCCGCCCATGGACGAGACCCATCTCACGAACACGGCCAAATACATACCCTCATTAGAGGTAAGATAAACACGGGATTCGCGTTCCCGAGTTTGATTACCAGACTGTGTAGTGGGGCTGGAATCGTTTGGACTCCAGATGCGGAGAGAGTTTGGGAGGTTCCCGACATTTCGAGGGCTCTACTTTTTGAGCACCCTCGCCAGCCACGTGAGAGAGGCCCACGTGAGGAGCTGCCCGAGGAGGAGGATCCATTGAAGGCGATCTCCAACAGTCAAGAGGAGCTTATGCTCCAAAATGAGATGGTGAGTCAGCAGTTGGCACAAGTGCGTGCCGACTAGAATTATTTTTCTAGTTGGATTAACCAGGTTGGGCAGAATGTCTCCACATATTTTGGGATGCCACCTGGCACGATCCATGAGTTTCGTCCTCCTTCGTTATTTCCTCCCGACTCACCGTGAGTCGGAGCCCAAGTTTCTTCCTCTTTCGCTAGGTGGTCCTGCTATGTCCTTTTGATATTTCTCCTCCATCAACCCTCTCATAGGATGTTCTTCAATTTTGAGGACAAAATATAAATTAAGTTTGAGGGGGGGGGAATTCTAAGCCCAGAGTCCTTGCAGGTCCTAGCCTAATGAGGAGTGGAGTTGGGTTACGTTTTTAGGGTGACGAAAAATTTCTTTTCCCTCTATCGTGTCTCCTTCTCACTCTATTTTCTTGATTTCTATTTTTCTTATTTTTGGGTACTCGTTATGGGGACCCATCATCAATTGTGTCATCATCATCTCCAAATGTTTTATAAAAAAAAGAAAAAAAATAAAAAAATGTTTTATTTCAAAATTTTCATCCTCAAGTCTTTGTGTGGTCGTACTAGTCGATGAGGAGTTAATGCAATGAGCCACATAACTTTTCCATAGATCATTCTGGAATTTACTTGATTCTGCAAAATTCTTGATTTTCTCCAAATCTTTGTGCACCTACACCAGTGATAATTATAGATTGATTAGAACATTTTTATAAAGTTTATAGCACCCATCTCATTTTAACAACAAAATATGCACAAGAATATGAAGAATAGCTATCCTAACATAATTGTCGCATTGAATTGTAACTTAGGGTAAATTTCATGATAAGTTAGATTACTTTGATTTTTCTAACTAATATATCTCAAGCACACTTTCGAACCGTGTCTGCATGTTAGTCTCAATTATCCCTACCATCTGCTTCAGCGAATGCTTATGTGAAATCCAGTGATGCTAAATCTTCGATTCCACAACTTCCATAATTGACATGATGTTTTATATGTTTTACTTTCTTAAAAACTGCATGAGTATTTTGGCTTTAAGATATGATATAGGTCATCTTTGGATCGTTTGAGCCTAAATATTTCCTGACATTTATTAAAAATATCCTTAGTGTCCCCTTTGAGCCTAATTAAAAAGAATGGAGTGTGCTAAGCACACATTAAACCCCCATTCGACATCATTTCTATTACCCACATTAACTTAACCCTTAAGCTTATACACTTTTGCCTACCCTTTGAAAGAGTAGGATGTTGGTGGGGAATTAATTTTATGGGACCAATTTTCAGTCAAGAAAGTTTACCGAAGACTTCTTTCTTCCCGTTAAAAAAAAAGAAAAATTATAGATCGACGAAAAATGAAACGGAAGAAGAAGAGTGCAAGAAGATTCACATGAAAGCATAGCTTTCAAGAGAAAAATATGATAGAAAAATTCTGCTGAAAAAGATGATGAGATATTTTTAGCTTGATATATTGTACAAAAAAAGTTTGGGGGGGGGGGGGGGGCGAGAAAAAGGAAAAGAAAAAGAGAACCCCCCCCCACTTTTGGTCTTTGCAGGTCCTAGCCTAATTGGGAAAAACTTCCTTTTGCTTGGAAGTATAAGGGGTAAAGGGTAGTCTTGCTCTCTCACTTTGTATTCTATTTCCTTTCCATCATATCCCCCTACACCATGGCCTTACATTACAAGCTATTAAAGACCTATTGATTTTCTTGACAATGCTTGTGTTTGTTGATTTGATGGTAAGGCATGTAAATTGATCTCCACTTCATATTCATAATATTTGCAAGCTCACTGTGTTAGCATAATCTTAGCTATTGCAAGTAATTGGGGTAGGAGAGCATTGTATGTCATACATAAAAGTGCATGGGATGGATGTATAAGTTTTTAAAATCCTTGGTGATCTCTCTTTCTGTAATAGACCGGGTTTTGATGGTAGATCTCATATTCTGTGTTGCATTGGTTTTACTTAAACTCTGATTTTTAATGAATGTGTTGCTTAGCGTAATAAAACTGTTTTAGTTAAGATATTTTGTATGACTGGTGATCACACACACACGGAGAAATTAAGACCGGTAGCAGTTTGAGTATAAATCAGTTTAGTTTGCACATATGTGGGAAGCATCTGATTGAGACTACTTTGATATGCCATGCTATTATGACTTGAGGTTGAATCCAAAAATATTTTTGTTTTATTGTTTCTAGAATAACTTTTACCTGATTTTGTATTTATTAGTTTTTGTATTTATCTGCTTAGTCGAGTCACTCGTAAGAATCTCCTTGAGTTTGTGGGTTTCTAGAGGAGTGTAAATAGTGTCACCCTCCAAAAAGATTTTCTTAATTTTAGTTTATTTATTTTTGTATTTATAAGTATTGTTTACTCGTGGATGAGCAAAGTTTAAGTTTGGGGGTATTTGATAGACGTATTTTATACGTCGTTATCAGGTACTTTTATGACTTAAATTGAAGCAATTCTACGAGGCTTTTGGCTACTGATATATGTTTTTGAGTTGTTTTATGAGTTTTAGGGTTTTAGGTGAAATTATATGAATTATGAAGACTTTAGTGAATATTTCGAGGAAGGGGCCAAAGTGTAAAATTGATGAAAAACGGCAGAAAGAGAATTTGGTGACCTTGCAGCCGCAAGGTAGAAATACCTTTCCTTCACAAGGTAGGCAGAAAAGAGGCTCCCGAAATCAGACCCTTGCGGACACAAGGTCATTACCCCTTGCGACCGCAAGGTTCCTAGAACCGACCTTTCGGGGTTTTCAAGTCGGATTGGAACTCCTATTCCTCTACAACTCGATGGTATAAAGAAAGGACGGTAGCCAAAGCCAAAGGGCGGGCGAGAAATAGTTTTAAATAGTTTTAGCTAGGATTTAGATTGTATTACGTAGTTTAGTTGTTGTAATTACAGTTTTGAAGATCGATCCATGTATTCATTCATCTCCATGTGCAGTTCATCTTCAAGGATGAACTAAACATCCATTAATCTAGGACTTGGGAGGTAACTTGTATCGAATCTATGGCTTTATATATTTTTATTCATTCAATTCTTGTTGATCATGGTGTTTATCAACCCCTTAATTATCTCGCTTTGAACAAATTAATGTAATCGCAAGTGATAAAGGCCTAGAGGTGCGGATAACTGCATGACCAATATGCATATGTCATACACTGGCTCACCATCATGATAAATTGAACCTATCGATATACGAGAGTGATAAGTTAGGGTCAGGTTCATATATATGACCTAAGTGACAGTTAGGATCCATATGTTCTTGTGCCTAGGATATAGAATGGACGAATTATTTGGAGATGGAGACTGAACGGTAATTCGACAAGCTGTATCTATCTTTCAACGAACCCAACTTATTGAATGATACTTTATCCAAATAAGCTATAGAGAAGATACAAGTGAAACCCTAATCCTAGATTTCCCTCCATCATCAGATCTTCTCGACTATGATTACTGCTTAGTTAATTTAATTTGCTGCTTTAGAATAATTAGTTTAGATAAAATCAATATAAAAACCCTCTTAGTTTAATAATATTGCTATCGATAGTCTTACTATTTGTAATATTCTTGTCTCTGTGGTTCGACCTTTGTTTCCTAGACTATTCTACAATATTCTTGTCCACTTGCAAGGAATAATTAAAATAAGACACGATCAACCACATAACTTTTCCATAGATCACTCTGGAAATCACTCGAGTTTGCAAAATTATTAACATTCTCCAAACCCCTTGTGCACTTTTCCCAGTCATGTTTATGGACTAATTTGAATTTTTACTAAGTTTATAGTACACATTTCATTCTAGCAAAAATAGAGTACATGTTGTTGTGCACGTGATTTGCAAGAGAAGCAAGACAGAAACGGATCAAGGAAGCACGTCCTGATTCAATGGTTTCATTAAAATCAGAGAAGTAAACTCTGATTTAAATTGTGGTTTAGATGCATCCTTATGATCATCATATTGTTGCATGAATGATTTGAAAAAGGAAAGAAAAGGTTATATTGTGGTTTTATGCATTTACGTGAATATCAATGTATTGCATAAAAGGTTTGGAAAAAAAGGAAAGGAAAAGGGGTATTTTGTGAAGTATCGAGAATATTATGATACATGTTCACGGTTGTATTGTAGTAATATGATGCAATGATTATTTGATAAATGTGCATATTATCATGTTATTTGTTGTAGCATACATGACTCACTACGTACTTTGTTTTAGTCTTCAGCTGCTCATTAGCCGCGTAGTGGTTGAGTAGATCGTAACTGTAGTAGTGCACAACTGGTTGATAGATCGAGTTGAGATCATGTGTTCGTGCTAGTAGCATACAACTCCTTCGAGTAGTAGCTCGTGGAGTCCCATTTCTTTATGGCATTATCTGTTCATATTATGTAGGTTGCTATTCTTATGAGGTCAAATTTATGTAAAGTTTTATAAACTTTACGGTCGGGTAGATCTTGGGTATTTGTCAATTTTATTTTGTAGCCGACATGTATCGTCGAGCTTGTGTACATTAGCTATAGTATTTATTCAGTTGTGTCCGGGGCACACAGTAGCCATGGGGCATTTGGTTTTATTGTTGTTGTTGTAGTCGTCGTCGTCGTCGTTGTGGTTGTTGTTGTTGTTATTGTTGTTGCTGTTTTGCGCGATGTTGCATCGCATGGATCAATTTTTTGGTCCGAGAGATTTACTATCTCTTTAGTCATGCTTAGCTTGGAACTTGATAACTCGAGTGTGTTATAATAATTTTGCTTCCGCAGTTTTGAATTTGTTGTTTTGTATTGCCGTTACAGCTTTACTTCCTTGTTAGAGCTCGTGTAGCTCGACTGTTTGACTTGTGACAAAATTCTTAGCTGGCATAAGACCCTTGTCACAAAATTGGGATATGCTCAAGAGATTGTGCTTTAAGCCATTTACTAGAGAAACTTTACTGATGGAGAGATTTCCTCTGGTGATTAAGCCATACCCAATTGTTTTCCTCTTGTATTGTCGTCGAATATCACCATCGGACCTTTAGTTTTAGATATATCTGAAAGTAGACATATGTTCCCTGCCATATGCTTTGAACAGCCACTATCGAGGTACCAGATGTTCTTATCTTCTAAATCTATAGCCATGAAGCAAACCTGGAAAAATAAAGGAAACTAGGTCCCTTTTATTTTCTTTTGGGTCCTGATGATTAGCAACCTTTTGGAACCCATACCTACCTAACCTTAAGAGAACTAGGTCTCTCAGATTTTGGTGTGAACCTTAGCAGACATTCTGGGGCCAGATGGCCTAAACAATTACATAAGTGACAAAAGTGAAAGTTCCATGGAGAACTGTGATCTGCTTTTGCTGTAGAGTGCTAGTGACTTTCTTTCTTACCAACAACACTCTTGGGTTCAGCAGGCTTGTTGAAAGTAGGCTTGAGAGCTTTCTTGTGAGTGTTTCTGGTTCTATTAATAGCAAACCTAGCCTTGGCTTATTTGTTATCAGGAGACTTAGGAGCATCCACCAGAATTCCCTTAAGCTTAGTATCAGCAAGCTTGGGAGCCTTGGCCTTTTCTTTGATAAACTTGATAGGTACGAGCAGAGATTTTGTTTGTCTAGAAACAGCAGACTTTGCCTGAGTAGAGTTGCTGTTTACCTTTGTTACCAAAGGTCTGTTGAGAGAAGGAACGATCAACAGCAGTCTTGGAGGATTCGCCTTCCTCTATGACAGAAGAGCTAAGTTGTGCTCATCATTATAGCCTAAGCCTGATTTATATACAATTGACTTTTGGCTTGATAGGATTCCTTCAAAGGTTTCCTTAGACCTGTTCCAGGAGAATCACCTAGAGTCACGCTAAACATATCACTCATGAAGATTCACATATAATCATTTATTTCACACGAGTAGGATACATGATTGAGATACATCTCCAATTGGCCGCAAACCCCATACACGCTTGTTATCTCGAACACGAATATAGATTACTCACAAATCATCCCGAGAAACAAATCATGGGGCCAGGTCCCTACAACCTCGGCAGTCTATGATTGGCAGGCTACTACCCCAAAACACAAAGTAGAGCCACTACCCCAAGAGTGCAGGTAATCATAACCTCAGTCATGGCCGTGGCTGAGGGCTTGATTCTTGAGCCCAATCAAACTCCATTAATAACCGGCACTGCACTCCACCCCGTGACCCAATTAGAGGGTCATTTGATGCTCAACATAATCACAAGGTGTTATTCCCAGTCACAATGTTGTTCTCAAACACAATTCTCAGGTTGTTCACAATCACAGTTGTTCCCAAACACATTTCTCAAGTTGTTGAGCTTGGGACTTAGGTCGAGAACGACCCGAGTATGAAACATTAAACGAGACTCACTAGAGTAGCTTAAGTATTTACTAATAACTTATGATAGTCGTAAGTGATTCCTGCGGCGTTTGATTAAGGTTGGGTTTTGGTTTTCTGGACCCGTGTGGTTCTGAAGAGTGCTTGTGTCCAAGTGACACTTAGATTTCAGGTTATTGAATTATGGTTATACCTTGGGAGCTTAAATAACTTAGTAAGCCGGTTAATCAAACTTTGAGAGTTCGGAGAATGAGTTGATTTATAATGAATTACCTTTCTAAAGAGAACCCTTTAAGGTCATACTTTCATTGATTGGTAACCATAGATTAACTAGGTAGTTCTGAGAGTTATGTGATTTGTGATTGTAAAGTTAACGATTTAACTAGCATTCATGTAAGGATATGAATCTCCATGTCTTCTTGTTATTTGATGAAATGCATGACAGTTATCATTTCATATAATTGATATTCTACGTAGTTATTAATATGACTTATAAGCATATTGAGTGTTCTTGCCTTCAAGCGTGATCTGTTATGCGATTTTCGATTTATGCTAAACTTGGATTCTACTACTTAGTGGAATTATGAATTGAAATTGAACTAAGCTTGAATTGACATTAATCAACTTAGGTTTTCAACTTGTACTTGACTTAGTGATTTGGGAACTAGGATTCCTAAATGGAACAAGAACCTAGCTATGCCTCAAGCGAGAACATAGAAACGGGTTAGAGACACATATAACATTTATACCCTATTTGGATGAAACAGTAGTAAGGACTTAGTGGAGTCGAGTTAAGGAAAAATTGAATCTTACGAGGATCTTGGTAAGATCCTACGTCATTGTAACCCATTTGACTAGACTACTATCTTTTGGAACATGATTTGATTAATGTGGACAAATTGGCACTTGTGCTTTTGAGACTCAATTGAGCTTCAAAAGTGATTTAAATGAATATTACAACTATTTGTATTATCGAGAGTTTATTGTAGAGTAATAGTCCATTTGACATTGGACGAGTTAGCTCGGTCCCTATTCGATTTCATGGCAAGTACATATCTACTTGTGCATTGCATATAAGTCCAGCTGATCGCATTACTTGATTTCTTGTGTTGATGGTGGGATGACGTATCGTCTTCACAAGTTATGGGACTTGTGGTTGTTATGTATCGACATACCAGATTCAATTCACACACCCTCCACTACTGATCACAGTAGGGAAGTAGCCCCCACTGTCGTAACCAATAGAGCGACCTGGCTTGTGCTATTGGCCCGAGTATCCCTTGGTATGTCGATGTATCAATCACGTGCATCTGACAGCACGAATACCGTCTAACAGTTGTAATTATAGGAGCGACCCAACGACATTGATTCGGTACCTCCTCCATCCCTTATGTGGCTTACTGATCGTGTCTTAAGGGACGAACCATAGAGACAAGAAGTAATCAAATAGCAAGTAAACCGGTAGCAATTAAACTAAAGGGGGTTTTTTTTTATTTATTTAATCTAATTTATTCTACGAAAACAGGAAATCTAATTAATAGTCTAAGCAGCAATCACAGGTGTGAAGATTTTATTGTGGAGGAAAATCTAGGAACATGGATTCACTTGTATCTACTCTATTGCTCTTTTAATTAAAGTCTCACTCAAAATCTTGGGTTTGTTCACTAAAGATTGATATAGATTGTCAAATTATAATTCAGTCTCAATGCTAAATAGTTCATTTAATCTATACTCTAAGAACAAGAACATTTGAAATTCCTATCTGTCACTGTGGGTCGCCCGGGATGCGCCCGTGCCCCACGCGCCGTTGGATAGGGGTGCGCATACGTGCGGATGCGTGACACCACTGCTCTCATTCCATTCTCCCTTGTTTAGGGGAAAACGAAATTAAAAGTGCGAGAGGAGTGCTGTCTAAAATAGCGCGTTGGAATACGCTTCGGTTGACTTTAGTTGATTTTTGGTCCAATATGGGAGCTTTGGGTTTCCTGCATCAAGTTATCCTTTGTTTAGGGGATACCAGAATATAGGAATAGATCGCCCTTTCATTCCCATTCTCCCTTGTTTTGGGGAAAACGGAAAAGTGCAAAAAAGGATGTTGCGAGGCCCCACTATGGATTTTATGAAAATAGCCTTATGGCCTATTTCGGATCACTATGGGTGCTTTGGGTTTCCTGCATCAAGTTATCCCTTGTTTAGGGGATACTAGGATATAGGAATACATCACCCTTTCATTCCCATTCTCCCTTTTTTAGGGGCAAACGGAAAAGTGCAAGAAAGGAGTGTTGCGACGCCCCACTGGATCCAAAATGTTTTATAGAATCGCCATCTTTATTTTAAGGCAAAAATAAAGAAAAACCAAAAGAAAAGAAAAACCAGAGATTGCTAAACAGGTTCGGAGGCTAAGTTACGAGTTGGGAAGGTACTAGGCACCCAACTCGCCCTTTCGGTCTCAAAAGCGGTTTTTGGCTAAAGTATGCTTTTTGTTATATTTATTTAGAAAATAAACAAAGCATTAAAAAGGCTGGAAATAAAAGCAAATACATCCGCGGCTACATTATTTACGGACTTGCAGTCATCTTCTTACAATAATTACAGATATATTTAAAAATATTTGGCCATTATAACGGCTCTTTTACATAGTATTTTCTAACTAAATCTGGGCAGCACAACGGCTTATATTTTCTACATTGGGCCGGATTTAAAGAATAACTTTTATAAAAAAAATGCCCTTAAAGGCTATTACCTTTTAGAGCGGAGAGTGCTTGCTCTGTCCTTCTCGAGAGAGGGAGACTTTTTGTGCTGCTGCTGCTGTGGTTTGGGAAGAGTAACGACTTATTTTTGGTGGTTTTGGCTTGCTTACTCGGGCAGACTAAAGGCTTATTTTTGGTGGTTTTGGCCTATTTATTTGGGCGGAATAACGGCTTACTTTTGGTGGTTTTAGCCTATTTACTCATGCAAAGTAACAGCTTACTTTGTGGTTTTTGGGCCGGGGAAATTGGGTGGATACCTAACTAAAGGGCTAGGGATCTTTTAAACCGGTTGGCTTTTGGTTTGGCGGAGTTTTGGCAGGGTTTCGAGGCTTTATAGAAGGACCACTCCCAATCTCACTTCACTCTCTATTTTTCTCAGCGTTAGGGCGACGTAGATAAATTTTATCGGCGTTTTCTCTCTTGGTTTCTTCCGGGCTTTGAAAGTGAGCCCCAAGCTCTGTATTTATAGCCTGGGAAGGGGACTCATCGGGTATTCAAAATCCTCTTTAGGCGCTTAAATCCTCTTTAACTGGGGAGGAACTGCAGCTACACTATAGCTCCATGGGCGCCTCCAAATGCTCCTCTTGGCGCCGCGCCAAGACCCCTTTTAGGCCGCGCCAAACTACTGTTTCAGCTTCTGATTTCGACGCTTTAGCCCTTGCATTTTACTGTTTTACGCATCCTGCTTTGCCTTTTGCATTTTTAACTCCTGTAACTTGACATTTTTTAAGTTTAAATAGTTCTTGATATCACATGCTAGAGTTACATATCAGGAGTACGAAATTGGGGTGTCTACAGAGCCCCTCAACAATGGAGCCTACGGGTAACCCGAGGCTTATTGAGTAGACGAACATCGTTGATAAACAATAGACTCTCCAATTTCGTGCAATTAAAATAGGAGAGGAATGCAACAGGTAACAGTTATAATGCAACAGTTTATAATGCTAACCAAACTCCATAGCCTAGACATATTTAGTCGGTTATAGCAGATTATTGTAGTTTCTAAGCGGATATGCAATGAAATGCTCTAATGGTCAGATCTACTAGTGTAGGCTGCCTATGTATCCCTTAATAAAGAAACTCATACCAAAACGTAGTTCAGGCCAAAACCTAAACTATCACTCATGCAACGCTCGTGCCTACCGAAATAGGTTGCCTACGTATCCTTATACAAGGAATCAGACCGAAACGTAGTTCACTTTGCTGGGGATCAAATGCTGCGATGCGAGTGCTGCGGTGCAAGTGTTGCAATGCTATTAAACAAGTGCTACAAAGCTTATCAAATGAATCAGACCAATCGTAGTTCGTCTGCTTCTGTGCGGCATAAAATGTCTCCTCAGGAACGCTGGCTTCGTCGAAGAGCAAAACCTTTCCCTCTGATCCGGGGTTGCGTGCCCTTTAAAGGAAAGTTTTCCAACACAGCTATTGATGTCTGAAATTCAATGTCTCCTCAGGAACGCAGCCTAAGTCGGAGAACAAAGCCTTTCCCTTGCCCCGGGGTTGCCTGCCCCTTTAGGAAAGTCTTCCAAACATCACACAAATGCACAGAAAAGGAAAATACCTTCCTTTCCTTACCCTTGCCGTGCCCTTGCGGCAAATTGCGGCTTTCTTTGCTTTCTTTGCTCTTCTTTGAGGATTTTTCTTTGCGCGGTTCGACTTTTGCTGGAAATTCTTTTCCCATTTTCCGCTACATTTTTTGGCTTCAGCTGGAAAACCTTTCTTTATGCTGCTGCATTTGTCCTTTTGCTGCTCTTTCTAACCTTGGTTAGAAATTTTCTTTCCCTTGCTGCTGCATCTTCTGGTTCCAGCTGAAATTCCCTTTTCTTTTCTTCTTGCTGTTGTATTTTCTTTTTTCTGCATTTTCTAGCTTCAGCCGAAAATTTCTTCTTTTTACCGCCGCATTTTCTTTTGTTGCATGCATTTATACTTTTTCCCTCTCTCTTTCTCTTTCTTTTTTTTCTTTTTCTTTTTTCTTTTTCTTTTTTTCTTTTATTTTTCTTTATTTATTTTTTATTTTTTATTTTCTTTTTTTTCTTCCTTCTTTTTTTTTCTTTCTTATTTTTTTCTTATTTTTCTTTATTTTTCTTATTATTATTTTTTCCTTTCATTTTTCTTTATTTTTCTTTATTTTTTCTTTCATTTTTTTTCTTCCTTTACTCTTTTTTTATATATATTTTGCAGCATACATTTTTTTTATTGCTGATAAAATTTCTTTCTTATATATATATATATATATATTTTTTTTTTTAATTGCAGGTCTGGGCCTTTTCATTTTTTCATTTCACGCCGAGTCGTCTTTGTCAGCGTGTCCACCAGCCACCTTATCTGCTTGAGTTCATTGATGAGAACAGAGTTCGGCCGGATCAGGACGGCAGTTGTTCAAAAAAGGAGCTGGTGCAGGAGCGGATTACTAGCTCGAGTGCGGGTACAGTGCACTTCCTTCCTTGGGAGGGCCTGGAGGGGCATTATGCTATTGCTTTAGGATTGAATCGCTGCCGGATACTGATGGTATCCATTATGGTGGACTCCTTGTACATGGGCGAGTGGGTCAACCGTGCCAGCATTATTCGATTTTGGTGCCTCCAGTGGTGCCTCCTAGGCCCCCTTTTTGGGTGATAGAGCCCGACCACTTGCCGAACAGGTATCAGTACCTGTCGAAATTCCTTATGCCAGCAACTGATTTTCCGGTTATGGCATATGAGGATTTCTTGCGGACAGTGCTTCATCCTCCCTTTCCTGCTCCTGCTGTGCCCAGACGGGCTTCTGATGCCTCTGCCAGGCCAAGGCTTTCCATCCCAACTCTCGATAAGAATCTGGAGTTTGCTGAGCCTGATGACGTCTTCTCTACCTTTCAGTATCATTGGGGCGGTCATGTGGTAGAGGAATTGCTTCCAGATGTCGAGATTCCTGAGGAGCGTCGGGTTCCGGAGCAAGCCCGTTTAGTAGACACATTTACCTTTGCATTTCTTTCTTTTTCTTTTCCATCATGCACAAATATTTTTATATATCATTTTTCTTTTTATGCACACCTATTTTTTTTGGAGACTAATATATTTTCTTTTTTTGTTGTCTCACTGTCTTTTTCAGGTGAATGTGTCCACTTACAAGAGACTGCTGCGGGGCTTTTTCAGCATTAACAAGCTTTACCAAAAGCTTGTTGACGAATTTTCCTGCAGGGGGAATGATACAGTGCGACAAACCAGGCGTCAGGATGGTGATGACGAGGATGCGGATGCTGGGTCGAGCCACGCTCGGGGCAGAGGTCGAGCATACAGAGCTGGTGGCACAGAGGGCCCTTGGGTCATGTGTGGTGGTCTTGATAGGAGCCAGTCGTCCCATGGACATTAGTCTTGGATACCTGCGCTTATTAGTTTCGTTTTTCTTTTTTTTTTCGTACTAAAACCTATACAAACAATATAATTTTATATGATGCAAAAATATATTAAAATGCAGACTCAAAATACATGCATAAAATAAAGCTATACCAATATCTAAGGGTAACGACACGCTGTATTTTAGAAAAGGGTTTTATGAGAATACACCTTCCAGCTCGAGCGGGCTTTTTTGATAATACGCGGGGAGTAAAAGGCAGCCGCCTTCTCCTGTTTTCTGGCCATATAATTGCCGCTAAGCTAGTGTGCGTAGCCTTTTCTTCTTTCTCCGTAATTAGACATAAATAATAGAAATTCGGGGCAGCCGGGATCAGGCGTCTCCGAGCGATGGCGGCAACTTTGGCGCGACCAAACAAGGCCTTTGGCGTGGCGCCAGAGAGGGCATATGGCGGCGCCATGAGTTCTTTCTGTGCAATCCCTGTTCAGCACTATTCGCGTACTGTGCTCAGAAATCGTCAGTTTCTTGGATTTTCGGTATAAAAGGCGGACGGGGGATTGCTTGTTTCTTCACAAACTCATCTGCCTCTTTCTCACACACTTCTAGCCTTGCTTCTGCTCAGCCATTGCCACCTTTATCAGATAATCCTTTGCATTTCTTCTTAAAAATGGTTGTACGAATTCATACAACGCTAGAGATAGAAATTTATGAGAATGCTTTGGATTTTTGGATTCTCTCCTTGCGCTCAGACGAGCGTGATTGGTTCGATCATATCTTTGGATGCAGGTGCCTACTATCCTGGAGGAATATTATCATTAATTGGGACATGCTGAGGGAGAGCCTCCAGGTTTTGGTCTCCTCAAGACCACCTCTTTAACTTTGGTATGAACGAGATGTGCCCCACTTATGAAGAGTTCTGTGCAATGTTGGGGGTGGCACCTTCTCGTCTGATTGTCATGCGTTCTCACTGGAGGCGTCCGTATATGGAAATTAGGGAGCTGTTTCGCACCACTTGCCTCACTACTCTAGGTTTTTATGATGGAGTAACTTTTGATTTGACTGTCCTTCCTGGAGCCTTTACAGAGTTCAGGGAGGATGACATAGATTACTTGAGGCGTCGACTGTCTGCGCTTTTCCTTTGCCTGGTAGGGAGGTATTTGATGGTGGGCCAACTCGGATTTATAGATGTACGGGTTGTTGACCCAGCATTGCAGGCATGGGATCGCCGGCTGAACATTATTCCGGTGATTCTGGCGGAGACTCTAGCGGGCCTGGATGCTTTTGCAGGCGGTGATGAATTATTCCCTACCGGCAGCCTCATTTTGCTCCACATGTGACTGGAGGAGCACATTCTTTGGGTGATGGCCCCTGTACCGCATGGAGCATTGTATGACCCAGGGCTTTATGGCCTTCGTGGTCACTTTCCTCAGACCAACTATTCAGAGTATGATTGGGCTGAGAACTTTTTTCGCAGGGGCTCCATGGACATAGTCTGGGTGATCCACCACTGGCAGATTCGGCGCTTCATCATGTATTCCGCAAAATATAATCAAGTTGTCTCGCTAGGCATCGAGCGGACTTCTTTTTATAGAGCCGACACGATATTGGGCCAGTTCGGGAGAGAGCAGTTTATCCTTGACCCAACCCGTTCTATATATCTGGAGGCGGATAATAATAACGGGGAGCTGGGTACCACTCTCTAGGGAATGTGGCAGCAGGATTTTGATAGGCTGGAGGTGGCCTATTTATTTTCTGATTATATGCTCCTTTCCCACGAATATCTGGCATGGATAATGGTGGCTGTCGAGGGGTCATCCCGCGTGATCAGGCGTGGACTGAGGAATTTGCTGGGCCGTCATATTGCTAGTGGTATAAATGCTCGCCTAATGGAGATAGGCGAGGACATTGATAGTTTGGGGCTAGTCGTCCCTCAGGCCCTACAAGAGGAATTCAGGCGGGTACATAATCTTGGTGCCCAGACAGCTCCTGGACCAAATACAGCGGGTCCTAGCAATGCGCCCCGCAGGTTAAGCAATGCAAGCGAGCGACCGCCAACCCTTGGGAACAGTGGGCTGCTCCCCCTCGAGGCTGGATGGAGCACGACTTTCAGGAATGATGGCAACGGGCTTCCTCGGCTGATCCACGCAAGCAGGCAGCATAACCCGTGGGAGCCAGAGGAGGCTGTTCCTCCTCCTCAGCCTGGATGGGGCACTGCTTTTAGAAATGATGAGGTCGGTCCAAGTAACACAGCTGCCCAAGAGAATGGGGATGCCGATGATGAAGAAGAGGATACTTCCGGGGGCTCCCATGCGGATGAAACTAGAGCTTCTTCTGCGCCTCACAGGAGGAGTATATGGGCCCGGCTAGGCGGATGCTGCAGACACTGATGGACCACCTTGGGGCTTGAGCTGCAAAATAAGGGATAGTTTTTGGGGGAACAAGGGGGATAGAGGCAATAATAGATATGTACAGGTAGATAATGCACAATCTAAATTTCTTTAGCAATTATTCCTAAGTTGCACCTTAGGACCTGTAATTTTATATTTTAGTGTTTTTATCGTGAGCTTAAAGTAGTGGTTTTCTTTTTCTTGTCGGTCGAGCCTCTTGTATCTTTGAACCTGGAGGTAGAATGCCGAGGATTTAAATAGTGCCTTCCCTCTCCTTTTTCTCCTGTTTTTTTTTAATATATGTATGCTCTAATTTTTGCCTAAGCTGCCCTTTCGGGTTTTCAACCTAGCGAACCCTTATTTCTTATTTGATTGTGTTTTTTTATATGCTCCAATTTTTGCCTAGGCTGCCCTTTCGGGTTTTCAGCCTAGCGAGTTGGAGGGGGAAACGACCGCTGGATAAATTAGCTCAAGCATAATACCTTTTAAGCTTGTCGAGATTGAAGGGCTGAACAAGGTCTTCTCCTTCTTGGTTTGTGAAAAGTACGACACCTCCTGACCGGATCTCTTTGACAATATACGGTCCCATCCATGGAGATTTCCATTTTCCCCTAGTATCAACATAACTAGGGGTTTTCTCAACACTAGTTCCCCGGCTTGGGCGTCGCGGCCTTTGACTTTTTATTGAAGGCCGGGCTATGCGCCTTTGATACGCTCGGGTATGCTCCAGGGCTAGTAGGCGTCGTTCATCGATTAGGGCTAATTCTTCAAATCGCCCTTTGACCCAGTCAACTTCTGCTATGCCAGATTCCATCATCACTCTTAGTGATGGAATTTCAACTTCAATAGGCAGCACTGCCTCCATGCCATATTGTGACGACCCGACCCGGATCCCAAGACGAAATCCCAAGGTCGTGCCGCCAGAAAGCAAATAACAACAAACAAGTAGCAAATAATGGGTAGGGCCATAACGGCGATACACCGACAACTCAAAACATACGCGGAAGCAAAATATAACATAGCAGTGGCGCCCGAGCTAACAAGCTCAAACTAAAACAACCAAAGAGATAGTAAATCTCTCGGTCCAAAAATTCGACTCGCGTGCGCAACATTGGGCACGTAGAACAAACTCCACGTTATGCAATTCAATATAGAGCATAAAATAAACCAAGTCATCGGCGAAGCTACGGTAGGAACCAACATTACACTAAGTCTAAGACTCTAGTCTAACAACTCAACGGCTAAAAACATGCCGGGAGTACAAACATAATATTTAACTAGCAATTTAACATGCTAACATAATCACCAATTAACCAAGCGCGACCAAAACCGATCGGCTACCAACAACATGAGTACTAACATTTATAAGTACTAACAACCGAGAAAACATATGGAGATATAACCATAAATAAACATCAGGCCACGACTTCTACTTGTCGGCTACCAAAAGAATAAGCTAAACAACATAATTACAAATAACACAATTCACATTTAGGTTGCTACCCCAACATGAAGTTTACATAACTTCATCTTTCCCAACGACCTCACCAAAAACAAATAAACTATCTAAGTAGCAACCTTGCCAGAAATAATACTTCGTCAACGCAATCTTCTTGATTTACTTGGATCCGCGCTCGGCTCGGATCTAGGGAAAACAACCAACAAATAAACGTAAGTCACAAAGACTTAGTAAGTTACTAACCGTAACTTCCTATCATGGCATAATGCTCAATCATAAATTACATCATGCTATCGTCATGAAATAACTTTATATAAAATCATGTTATGGCATCCATGCTCAACATTAATAAAACATGTTATCATTGTAGTATAACATCTCACTAAAATCCATGTCAAGGCATTTATATGCTTAACGATCATAATTCTTGTTATTGATATAACATAGCCTTCCGATGATTTACATGTCAAGGCATATAAACTTAACAACAATAATTCACGCTTTTAACATAATGCCATATCCGAATAATATTCATGATAAAGCATATTAACATTAACAACGGTAATTCATGTTATTGTTATAACATAGCCTTCCCATAATATTCATGTCAAGGCATATAAACTTAACAATAATGATCTAATACCTTTGGCATAAAACCACATTCCAATAATACTCATGTGATAGCATACATGCTTAACAACATTAATCAATATGTTATCTATTAAGTATAACATGTAAGAAACCAAAACAAACATCATATCATATCCAATTCACCAAGCACGTTATTCACTTAAGCACTTGTGAAACAATTCATGTATAAGGGATATGATACCATTACCCAAATTCCTCGGCGTGTCGCTCACGCAAAAACACGTGCAAAACCTTTATGTGCCCTCGATATCCCTCTCGTAGATATCGGCGTCCCGAGACGATCTCCGCTCGAGTTCCATAGTTATCAAAGTCATGTGTATTACTACAACTAAGATAAACTACTTCCCCACCGTGGCCATCGATGGAGGGTGTGTGCAAACCCGACGGCGATCCATCGCGATCACGAATCTCACAATTCGTGAAGGCGATGTATCGTCCCACCAAAACTCAACCAAACCGACTCCAGCTGGACTCAAAACCCAAGCACAAGTAATATATACTCATATGCTCAAAACAAGTAGGTAAACACTCTACTATCAAACTAGTCATGCAATTCATCCACAACTAGCATAAACATCACAACCGAGAATCATATAAGCTCTCATAATCAAGTGTGCTTCACACACTTCAAAACTTCTTGGAGGCTCGACCTCCATGAATTCTACCCAAAATTCCGTAGGACTTAAAATTATAGTTCTAGGATTCATACTAACCCAAAGGTTAACTCCGTTGAGTTCAATCTAAGTTTTCGAAAATTCAAGGATTAGAAGCTTAGGCTTCATCAACCCCTATATTCATAACTATCGCCCAAAACCATAATCCCAATGTTCAATATACTCATATAAACCCAACAAATTATTTAACAAAGCAACTTAGAACAAATTAATCATCTTGAGCATAATTTCATCTAAGTCATCATACCAATCATAACCTTCAAAACATGATTAAAATTTACAACATGGTTTAATATAATCTCTTAAACATGTGTAATTCAAAAACTAGGCTTACAATCATGTTTGACAAGCGAAACACAATTTGGGGAAAATCCCTTCAAGCATCTTTGTCATTCAAGCTCAATACCCATAATCAATTCATATAGCAAAGTTTAGTATACTCTATTAAGCATATAAAACATATTAATCAAGCTCACATCATCCATTTGCAAGCTAAAACAAAATTAGGGCAAGGCACCCTCCAAGAATCTCAACCAAACCAACATCAATCTTCATGAAAAATCAACATAATCAAGTTCAATAGGCAATTTAGAACATGAATTTCACATAGACATGGTCTCACATAGGCCAATCAAGCTCTAACATAAACTTGAAATCCTAGGGTTCATACATTTCTAGAAACCTAACAATGGCTTCCATTGACCCACACAGCACACATGGTTGATTCCCTAGGGTCAATGGAGCCTAAAAAAAAAGAAGAAAGGTAGAAACTTACAAAACTTAGCCCTAACAATGAAAATTCGTGCCCTAGAGATGATGTCTTCTCTTCAACTCCTTTCTTCAACCTTTGTAGGTAGAATGGGGAAGAAGAAGACTCCATTAATGGCCTCCAAGCTCAGCCCTTGAAGACCCACGAATCTCCTCTCAAGCTCTCTCTCTCAAGCCCTTTGAGTGCTCCCGAAATCGCAAGAAGAGAAGAGGGAAGTCACTTCTTGGCCGAACTATGAAGAATGAGCGGCGGATTGGGGTTTTATATGGGGATTAAATCACTAATTACCTCACTAATTAACCCCTAATCTCTAATAGATGTTTAGGATTAGTTTAGGTTAAGTAATTGGGTCAGGTGTGGTTTAAAATGGGTTAATTGGTCAAACAATTCGGACGGATCAGAAAAAGAGGCAAAAATCCGACTTTACGGAATTGACCCTTGCGGTCGCTTGGGTATGGTGATGCGACCGCATCAAGCCATTTCAGCATTTAGGGTTTTGTTTCCTTGCTCGATCCGGCCTCTCCAGCGTGCGTTCTCGAGTCCTTCAAGCCAAAAATGGTCTACAATTCAACCTTAATGTCCTCCAATCTATAACCAAAGGAATCAAGTCTCAAACCTCATCAAAACAGGGCCAAGAACTCGAGGCGAGAACTTCGCCGACGACGGCCAGGAAAAGTGGCGAAAAGGGTTTTCGCTAGAATCAACTAGCAACCAAACCGTCGATGCAACTAGCATCTAACAAACATCAAGGCATGTAAATGATGTTTTAAATGCCTTCTAACAATTAATCCATGAAGTTACAACATAAAACTTAAACCCGAGATTCAAAGCATCTCGCGAAAGAAAAGATGCATACATGCATCTCAAGCGGCGTCAACGATCATGCTATTGACTCTAAACATATACGGGAGCTAAATGAACATGTTTATGATGATTATCAATGTATGAATTCATGCATAGAACAATCAAGCAACATTTTAGGGTTTTACATTCTCCCCTACTTTAAGGAATTTAGCCCCTAAATTCTTACCGTAGTCATCAAACAAATGAGGATATTTCTCTCGCATCTCCAACTCGGTCTCCCAAGTTGCTTCCTCGATCTCGTGATTCTTCCAAAGGACTTTCACCAATGGAATTCTCTTGCTCCTCAAAACTTGCTCTTTCGTGTCAAGTATCTTCACCTTTGCTCACATAAGACAAATCATTGAAAAGTAATCTCCTCATACTCAAGAACATGGGAATCATCCTTAAGATATTTCCGTAACATAAACACATGAAACACATTATGAATCTCCGGCAAAGGCGGTAAAGCCACCACATAAGCCAAATCTCTTGGTACCCCTTCTAGGCGATACCTTAAGAAACACAAGGTCTCAACACGAAATTCCAAATCTCTCCTTCTATTATCCGTATAACTTTTACATTGACTTTGGCGGTGGCGATCTATCAATTAATTTCACACTCTCAACTGACTGCTGAACAATCTCTGAACCCCATAATCTTGCAAAGCCTGCCAAAACCTCGATGTAAACCTCGGATCCCAGTCCGAAACAATACTAACTGGAACCCCGTGCAATCTAACAATCTCCTGCACATAAAATGCCGCTAACGGACTCAATGAATATGTCGCGCAATCGGAATAAAATGAGCCGACTTAGTGAGTCGATCAATACAACCCAAGCGGCATCAAAACTTTGCAGTGCGAACACCCGAAACAAAATCCATCGTAACATGTTCCCATTTCCACTCTGGAATATCCAACGGCTGTAACAACCCCGAGTCTTTGGTGTTCGCCTTCACTGTGACAAGTGAGACACCTCGACACACGATCTGCTATTTGTCGCTTCACATCATCAACTGAAGGGACACAAACTCTACTCTCGGAAGTCAAAAACCCATCTTGGTTCATCGCGAACTCATACTCGTAATTCCCACTCGAACCACAAACCTAGACTCAGTCTCCGAGTCTACTATCTTACAAATCAACCAAGGAGGCAAAAACCAAACTACCAAAAATCCCACATTCACAAGTTCAAAAATTTTCAATAACCATAATACCAAGCACTTTAGGTTGAAAATATCTTGACTCATACTTGAGTCGCATAGCATTCACAAATTCCATGACTAATTAATTAAGCATGTGAATTCCAAATATATCCTCGGGCGTATTCAAAGACTTTATAAACATAAGTCTCCGAAACTATTTGCTTCGAACTACAACATGAAATATAAATACAAGAATTCTAAATCATGAGAGGTAAAATGGCCGATAAGGCAATTCACAATTTAAGGAAGAGTGTTCCGCAACACACTTCTAAAACAAATAAGTTAACATTCAGGATCATGCAAGTCATGCTCGCAACTTCCAAATCATAGACAATGCATATAAGAGCATCATGTGAAAATTTATTCCATTTATTTTCCTTTTCTTACAGTAAGAGGTTTAGTCAATTTCTAACACGCCTTACTACCAATCCTAGTCCACCAACGAACCTCTTTTGATCACCAATTTAGGGTGCAGGCTAAATTGGATTTCAAAAACTTTCGTTACAAGGATCTGAAGGGTTATGAGAAAAATCTTAAGCATCCTTTACTACGGTCTCACATAATCATGCAACGGTGTAATCATGGCATATCCATAAGGCATGAGAATCAAGATTTTATCATGCTATACTTTAAACAAATTACATTGCTTACTAATGCATATAAGCATGTTCATACTCAAATACAACTATTTCCGTTAGACATATTTATTACTCTTATAAACCATGTCTTTTCTTTTTAACAAAATGCATTTACCATGCATGTTCGCGTATAAAGATCATATATTAATTCTCCTTTTAAAATAACACACGCACGGTACAAGTTATGTCTATACTTCATAATCACAAATATATTTTACTCATAATTTTAAATCATCAACGAAATGATAAAATTCCTATCATTAACGATGTTGCATGTACACATGTATATCATGCAAATATGATATAAAATAACCAAGTATCATCATACATCTTCTCATATACTCCATGTAATTCCCGCTATTCTGTAATGTATAAAACTCATGTAACTCATAACCATGCATAACGGTTAATCAAACAACTATTATAGCACATGAGATTTCTAAACTATTCATACATGTTTATAACACAAAACCGAGAAGGCGTGCGCATAAAAATTCCTTCATGATAATTTTTCTAGGCAATGGCAATTCCAACAAATAACAAGGTTC
The DNA here is from genome assembly GCA_013146195.2 of Codonopsis lanceolata. Taxonomy (NCBI): domain Eukaryota; kingdom Viridiplantae; phylum Streptophyta; class Magnoliopsida; order Asterales; family Campanulaceae; genus Codonopsis; species Codonopsis lanceolata. The sequence continues at coordinate 36,082,652 of CM028381.1, read as the reverse complement.
GTATATTCACTATACTCGCCTAACAAACTTCCGTAGTAACTCGAGTAAGGAGGTAACATTCACTCTAGTACTCACAACAGTCAAAACTCGTACGTAAATCTTTCATTACCTTAGTCCAAAATCTCGTATTCGGCAAAACACACACGAAATACTCTCGCGACAACGACACCCTATTAGTCGCGATTTAGCGGTATACTTACTCGTAATAACCGTAATCCATCTCAAAACCACTAAGTATCGAATCGTGCAATTCAAGCGCGTCCTACTCGCATAAAAATCACACAACAAAGTACAATTATTTTACTTGTACACATATCTCTATAGAGCATACAAATTTAACGCACCACTAGTATTTACCACTAGTAGCATTAACACATATTCAATATTCACATATGTATAACATCGCCATCCATATAGGCTTACATAACCGTATTACTTTCTTTGCAATCATTGTCTACCGACAAATCAAAATTTCAACCAAAACCGTAAACCAATCCCATGCAGGGACATCCTCCTCAATAATATCCATAAATCGAGGAAAGCAAAAATAATTAAATCTCAACACACAATGCAATGTATGTATTAATGCATATGAGTTACCGATACAACGTGCACTCATAATAGCGATAATAGCAACCATAATATCCGTATAATGAATTACCTCCTATCCAAGGTAGGTCTCAAAACTCCGATGGCCAACCGCCACGCATACAACCTCAAACCCTAGCTCGTCTATAACCATTTCACTAAGGGTCACTAGACTGCTTATTAGCGCTCTTAAAGTCATTAATCCTCAATTTAAGGCAATCCATTCTATGTGATCACCAATATTGCTCCAACACCTACACATGGTGTCACATTTCTTTAAACGAAATTTATACAACAATTCATCACCTCTTCATCTATGAATTTAGGTAAAAGCATCACTCCGCTCACTAGTCCACGGTTTGCCTACGGTTTCGGGAGGTACTAAGCGTCCTCTAACCACATCATCAACCTTAATATTCCACGAGGTCCTCTCTCAGTGCGTTCATAATATTTAACTTTTTCTCATAAATATCCACTGACCTCTCGAAAATCCATAAGGCTGTATCGGGATAAAGCACTGTAATACCCCATCCTTAATCCTTAACTCTTTCACAATTTATGGAGTCTTCCTAGTCTCATCCGGTACTAAGTGTGCTACTCCAATGCATTAACTCTGTGATCTTCACTTAAATATTAATTCACAATATCATCATATTTGCCACCAATTCTCCGGTGGACTCTCAATCATGGATATTACTAGTACCACCTTATACATATCAACATTGGCACCTCTACTAGTGCTAACCTCCATTCTAGTTCAAACATCTTAACATACTATAACTCTCGACGTTAAGATATAATAAATCACACAAAACCAACCCCCAAAGCCAAGGAACCTATCATTGAAAGCTAAATTTATAATCATAGCTCTGATACCAACTGTGACGACCCGACCCGGATCCCAAGACGAAATCCCAAGGTCGTGCCGCCAGAAAGCAAATAACAACAAACAAGTAGCAAATAATGGGTAGGGCCATAACGGCGATACAGACAACTCAAAACATGCGCGGAAGCAAAATATAACATAACGGTGGCGCCCAGAGCTAACAAGCTCAAACTAAAACAACCAAAGAGATAGTAAATCTCTCGGTCCAAAAATTCGACTCGCGTGCGCAACATTGGGCACGTAGAACAAACTCCTGTTATGCAATTCAATATAGAGCATAAAATAAACCAAGTCATCGGCGAAGCTACGGTAGGAACCCAACATTACACTAAGTCTAAGACTCTAGTCTAACAACTCAACGGCTAAAAACATGCTTGGAGTACAAACATAATATTTAACTAGCAATTTAACATGCTAACATAATCACCAATTAACCAAGCGCGACCAAAACCGATCGGCTACCAACAACATAGTACTAACATTTATAAGTACTAACAACCAGAAAACATATGGAGATATAACCATAAATAAACATCCAGCACGACTTCTACTTGTCGGCTACCAAAAGAATAAGCTAAACAACATAATTACAAATAACACAATTCACATTTAGGTTGCTACCCCAACATGAAGTTTACATAACTTCATCTTTCCCAACGACCTCACCAAAAACAAATAAACTATCTAAGTAGCAACCTTGCCAGAAATAATACTTCGTCAACGCAATCTTCTTGATTTACTTGGATCCGCTCGCTCGGCTCGGATCTAGGGAAAACAACCAACAAATAAAAGTAAGTCACAAAGACTTAGTAAGTTACTAACCGTAACTTCCTATCATGGCATAATGCTCAATCATAAATTACATCATGCTATCGTCATGAAATAACTTTATATAAAATCATGTTATGGCATCCATGCTCAACATTAATAAAACATGTTATCATTGTAGTATAACATCTCACTAAAATCCATGTCAAGGCATTTATATGCTTAACGATCATAATTCTTGTTATTGATATAACATAGCCTTCCGATGATTTACATGTCAAGGCATATAAACTTAACAACAATAATTCACTGCTTTTAACATAATGCCATATCCGAATAATATTCATGATAAAGCATATTAACATAACAACGGTAATTCATGTTATTGTTATAACATAGCCTTCCCATAATATTCATGTCAAGGCATATAAACTTAACAATAATGATCTATACCTTTGGCATAAAACCACATTCCAATAATACTCATGTGATAGCATACATGCTTAACAACATTAATCAATATGTTATCTATTAAGTATAACATGTAAGAAACCAAAACAAACATCATATCATATCCAATTCACCAAGCACGTTATTCACTTAAGCACTTGTGAAACAATTCATGTATAAGGGATATGATACCATTACCCAAATTCCTCCGCGCGTGTCGCTCTGCAAAAACACGTGCAAAACCTTTATGTGCCCTCGATATCCCTCTCGTAGATATCGGCGTCCCGAGCAGATCTCCGCTCGAGTTCCATAGTTATCAAAGTCATGTGTATTACTACAACTAAGATAAACTACTTCCCCACCGTGGCCATCGATGGAGGGTGTGTGCAAACCCGACACGGCGATCCATCGCGATCACGAATCCACAATTCGTGAAGGCGATGTATCGTCCCACCAAAACTCAACAAACCGGCCTTGGACTCAAAACCCAAGCACAAGTAATATATACTCATATGCTCAAAACAAGTAGGTAAACACTCTACTATCAAACTAGTCATGCAATTCATCCACAACTAGCATAAACATCATAACCGAGAATCATATAAGCTCTCATAATCAAGTGTGCTTCACACACTTCAAAACTTCTTGGAGGCTCGACCTCCATGAATTCTACCCAAAATTCCGTAGGACTTAAAATTATAGTTCTAGGATTCATACTAACCCAAAGGTTAACTCCGTTGAGTTCAATCTAAGTTTTCGAAAATTCAAGGATTAGAAGCTTAGGCTTCATCAACCCCTCCCCTATATTCATAACTATCGCCCGAAACCATAATCCCAATGTTCAATATACTCATATAAACCCAACAAATTATTTAACAAAGCAACTTAGAACAAATTAATCATCTTGAGCATAATTTCATCTAAGTCATCATACCAATCATAACCTTCAAAACATGATTAAAATTTACAACATGGTTTAATATAATCTCTTAAACATGTGTAATTCAAAAACTAGGCTTACAATCATGTTTGACAAGCCGAAAACACAATTTGGGGAAAATCCTTCAAGCATCTTTGTCATTCAAGCTCAATACCCATAATCAATTCATATAGCAAAGTTTAATATACTCTATTAAGCATATAAAACACATTAATCAAGCTCACATCATCAATTTGCAAGCTAAAACAAAATTAGGGCAAATCACCCTCCAAGAATCTCAACCAAACCAACATCAATCTTCATGAAAAATCAACATAATCAAGTTCAATAGGCAATTTAGAACATGAATTTCACATAGACATGGTCTCACATAGGCCAATCAAGCTCTAACATAAACTTGAAATCCTAGGGTTCATACATTTCTAGAAACCTAACAATGGCTTCCATTGACCCACATATAGCACACATGGTTGATTCCCTAGGGTCAATGGAGCCTAAAAAGAAAGAAGAAAGGTAGAAACTTACCAAAACTAAGCCCTAACAAGCTGAAAATTCGTGCCCTAGAGATGATGTCTTCTCTTCATCTCCTTCTTCAAGTTTGTAGGAAGAATGGGGAAGATGAAGACTCAGCTAATGGCCTCCAAGCTCAGCCCTTCAAGACCCTTGAATCTCCTCTCAAGCCTCTCTCAAGCTCCCTTTGAGTGCTCCCGGCAAGAAGAAGAAAGAGGAAGTCACAGTTTGCCGAACTATGAAGAATGCGGCGATTTTGGGGTTTTATATGGGGATTAATCACTAATTAACCTCACTAATTAACCCCTAAATCTCTAATAGATGTTTAGGATTAGTTTAGGTTAAGTAATTGGGTCAAGGTGTGGTTTAAAATGGGTTTAATTGGTCAAACAATTCGGACAGATCGAAAAAGGCAAAAATCCGACTTTCGGAATTGGACCCTTGCGGTCGCTTGGGTTATGGTGATGCGACCGCATCAAGCCATTTCAGCATTTAGGGTTTTTCGCTTTCCTTGCTCGATCCGGCCTCTCCCGCGTGCGTTCTCGAGTCCTTCAAGCCAAAATGGTCTACAATTCAACCTTAATGTCCTCCAATCTATAACCAAAGGAATCAAGTCTCAAACCTCATCAAAACAGGGCCAAGAACTCAGGCGAACTCGCCGAACGACGGCCAGGAAAAGTGAAAGCGAAAGGGTTTTCGCTAGAATCAACTAGCAACCAAACCGTCGATGCAACTAGCATCTAACAAACATCCAAGGCATGTAAATGATGTTTTAAATGCCTTCTAACAATTATCCATGAAGTTACAACATAAAACATAAACCGAGATTCAAAGCATCTCGCGAAAGAAAAGTGCATACATGCATCTCAAACGGCGTCAACGATCATGCTATTGACTCTAAACATATACGGGAGCTAAATGAACATGTTTATGATGATTATCAATGTATGAATCCATGCATAACACAATCAAGCAACATTTTAGGGTTTTACAGGGTCATCTACTGATCCGCTCCCTAAGTCGAGGATCTCAAACGGATCCTCAATAATGTAATAAATACATGCGGTTTGCTTTTAATAATAATCTAAATGTCTTTGCTTATTTCTTAGTTGCACCTATATTAAAAGACGCATTAAATCATTATAATAATGAGTCATTTAATAGGACCGAACAAAAAAAAAATTATTTGCTTGAGCTTGTAAAGCCGATCGAGCACCGGGGGCAACATCATTCATCAGCAGACAGCTGGCGATCCACTATCAATCGCTGAACAATGAAATCAAAAAGAGTCAAAATCGAGACTACGCAAGGATAACACTCATGGATCTCCTCAAATAGTTCGTGGACATGTTTACTGGTCATATGAAGATGTCGGGGGTAGACCAAGCCATAGTCAAACACGGATCCCATGTCAGGATGCTCGGCCAATCGAGCAAAAGCTCCGCGCATCAAGCGAATGGTCTACAAGCTAAAAAAAAAGCATGAAACAACGCCGCGTCAACTTCATTCGGTAAAAATAAACACACAAAAAAAAAAAGAAAGGAAAAAGTAAAAAAAAAGAAAAGAAAAAAAGAGGAAGAAAAATACGATCGTTGTCGAATAGTGACCATTCCCAAGCCCAGCAGGAAAGTATGGATCGCGTAAGCTTCCAACCTCAAAGGCGTCACCAAAGATAATTTCCTCTACTAAATATCAATATTGTGGTAGGCAGCGATTCTTGCTAGCGAAAGTCGAGATCGCTCAAATGACATCTTTGGGCCATAGTCAAATCAGGCGGCCAGGAGACGAAGGACCGTTCACCACCCCTTTGGGAGACCACTGCTATCATCATGTCATCTTTGTCGAGCTAAAAAAAAATGCTGGGGCTACTCATGGTGCTACCACTCTTTTCCACGATGTCTTGGTATATTGTCAAAGATCCGATCGGAGGTGCCATATTCCTCGCAAGCCAGGGAAAAAGAAGACTTTGTTCAGCCTCAATCTCAGCGAGCTTGAAGGTATTAAATTTGAAACCGAAGAGCGGCCTAGAGCAAAGTTAGGGCATATATAAAAAAACAAATAAAAAAAGAAAGAAATAAGGGCTCGGGTAAAGAAAACAGAAAGAAAGGCCCTAGGCAAAGTTAGAGCAAGTAAAAAAAAATAATAATAATAAAAACTCGCTAGGTTGAAAAACCGAAGAAAGAAAGCCTAGGCAAAGTTAGAGCCAAATAAAATATATATATATCGAGGAGGAGAATAAGGAGAGGGAAGACACTCTTTGAAACCTCGGCATCCTACCTCCGGATCTTCGGCGGGAGCAAATGGGCCAAAATGACGAAAGAAAAACCACGACAGGCTACTTAATCAAAACACTAAAATATAAAATTTTTGGGTCTAGGTGCAACTTGGGAATAATTGTTAAAGAAATTTAGATTATACATTAATTTCACGTACATATCTATTATTGTCTATACCTTTGTTTCCCCCAAAACTATCCTTCTTTTGCGGCTTAAGCCGGGCGGTCCATCGATACTGCGGCGTCCGGCAGGACCCATACTTCTTCTGAGGCATAGAAAAGGCTCGATCTCATCGGAATGAAAAACACCGAGAAGTGTCCTCGTCCTATTCATTATTTACGTTGCCATTGTCTGAAAGCAGTCAAAAGCGACTTGGATTGAGCCATTCATTCTGCCTGTCGATTCTGCGAGAAAATCTGCGAGGTATGAAAATCGCCTTATGCCAAGGTAGCCACTGCAACATATATGGCCAAACGAGGAGAGAGTATCTGCCGCTTTCCCATACCACAAAAAAAAAAAAAAAAAAGAAAAAGCTTTGTTCAAACCCAGAAGGTATATTCCTTTAAAATCCATTTTGGAGAAACAGTGCCATTACATTAGATCGGTATAGCTTTGCTTTGTGCGTGCGTTTTGAGTGCATGTGTTTTTATTTATTTTGCATCATATAAAATTAGATTGCATTGTAAATGTTTATACATGTTCTTTTTCAAAAAACAATAAAAATAAAAAAAAACAAAAAAAAATTGTATTGTTTTGCATATAGATAAACATTTTTGCATTTTAGGCATTATAAAACACATTTTGCATCTTAAAATATATCTTGCATTTGCATTATTGCATGCATGATAGAATAAATAATACTCATGCATCATGTTAATAAACATCTCATAATTTTTAGACATCACATTTGCATTAAATAAAGTAGTACATGCATCCGACATTTGCATTTATTATCAATAAAATGCATTAGGGTGCGCTAAAAAAAATAAAATGCCACCATCAGGAAAAAAAAATATTTTATGGCATTCACTATGTCCTGCGGCATAAGCATGCATCATATAGCCCCATTGCATTTATAGTATAAATCATGCATGGTAAGGTCAAATAGTGACCACTAGTTTAATCATGCATCGTAAAAATAAATTGCATGCATCATTATGATACATCATTTAGGCATAAATAGGACATGCATAAGCATCATTAATAAAGTCGGGAATGCTTCAAAAGTGCCAAGCGATTGCCAAAATCTAGCGGATCGAAGGAAGTATATCGAGGCGGACCAAAAAATTAAAAAAAGAAAAAAAAAAGAGGTAATAAGCATGCAAATAAAAGAAAAATGGTGGGCATGCACGGAATAAAGAAAAAAAAAAGAAAAAAAAGAGGTATGCATGCAAATAAAAAGAAAAGTGGCAGGCATGCAGAAAAAAAACAATAACAAAAACAAAAAAAAAAATGGGAGAGGGAAAATGCTTATACTGAGAAAAGGAAAAATTTATGGCAGTGCATGCAACAAGAAAAAAATCTTGACGAGAAGAAGAAGATTCCATTTGGAAATAGAAAATGGAAATGAAAAGTAAAACAACGACAAAAGAAAAAGATGATTTGACTAGTACCAAGAAATCTTGTAGCAAGAAAAAGGATTTCGACAAGGTTAGAAGGAAAGGTAAGAAAATGCGGCGACATCAAAATTTTAAACTAAAGAAGCGCCGAAAACATAAAGGATCAGGGAAAAGATTTTCCCGGCAAGGTTGGAGCAGTGAGCAAAAAGAAGAATCGACAAAGTCTGACCCAGCTTGGCGTGAAATGCAACAAAGCAAACGATGCTTGATAATTTGTTGCGCCAAAACAAACAAGGTAAAGGAAAGGAAAGGTATTTTCACTTTTTAGCGATTGCATTTGATTAATGTTTGGGAAACTTTCCTTTAAAGAAGTGCAACGGCCGGATTAATAGGGAAGGTCTTGTTGTTCTAAAGTTGGTGAGTTCTTGAGGAGGCAATACATTCTATGCATTTTGGGTATGCAGGGAAACTTTCCTTTAAAGAGTGTAGCCAAGTTTATAGGGAAAGGTCTTGTTGTTCTCCGGTGAGAGGTGAGTTCACAGAAACAAATTCCTCAGGTGGCCAAAATGCATAGAATGTGTTGGCATTCTCAAAGGCTCAGCCTTCAACGGAGAAACCAAGACCTTTCCCCAATCGGGGCTGCACCGCTCCTGGTTTCAAGCACGATATCAATGCACTGCTAAAGGCCTTCCTTTCCTTTACCTTTGCCGTGTTCATGCAACAAATTACTGCTACTGTTGCTTGCTGCTACTTGCTGCTACGCTGTTCTTCGCACTTTGCTGGGGATTCTTCTTTTGTCACTGTTCCAACCACTTGCTGGAAAATCTTTCCCCTGATCCGCTTATGTTTTCAGTAGCTGAAAAATTTCTTGTCTTTGATGCATTTTCTTTACTACTCCTTCTAATAACATACAGTCAGAAACTTTCTTTTTTTCTTGCTCTGACATTTCTTGGTACTAAAAATCATCTTTTCTTTATTTGTTTACTTTTCGCTCCATTTTCACAACTTCAATGAAAATTCTTCTTCACAATAAAACATTTTCTTGTTGCATGCACACTCATAAATTTTCACTTTTTCTTTTCATTACATGCATTTCCCCACTCTCCAGATTTTTTGTTTTTTGTTGTTTGTTTTTTTAAAAATGCACTAACTTTGACCTGTTTATTACCTCTTTTTCTCTTTTTTTCTTTATTACGCATGCCCACCATTTTCTTTGTTGCATGCTTATTACCTCTCTTTTTTCTCTTTTTTTTGTTCTTTTTTGGTCGCTTTGGATATATACGATGCTAGATTTTGGCACTTGTTTGGCACTTTTGAAGCATTCACAGGCTTCAGCAATTCTTATGCATGTCCTATTTATGCTAAATGATGTAATTAAGTAATGATGCATGCAATTTATTTTTTACGATGCATGATTAAGCCAGTGATCACTATTTATTTCTATTATGATTTATACTATAGAAATGCAAATAGGGCTATATGATGCATGCTTATCTTGAGGGACACATGAAGTGAATATATAAACATATTTTTTTCGTGGCATTTTATTTTCTTTTTAGTGCACCCTAATGCGGCTTATTGGATAATAAATGCAAACTTTGGATGCATGTACTACTTTATTTAATCTGAAATGTGATGTCCCAAAATTATGAGATGTTTATTAACATGATGTAGTATTATTTATTCTATCACATGCATGCAATACACAAAAATCTGATATATATTTTTAAGATATAATGCCTAAAATGCAAAATGTTTATCTATATGCAAAACAATACAATTTTTGTTTTTTATTTTATTTGTTTTAAGTATGTATAAACATTTACAATACAATCTATTTTTATATGATGCAAAATAAAATAAAAAAAACACATGCAGGACTCAAAAGCATACTTACGCACAAAACAAAATTTATGCAGATCTATGAGGTAATGTATGTTGTTTCTCCAAAATAGTTTAAAGAGAATATACCTTGGTTTTTGAGCAGGCTTCCCTCTTTCTTTTTTGCTTTTTTGTAGGTATCAAGGGAAAAGAAAGAGAGACTCTTGTTGTGGCCATATGATTGTTGCGAGGGGCTACTCTTGGCATGGCGATTTTCACCAGCCACATTTTTCATCCATAAATCAGTGGAAAATGATGAATGGTGAATCGAGTAGTTTAATTGTTTAGGGACAATGGCGGTCACAATAATAGATAGGGCAAGGACACTTGATTCACAGTGAGGCCGAGCCTCTGTGCCTTGGAAGAAGTATGTGGGCCGTGGTGGCAGAATCTTGATGGACCACATTGGAAGGATAGTTTTGGGAAACAAAGGGGGTATAGACAATAATAGATATGTACGTGAAATTAATGTATAATCTAAATTTCTTTAACAATTATTCCCAAGTTGCACCTTAGACCCAAAAATTTTATATTTTAGTGTTTTGATTGCGAGCTTCCCGTCAGTGGTTTTTCTTTTGTCGGTCGAGCCCATTTGCTCCGAAGATCCGGAGGTAGGATCTTTGAGGTTTCAAAGAGTGTCTTCCCTCTCCTTATTCTCCGATATATATATATATTTTATTGGCTCTAACTTTTGCCTAAGGCCCTTTCGGTTTTTCAACCTAGCGCCTTTTTATTATTATTATTCTTTTTTTACTTGCTCTAACTTTTTGCTAGCCGCCGCTTTCGGGTTTCGACCCTACCGAGCCCTTATTTCTTCTTTTTATTTGTTTTTTATATATGCTAACTTTTGCCTAGGCCGCCCTTTCGGGTTTCAGCCTATATACCTTTGGCTCGTTGAGATGGAGGGTTGAACAAAGTCTTCTTTTTCGCTTGCGAGGAATATGGCACCTCTGATCGGATCTCTTTGACAATATACGCACATCGTGGAAAAAGTGTAGCGCCTTTGATGAGTAGCCAGCATTTTTTTTAGCTCGAGACGGCATGACATGATAGCATGGTCTCCCAAGGGGTGGTGAATGAGGTCCTTTTCTTGGTCTCTAGCACCTTTGATTTGACTATGGCCCGGATTATCTTTGTCGAAGGAATCGACTTTGTGGCAGCAAGCTAAGTCTACACCACAATATTGATATTTAGTAGAGGGAAATTATCTTTGGGTGACGCCTTGTTGAGGTTGCGGAATTTCGAGATCCATACTCTGTTGGGCTTGGGAATGGTCACTATTTGGGCGACCCAGATCGGGTATTTTTTCTTTCTCTTCTTTTTTTTCTTTTCTTTTTTTTACTTTTCCTTTCTTTTTTTTTTGTGTGTTTATTTTTAGAATGAAGTTGACGTGCGGTTGTTTCATGCTTTCTCTTTTTTTTTTAGCTTGTAGAACCATTCAACGATGCGGTGGAGCTTTTGCTTGATCTGGCGAGCATCCGGGACATGTGGGATCAGGTGTTTGACTATGGCTTGGTCTACCCAAAGCACATCTTCATATGACCGAGGTAAACATGTCCACGATGCTATGAGGATCCGTAGGTGTTATCCCGCGGTAGTTCTTGATTTGACTCTTTTTGATTTCATTGTCAGCGCGATTGTGATGGATCGGTTTTTAAATTCTTGTTGATGAATGATCTCCCCGGTGCTCGGCGGCTTTCAAGCTCAAGCAAATAATTCTTTTTTTTTGTTCGGGGTCTATTAAATGACTCATTATTATAATGATTTAATCGTCTTTTAATATAGGTGCAACTAAGAAATAGCGAACATTTAGATTATTATTAAAAGCAAACCGTGCAGGGTTTATTACATTATTGAGGATGCGGGGTTTGAGATCCTCGACTTTAAAGGAGGATCGATAGATGACACAGTAAAACCCTAAAATGTTGCTTGATTGTGTTATGCATGGATTCATACATTGATAATCATCATAAACATGTTCATTTAGCTCCCGTATATGTTTAGAGTCAATAGCATGATCGTTGGCGTCGTTTGAGATGCATGTATGCACTTTTCTTTCGCGAGATGCTTTGAATCTCGGGTTTAAGATTTATGTTGTAACTTCATGGATAATTGTTAGAAGGCATTCAAAACATCATTTACATGCCTTGGATGTTTGTTAGATGCTAGTTGCATCGGCGGTTTGGTTGCTAGTTGGATTCTAGCGAAAACCCTTTTCGGTTTCACTTTTCGGTTGTCGTTCGGGCGAGTTACTGAGTTCTTGGCCTGTTTTGATGAGGTTTGAGACTTGAATTCCTTTGGTTATAGATTGGAGGATATTAAGGTTGAATTGTAGACCAATTTTGGCTTGGAAGGACTCGAGAACGCATGCGGGAGAGGCCGGGATCGAGCAAGGAAGGACAAAACCTAATTGAAAATGGCTTGATGCGGTCGCATCACCATCAAGCGAGGGGTCAATTCGAAAGTCGGGATTTTGCCTCTTTTTCGATCTGTCCGAAAGTTTGACCAATTAAACCCATTTTAAACCCATCCTAACCCAATTACTTAACCTAAACTAATCCTAAACACCTATTAGAGATTAGGGGTTAATTAGTGAGGTAATTAGAGATTTAATCCCCATATAAAACCCAATCTGCCGCATTCTTCTTAGTTCGGCCAAGCGAAACTTCCCCTTCTTCTCTTCTTGCAATTTGGGGAGCTCTCAAGGGCTTGAGAGAGAGATTCAAGGGTTTGAAAGGGCCAAGCTTGGAAGCCATTAGCTGGGTCTTCATCTTCCCCATTCTTCCTACAAACTTGAAGAAGGAGATGAAGAGAAGACATCATCTCTAGGGCACGAATTTCACCATTGTTAGGGCTAAGTTTTGGTAAGTTTCTACCTTTCTTCTTCTTCTTTTTAGGCTCCATTGACCCTAGGGATTCAACCATGTGTGTTATTTGGGTCAATGGAAGCCATTGTTAGGGTTTCTAGAAATGTATGAACCCTAGGATTTCAAGTTTATGTTAGAGCTTGATTGGCCTATGTGAGACCATGTCTATGTGAAATTCATGTTCTAAATTGCCTATTGAACTTGATTATGTTGATTTTCATGAAGATTGATGTTGGTTTGGTTGAGATTCTTGGAGGGTGCCTTTGCCCTAATTTTGTTTTAGCTTGCAAATTGATGATGTGAGCTTGATTAATGTGTTTTATATGCTTAATAGAGTATATTAAACTTTGCTATATGAATTGATTATGTGTATTGAGCTTGAATGACAAAGATGCTTGGAAGGGATTTTCCCCAAATTGTGTTTGGCTTGTTAAACATGATTGTAAGCCTAGTTTTTGAATTAGTGGAGTTTATTGAACTTAGTTGTGTTGATTATCATGTTTAAATTGGTTTGGTTGAGATTATATTTGCCCTAATTTGGTTTTACCATGTTGTAAATTTTAATCATGAACCATTTTGAAGGTTATGATTGGTATGATGACTTAGATGAAATTATGCACAAGATGATGGCTAATTTATTCTAAGTTGCATTTGTTAAATAATTTGTTGGGTTTATATGAGTATATTGAACATTGGGATTATGGTTTTGGGCGATAGTTATGAATATAGGGGTTGATGAAGCCTAAGCTTCTAATCCTTGAATTTTCGGAAAACTTAGATTGAACTCAACGGAGTTAACCTTTGGGTTAGTATGAATCCTAGGAACTATAATTTTAAGTCCTACGGAATTTTGGGTAGAATTCATGGAGGTCGAGCCTCCAAGAAGTTTTGAAGTGTGTGAAGCACACTTGATTATGAGCTTATATGATTCTCGGTTATGATGTTTATGCTAGTTGTGGATGAATTGCATGACTAGTTTGATAGTAGAGTGTTTACCTACTTGTTTTGAGCATATGAGTATATATTACTTGTGCTTGGGTTTTAAGTCCAGTGGCGTCGGTTTGCATTGAGTTTTGGTGGGACGATACATCGTCTTCACGAATTATGGGATTCGTGATCGCGATGTATCGCCGTGCTTGGTTTGCACACACCCCTCCATCGATGGCCACGGTGGGGAAGTAGTTTATCTTAGTTGTAGTAATACACATGACTTTGATAACTATGGAACTCGGCGGAGGCTGTCTCGGGGGCGTCGATATCTACGAGAGGATATCGAGGGCACATAAAGGTTTTGCACGTGTTTTTGCGGGAGGCGACACGCGGAGGAATTTGGGTAATGGTATCATATCCCTTATACATGAATTGTTTCACAAGTGCTTAAGTGAATAACGTGCTTGGTGAATTGGATATGATATGATGTTTGTTTTGGTTTCTTACATGTTATACTTAATAGATAACATATTGATTAATGTTGTTAAGCATGTATGCTATCACATGAGTATTATTGGAATGTGGTTTTATGCCAAAGGTATTAATCATTATTGTTAAGTTTGTATGCCTTGACATGAATATTATGGGAAGGCTATGTTATAACAATAACATGAATTACCGTTGTTATGTTAATATGCTTTATCATGAATATTATTCGGATATGGCATTATGTTAAAAGCGAGGAATTATTGTTGTTAAGTTTATATGCCTTGACATGTAAATCATCGGAAGGCTATGTTATATCAATAACAAGAATTATGATCGTTAAGCATATAAATGCCTTGACATGGATTTTAGTGAGATGTTATACTACAATGATAACATGTTTTATTAATGTTGAGCATGGATGCCATAACATGATTTTATATAAAGTTATTTCATGACGATAGCATGATGTAATTTATGATTGAGCATTATGCCATGATAGGAAGTTACGGTTAGTAACTTACTAAGTCTTTGTGACTTACTTTTATTTGTTGGTTGTTTTCCTAGATCCGAGCCGGCGTGCGGATCAAGTAAATCAAGAAGATTGCGTTGACGAAGTATTATTTCTGGCAAGGTTGCTACTTAGATAGTTTATTTGTTTTTGGTGAGGTCGTTGGGAAAGATGAAGTTATGTAAACTTCATGTTGGGGTAGCAACCTAAATGTGAATTGTGTTATTTGTAATTATGTTGTTTAGCTTATTCTTTTGGTAGCCGACAAGTAGAAGTCGTCTTTGGATGTTTATTTATGGTTATATCTCCATATGTTTTCTGGTTGTTAGTACTTATAAATGTTAGTACTCATGTTGTTGGTAGCCGACTGGTTTTGGTCGCGCTTGGTTAATTGGTGATTATGTTAGCATGTTAAATTGCTAGTTAAATATTATGTTTGTACTCGGCATGTTTTTAGCCGTTGAGTTGTTAGACTAGAGTCTTAGACTTAGTGTAATGTTGGGTTCGTAGTAGCCGCCGATGACTTGGTTTATTTTATGCTCTATATTGAATTGCATAACGGGGAGTTTGTTCTACGTGCCCAATGTTGCGGCACGCGAGTCGAATTTTTGGACCGAGAGATTTACTATCTCTTTGGTTGTTTTAGTTTGAGCTTGTTAGCTCGGGCGCCCTTGTTATGTTATATTTTGCTTCGCGTATGTTTTGAGTTGTCGGTGTATCGCCGTTATGGCCCTACCCATTATTTGCTACTTGTTTGTTGTTATTTGCTTTCCTGGCGGCACGACCTTGGGATTTCGTCTTGGGATCGGGTCGTCCTGATTAATATCGAGCTATGATTATAAATTTAGCTTTCAGTAGGGATAGGTTCCTTGGCTTTGGGGGTTGGTTTTGTGTGATTTATTATATCTTAACGTCGAGAGTTATAGTATGTTAAGATGTTTGAACTAGAATGGAGGTTAGCACTAGTAGAGGTGCCAATGTTGATATGTATAAGGTGGTACTAGTAATATCCATGATTGAGAGTCCACCGGAGAATTGGTGGCAAATATGATGATATTGTGAATTAATATTTAAGTGAAGATCACAGAGTTAATGCATTGGAGTAGCACACTTAGTACCGGATGAGACTAGGAAGACTCCATAAATTGTGAAAGAGTTAAGGATTAAGGATGGGGTATTACAGGCAGTTTATCCTGATACAGCTTGCGGATTTTCGAGAGGCGTGGTTTGTATTTATGAGAAAAAGTTAAATATTAAGGAGCACACTGAGAGAGGACCTCAGGGAATATTAAGGTTGATGATGTGGTTAGAGGACAGTTAGTACCTCCTGAAGCTGTGTAGGCAAATCCGTGGACTAGTAAGCGGAGTGATGCTTTTACCTAAATTCATAGATGAAGAGGTGATGAATTGTTGTATAAATTTCGTTTAAAGAAATGTGACACCATGTGTAGGTGTTGGAGCAATATTGGTGATCACATAGAATGGATTGCCTTAAATTGAGGATTAATGACTTTAAGAGCGCTAATAAGCAGTCTAGTGACCCTTAGTGAAATGGTTATAGACGAGCTAGGGTTTGAGGTTGTATGCGTGCGTGGCGGTTGGCCATTGCGGAGTTTTGAGACCTACCTTGGATAGGAGGTAATTCATTATACGGATATTATGGTTGCTATTATCGCTATTATGAGTGCACGTTGTATCGGTAACTCATATGCATTAATACATACATTGCATTGTGTGTTGAGATTTAATTATTTTTGCTTTCCTCGATTTATGGATATTATTGAGGAGGATGTCCCGGTATGGGATTGGTTTACGGTTTTGGTTGAAATTTTGATTTGTCGGTAGACAGTCGATTGCAGTAAAGTAATACGGTTATGTAAGCCTATATGGATGGCGATGTTATACATATGTGAATATTGAATATGTGTTAATGCTACTAGTGGTAAATACTAGTGGTGCGTTAAATTTGTATGCTCTATAGAGATATGTGTACAGTAAAATAATTGTACTTTGTTGTGTGATTTTTATGCGAGTAGGACGCGCTTGAATTGCACGATCGATACTTAGTGGTTTTGAGATGGATTACGGTTATTACGAGTAAGTATACCGTTAAATCGCGACTAATAGGGTGTCGTTGCCGCGCGAGAGTATTTCGTGTGTGTTTTAGAATACGAGATTTTGGACTAAGGTAATGAAAGATTTTTGAGTTTTGACGGTTGTGAGTACTAGAGTGAATGTTACCTCTTTACTCTGGAGTTACTACGGAAGTTTGTTAGGCGAGTATAGTGAATATACGAACCTTGTTATTTGTTGGAATTGCCATTGCCTAGAAAAATTATCATGAAGGAATTTTTATGCGTACGTCTTCTCGGTTTTGTGTTATAAACATGTATGAATAGTTTAGAAATCTCATGTGCTATAATAGTTGTTTGATTAACCGTTATGCATGGTTATGAGTTACATGAGTTTTATACATTACAGGAATAGCGGGAATTACATGGAGTATATGAGAAGATGTATGATGATACTTGGTTATTTTATATCATATTTGCATGATATACATGTGTACATGCAACATGTTAATGATAGGAATTTTATCATTTCGTTGATGATTTAAAATTATGAGTAAAATATATTTGTGATTATGAAGTATAGACATAACTTGTACCGGTGCGTGTGTTATTTTAAAAGGAGAATTAATATATGATCTTTATACGCGAACATGCATGGTAAATGCATTTTGTTAAAAAGAAAAGACATGGTTTATAAGAGTAATAAATATGTCTAACGGAAATAGTTGTATTTGAGTATGAACATGCTTATATGCATTAGTAAGCAATGTAATTTGTTTAAAGTATAGTATGATAAAATCTTGATTCTCATGCCTTATGGATATGCCATGATTACAACATTGCATGATTATGTGAGGCGTAGTAAAGGATGCTTAAGATTTTTCTCATAACCCTTCGCATCCTTGCAAAGCTTTTGAAATCAATTTAGCCGGTACCTAAATTGGTGATCAAAGAGGTTCGTTGGTGGACTAGGATTGGTAGTAAGCAGGTTAGAAATTGACTAAACCTCGTACCAGAAGAAAAGGAAAATAAATGGAATAAATTTTCACATGATGCTCTTATATGCATTGTCTATGATTTGGAAGTTGCGAGCATGACTTGCATGATCCTGAATGTTAACTTATTTGTTTTAGAAGTGTGTTGCGGAACACTCTTCCTTAAATTGTGAATTGCCTTATCGGCCATTTTACCTCTCATGATTTAGAATTCTTGTATTTATATTTCATGTTGTAGCTCCGAAGCAAATAGTTTCGGGAGACTTATGTTTATAAAGTCTTTGAATACGCTCCGAGGATATATTTGGAATTCACATGCTTAATTAATTAGTCATGGAATTTGTGAATGCTATGCGACTCAAGTATGAGTCAAGATATTTTCAACCTAAAGTGCTTGGTATTATGGTTATTGAAAATTTTTGAACTTGTGAATGTGGGATTTTTGGTAGTTTGGTTTTGCCTCCTTGGTTGATTTGTAAGATAGTAGACTCGGAGGCGGAGTCTAGGTTTGTGGTTCGAGTGGGAATTACAGTATGAGTTCGCGATGAACCAAGATGGGTTTTTGACTTAGAGTAGAGTTTGTGTCCCTTCGGTTGATGATGTGAAGCGACAAATAGCGAGATCGTGTGTCGAGGTGTCTCACTTGTCGGCAGTGAAGGCGGAACACCAAAGACTGCGGGGTTGTTACAAGTTGGATATTCGAGTGGAAATGGGAACATGTTACGATGGATTTTGTTTCGGGGTGTTCGCGTGCAGTAAAAGTTTTGATGCCGTTTGGGTTGTATTGATCGACTCACGAAGTCGGCTCATTTTATTCGATTGCGGCGACATATTCATTGAGTCCGTTAGCGGCATTTTATGTGCGAGGAGATTGTTAGATTGCACGGGGTTCGATTAGTATTGTTTGGAGGGATCAGAGGTTTATCGAGGTTTTGGCAGGCTTTGCAAGATTATGGGGTTCAGAGATTGTTCAGCAGTCAGTTGAGAGTGTGAAATTAATTCGGGATAGATCGCTCACCGCTCAAAGTCAACAGAAAAGTTATACGGATAATAGAAGGAGAGATTTGGAATTTCAGGTTGGAGACCTTGTGTTTCTTAAGGTATCGCCTAGAAGGGGTACCAAGAGATTTGGCTTACAGGGTGGCTTTACCGCCGTCTTTGCCGGAGATTCATAATGTGTTTCATGTGTTTATGTTACGGAAATATCTTAAGGATGATTCCCATGTTCTTGAGTATGAGGAGATTACTTTTCAGGGACTTGTCTTATGTTGAGCGTCGGTGAAGATACTTGACACGAAAGAGCAAGTTTTGAGGAGCAAGAGAAATTCCATTGGTGAAAGTTCTTTGGAAGAATCATGAGATCGAGGAAGCAACTTGGGAGACCGAGTTGGAGATGCGAGAGAAATATCCTCATTTGTTTGATGACTACGGTAAGAATTTAGGGGCTAAATTCCTTAAAGTAGGGGAGAATGTAAAACCCTAAAATGTTGCTTGATTGTGTTATGCATGGATTCATACATTGATAATCATCATAAACATGTTCATTTAGCTTCGCATATGTTTAAAGTCAATAGCATGATCGTTGGCGTCGTTTGAGATGCATATATGCACTTTTCTTTCGCGAGATGCTTTGAATCTCGGGTTTAAGATTTATGTTGTAACTTCATGGATTAATTGTTAGAAGGCATTCAAAACATCATTTACATGCCTTGGATGTTTGTTAGATGCTAGTTGCATCGACGCGGTTTGGTTGCTAGTTGGATTCTAGCGAAAACCCTTTTCGGTTTCACTTTTCGGTTGTCGTTCGGGCGAGTTACTTTGAGTTCTTGGCCTGTTTTGATGAGGTTTGAGACTTGATTCCTTTGGTTATAGATTGGAGGATATTAAGGTTGAATTGTAGACCAATTTTTGGCTTGGAAGGACTCGAGAGCATGCGAGGCCGGGATCGAGCAAGGCAAAACCTAATCTGAAAATGGCTTGATGCGGTCGCATCACCAGCGAACAAGGGGTCAATTCGAGAAAGTCGGATTTTGCCTCTTTTTGTTTGTCGAAAGTTTGACCAATTAACCCATTTTAAACCACACCTTGACCCAATTACTTAACCTAAACTAATCCTAAACATCTATTAGGAGATTTAGGGGTTAATTAGTGAGGTAATTAGTGATTTAATCCCCATATAAAACCCCAATCTGCCGCATTCTTCATAGTTCGGCCGACTTCCCTTTCTTCTCTTCTTGCAATTTAGGGAGCACTCAAAGGGGAGCTTGAGAGAGGGCTTGAGAGTTGATTCAAGGGTTTGAAGGGCTGAGCTTGGAAGCCATAATGCTGGGTCTTCTTCTTCCCCATTCTACCTACAAACTTGAAGAAGGAGATGAAGAGAAGACATCATCTCTAGGGCACGAATTTTCACCATTGTTAGGGCTAAGTTTGGTAAGTTTCTACCTTTCTTCTTCTTCTTTTTAGGCTCCATTGACCCTAGGAATCAACCATGTGTGCTATTTGGGTCAATGGAAGCCATTGTTAGGGTTTCTAGAAATGTATGAACCCTAGGATTTCAAGTTTATGTTAGAGCTTGATTGGCCTATGTGAGACCATGTCTATGTGAAATTCATGTTCTAAATTGCCTATTGAACTTGATTATGTTGATTTTTCATGAAGATTGATGTTGGTTTGGTTGAGATTCTTGGAGGGTGCCTTTGCCCTAATTTTGTTTTAGCTTGCAAATTGATGATGTGAGCTTGATTAATATGTTTTATATGCTTAATAGAGTATATTAAACTTTGCTATATGAATTGATTATGGGTATTGAGCTTGAGCTTGATGACAAAGATGCTTGGAAGGGATTTTCCCCAAATTGTGTTTGGCTTGTCAAACATGATTGTAAGCCTAATTAGTTTTACATGAGTGGATTATTGAACAGTTGTGTTGATTATCATGTTTAAGAGTTTGGTTGAGATTATATTTGCCCTAATTTGGTTTTACCATCTAATGTTGTAAATTTTAATTAATAGAACATGAACCATGTTTTTTAATCATGAAGGTTATGATTGGTATGATGACTTAGATGAAATTATTATGCACAAGATGGCTAAATTAATTTGTTCTAAGTTGCATTGTTAAATAATTTGTTGGGTTTATATGAGTATATTGAACATTGGGATTATGGTTTTGGGCGATAGTTATGAACATAGGGGTTGATGAAGCCTAAGCTTCTAATCCTTGAATTTTCGGAAAACTTAGATTGAACTCAACGGAGTTAACCTTTGGGTTAGTATGAATCCTAGGAACTATAATTTTAAGTCCTACGGAATTTTGGGTAGAATTCATGGAGGTCGAGCCTCCAAGAAGTTTTGAAGTGTGTGAAGCACACTTGATTATGAGAACTTATATGATTCTCGGTTGTGATGTTTATGCTAGTTGTGGATGAATTGCATGACTAGTTTGATAGTAGAGTGTTTACCTACTTGTTTTGAGCATATGAGTATATATTACTTGTGCTTGGGTTTTAAGTCCAGTGGCGTCGGTTTGGTTGAGTTTTGGTGGGGCGATACATCGTCTTCACAATTATGGGATTCGTGATCGCGATGGATCGCCGTCTTGCAGTTTGCACACCCCTCCATCGATGGCCACGGTGGGGAAGTAGTTTATCTTAGTTGTAGTAATACACATGACTTTGATAACTATGGAACTCGGCGGAGGCTGTCTCGGGGGCGTCGATATCTACGAGAGGATATCGAGGGCACATAAAGGTTTTGCACGTGTTTTTGCGGGAGCGACACGCGGAGGAATTTGGGTAATGGTATCATATCCCTTATACATGAATTGTTTCACAAGTGCTTAAGTGAATAACGTGCTTGGTGAATTGGATATGATATGCTGTTTGTTTTGGTTTCTTACATGTTATACTTAATAGATAACATATTGATTAATGTTGTTAAGCATGTATGCTATCACATGAGTATTATTGGAATGTGGTTTTATGCCAAAGGTATAGATCATTATTGTTAAGTTTATATGCCTTGACATGAATATTATGGGAAGGCTATGTTATAACAATAACATGAATTACTGTTGTTATGTTAATATGCTTTATCATGAATATTATTCGGATATGGCATTATGTTAAAAGCGAGAATTATTGTTGTTAAGTTTATATGCCTTGACATGTAAATCATCGGAAGGCTATGTTATATCAATAACAAAATTATGATCGTTAAGCATATAAATTGCCTTGACATGGATTTTAGTGAGATGTTATACTACAATGATAACATGTTTTATTAATGTTGAGCATGGATGCCATAACATGATTTTATATAAAGTTATTTCATGACGATAGCATGATGTAATTTATGATTGAGCATTATGCCATGATAGGAAGTTACGGTTAGTAACTTACTAAGTCTTTGTGACTTACTTTTATTTGTTGGTTGTTTTCCTAGATCCGAGCCGGCGTGCGGATCAAGTAAATCAAGAAGATTGCGTTGACGAAGTATTATTTACGGCAAGGTTGCTACTTAGATAGTTTATTTGTTTTTGGTGAGGTCGTTGGGAAAGATGAAGTTATGTAAACTTCATGTTGGGGTAGCAACCTAAATGTGAATTGTGTTATTTGTAATTATGTTGTTTAGCTTATTCTTTTGGTAGCCGACAAGTAGAAGTCGTCTTTGGATGTTTATTTATGGTTATATCTCCATATGTTTTACGGTTGTTAGTACTTATAAATGTTAGTACTCATGTTGTTGGTAGCCGTGGTTTTGGTCGCTTGGTTAATTGGTGATTATGTTAGCATGTTAAATTGCTAGTTAAATATTATGTTTGTACTCGGCATGTTTTTAGCCGTTGAGTTGTTAGACTAGAGTCTTAGACTTAGTGTAATGTTGGGTTCGTAGTAGCCGCCGATGACTTGGTTTATTTTATGCTCTATATTGAATTGCATAACGGGGAGTTTGTTCTACGTGCCCAATGTTGCGACACGCGAGTCGAATTTTTGGACCGAGAGATTTACTATCTCTTTGGTTGTTTTAGTTTGAGCTTGTTAGCTCGGGCGCCCTTGTTATGTTATATTTTGCTTCGCGTATGTTTTGAGTTGTCGGTGTATCGCCGTTATGGCCCTACCCATTATTTGCTACTTGTTTGTTGTTATTTGCTTTCGGCGGCACGACCTTGGGATTTCGTCTTGGGATT
>CM028381.1:36012272-36059646 GCA_013146195.2 Codonopsis lanceolata | reverse complement strand
TGAAAGAAAAGCCGAATGGAATTCTGGGCTCCAACCCCACCATTTTGGGCGCCATGCCCAAATCCATGGGTGGTCGTGCCCAAATTTCAAACTAGGCTCCTTTTGACACTTTAGTCCCTCAATATCCCTTTGGCATCCCTTTGTCCTTTGCATTTTGACCATGTAACTTGACATTTGTTAATGTTTAAAGCTTCTGATATTTTATGTCATGTCACATATCGAGGTACGAAATCGGGGTGTCTACAGCCCCTCAACGATGGAGTCTACCCAGTGCACGAACATCGTTGATTAGAATAGACTTCAATCTTAATTTCAAAACGAGGGAGAAATATGCAACTGTAGCAAATTATAATGCAAGAATTTATGAAACCTCCATATCCTAGACATTTTTAGTCCTGTTATAGCAGTTATCGCAGCTTTAGGTTGTGTCCGCAAATTGAATGCTCATGGCCTGGATCTACTAATGTAGCCGCCCACGCATCCCTTAATAAAAGGAACTCACCAAACGAAGTTCTGCCTCAAGCCGGGATCATGTGTTGTAATGCATAAGTGTTATGCGGAAAGATAGTTGTAATATCCATTACAACCTAGTGAAAAAAGCGCACATCAAATGCAAACGCAATATCCATTGTTTATAAACTTAATGCATATCTATCATTAACATCGAAATCTGATGCAACATCCATTTATCGCGGACATACACAAACGCAATATCCATCGTTGCCGATACAAAACTTAATGCAATATCATTGTATTAACACGTAAAAATGTATGCAATATCCATTGGATCGACACAAAACGCAATATCCATTGCCAACACAAAACTTAATGCAATATCCATTGCATTAACATAAAACGATGCAATATCCATTGCATGCGACACAAATTAAGCAATATCCATTGCGTCAATATGACAAAATGCAATATCCATTGCATCGTCGACACAAACCGCAATATCCATTGCGTCGACACAAAACTTAATGCAATATCCATTACATTAACACAAAAACGATGCATATCCAATGACACAATAACAATATCCATTAAGTGATTACGAAAATGCATGCAATATCCATTGCATCGCACACAAAACGCAATATCCATTGCGCCGACAAAACATAATGCAATATCCATTGCATCGCAACGCCAAACGCAATATCCATTGCGTCAATATGAAACAAAATGCAATATCCATTGCATTAACACGGAAAATGGATGCAATATCCATTGCATCGCGACAAAACGCAATATCCATTATGCCGACACAAAACTTAATGCAATATCCATTGCATTAACACAAAAAAACGATGCAATATCCATTGCATCATGACACAAAACGCAATATCCATTGCGTCGACACAAAAACTTAATGCAATATCCATTGCATTAACATTAAAATAGATGCAATATCCATTGCATCGCAGACACGTAACACAATATCCATTGCGTCGTCAATATGAAACAAAATGCAATATCCATTGCATTAACACGAAAATGGATGCAATATCCATTGCATTTCGACACAAACCGCAATATCCATTGCGTCGACATTAAAAACTTAATGCAATATCCATTGCATTAACAACAAAAACGATGCAATATCCATTGCATCGCGACACAAAACGCAATATCCATTGCGTCGAACACAAAAACGTAATGCAATATCCATTGCATCGAACACCGAATGCGATATCCATCGCAAAAACGTAAAAAGACTGATGCAATATCCATTGCATCGCAACACCGAATGCGATATCCATCGCATTACTCAAAAGACGGATGCAATATCCATTGCATCGCACACCGAATGCGATATCCATCGCATTACTTGAAAGACAGATGCAATATCCATTGCATCGCACGCTGATTGCGATATCCATCGCATTGACATGGAAAGAGGGATGCAATATCCATTGCATCACCAAGCTAGAATGCGATATCCATCGCATTACTAAAAGATGGAATGTCGCGGATGTATGTGTCAGAAGGTAATTATCAAGTGTTGTGATGCATGTGATGCTGTATGAAATGTCTCCTCAGAACGCCGCTGGCCGGAGAACAAACAAAACTTTCCTCCGATCCGGTCACATGTGTGCCCTTTAAAGGAAAGTTTTCAACACAGCTATTGATGCATGTAGAAAGCGGGGGTAGAATACTTACCTTTTCTTACCGCTTGCCGCCGCTATTTCTCATTTCTTCTGTCGTTGCTTGTGTGATTTCGTTTGCCGCGGTCGCTTTTGCATGACTTGCTATTTTTATGATTCTTTCTTCGTTTCTTTTCACGCACTTGTCGGGATTTTGTTCTCGTCATAGCTGCTTTGCCGAAAATCTTTTCCCTTTTGGCTACAATTTTTGGCTTTAGCCGAAATTTCTTCTTTTTTGCTTCATTTTCCCCGCTTCAACCGAAAATTTTCTTTTTGTTGCTATTTCCGACCTTGGCCGAAATTTCTTTTTTGCTTTGCCGCCGATTTTTCCGCTTTTCTCCCCATTTGCCTACCGATCTGATCCGGGGATATGAACTTCACCTTTTGTCAATTTTGATGATGATGTGGAGGATCTTTGGGAGGTGATCCTTGGTGAGATGCCGCGTAACATTCATAGGCCGATGTGGCGAAGACCGATAAGATGCAGAGAAAGATGCAAGCAAAAGATACAAGCATGCGAATGCAATTTTTCTTTTTCTTAGAGAAAGGACTTTGAATGTGCATGTGTATCATCTGCTATTAAACATGTTAAGACAAGATAAGGCAAAGTGATGGAAATGTACTATAAGAGCTTGAGATGTGGCTTCAGTTGGCTTTGAAGAGTTATGAATATAGGAGTTGATGGTGATATTTTTGATGGAGGTGAATGGGATGTTGGGTCATTTTTCGCCTTTTGACTAGTGCATCATTCAAGAAAGGAATTCAATCGAAGATTAGTAAATCCTACTAATCGATGCCTCGAGGGCCACTTTTTTTTTTTTTTGCTTTTTTTTTTTTTTGTGCTCTAACTTTTGCCTAGGCCGCTTTTTCGGTTTTCAACCTAGCGAGCTTTTACCTTATAGGAGCCGCCTTTTCAATGCATGCGAAGATAAGCCGCTTGTTTTGAAGGATCATGCCTTTGTAGTTTCTTCGTTTCTTCAGTAGATGGAAATGATACCAAATACCGCTTCGGAGATGATGAGTCTTTATGTATCCAATGAGTTTGGCGGGAGAAGCCCCTGTGATGAATTTGATCAACCAAATTTTGTGATGACGGATGTTCCCCGAGAAATTAACTAGGGACGCCCCTGCATGCACTCGATTTGAGAGACTTTTGTGGGAGATAGAAATGAGTATGCTCAGAGAAAGAGGATGACTCTAATGGACAAAAGAAGAGTCATGATCCGTAGTTTATCGCCAAGTATCATGAGTTTCATGGACCCTACTTAACATTTATCTTTTGATAATTTCATGTGTCTTTAGCAAGGAGTTCCGTCCTCGGATCCAGATCACGTTACAACCGATTGAAACAGAGCTATAGGTTGCAACTAGGTTGGGTGTAGTGTTTAAGTGT
Source organism: Codonopsis lanceolata (assembly GCA_013146195.2). NCBI lineage: Eukaryota > Viridiplantae > Streptophyta > Magnoliopsida > Asterales > Campanulaceae > Codonopsis > Codonopsis lanceolata. Next base: position 36,056,109 of record CM028381.1, on the reverse strand, counting down.
TTGGGATGGATTAGCTTTAGGTTGAGGATTTGATTGGCCTCTCGATTCAAAGGTATTTTGGGTCGTGGATTGTTATTTTTTTGAAAGCGGTCATAAGGGACCATTGGCGGCTTTTTAGCCGTGGGTTTGGATAGAAAGTTGGTTTTTGGACCTGGTTGTGAATATGGTTGGGAGGTCGGCTTTTGGCTTTGGTTGTGGGCTATGGGGCGGTCCGAGAATGATTGATCTTTTTCCCTCTCTCTTTTTTTTAGCGGGAGATTTTGAGGAAATTGCTCAGGAGAGGCTTCTTTTTTTTTCTTTTTCTCTCTCTCTTTTTTTTTTTTCTTTCTTTTTTTTTTTTTTTTCAGAGAGAAATTTTGAGGAAATCTCAAGAGAGGCTTTCTTTTTTTTTTTGTTGACCTCTCTGGGCAATTTGGGAGAGTGCTTGAAGAGATATCTGCTTCTCTCTTGGGACAAAAGAAGGTTGTCACTTTGGTGGATGTATATATAAGGGTGAAACACTTTGGGAAGTTGATCTCGTGGATGGTTAGGCTTTGGTGTATGGTGGATTTGTTCAGATATTTGGAAGAGGTTTGGTGTATGGTTGGAAGCCCCTAGTGTGTCATTTAATAGCTCGGTCGCAATGGGTCGAAGATGACCTTTTACCAAGACAGAAGGTTGCTTCATCGAAATTTTTTTATAATGGTTTGTGGGTCCATATTTTGAAATGACTCATTATCAACTCGTGTGGTTTTATCATGTTTTTCCATGAGTTGATTCGTCATCATCATTCTCTCTCTTTTTTTTTTTTACAAATACTTCGGCGATATGTGCTCAGAGATCAAGAAGAAAACTTGACAAGCTAATATAGGAGAAGCAAGAATTTACTGACTTGAATATCGAGATGGATACCTTTGGAAAGCTCGATCTCGAGGACTCGATTGACTTTTGAAAGAATGGAGACCAAATGGACGGTGAGCACACTCTGCAAGGATGGGCCGTAGGCATCAATATGGGCAAAAGAGATACCCCTGGGCTTGAAAGCCCCTAGTCTTGAATTGTTGCTTATGATCCTGGAGTCGGCCTTTTCTGGATTTCCTGCCTTTCCAGATTTTTCTGCTTTCTTGGCTGTCTCAGCTTTCTCTTCCTCTGGCTCCCTATCAGTCTTTTTTTTTTTCCAATGTTTTTTTTTGCATTTTTTTTATTCCCTTTTTTTTTTGAGTGGCAGACCTTAACATCTCGAAGTAGGACTTACTAATTTTTTTTTTTTTGAAATCAAGAATGAACGATGCACTTATCAACTTAGTGATGCATTATGAGAAGTTAAGAGGGCATAGGAATTTGGAGATTAAGAATAGTGGTAAGGGGGTTTTGTCTTGTCTTTTCATGTTTTGGGAAACAAAAAGAAACACATAGAAAATACCACTCTTTTTTTTTGAAGAGTAAATCAAAGCATTTGACCGAACCCGAAGGCTGCCTACGTTCCTCATTTCGAGGCTCAGGTCATCGTAGTTCAATTCTGACAGAGAAATTTTCATTTTGCTAATCTCTTTTTTTTTAATTTTGAAAGAATAGAGATTTTTGAAAGAAAATTTTTTTTTTTGCAAAAAGAAACGATTATATATATATATATATATATATATATATATATATATATATATATATATATATATATATTTAAATGAAAAGAAAACTAAGTATTACACGTGATTCTTTTTTTTTATTGCTAGAAAACTCCTTTTTTTTTTTTTTGAAATGGGATGTGACGATTACGTACATCTGGACAATCTTCTCATGAGAGTAAATGGTAATAGTTAATTTTTCAGCCCCTGCAAAATTGTTAGTGGTACCAGAAAACAACAAGGATCCCAAAATTTATGAAAATTGACGCTGGGTTGAAAAGAGTTGTTTCCTGGAGATTTTATTTGACAAAAAGGACATTCAAAGGTACAAAGAGTCTTTGGAGGTGTATATACAAGGGTATCCTAGGGTACTTTCCACTTTTACTAGAGACAATCAAGGGTGTGGCTTTTCAATGATTTGGCCATCAATAAGATCTTGGATGGCACTCCTGAGCTTATAACACTTATCAGTGGGATGGCCACTGCTACGATGATACTCGCAATGCTGAGAGTGGTCCCACGTGTCTGATAGCTTTGACGGAGGTCGATAATTTTCCATTGGTTTCAAAACTCCTTGTGCCATTAAGCCTTGGAAAATCAGGGACATTGGGGCATTCAGTTCATCGTAATGCCTTCTTTTAGCTTGGTAGGGTCCTATGAGGTTCTTGATGGCATTACTGCTTCCTTCAACAGAGCTGACAGATTCATTCGTCTTGTATGACCATGACACATTACTGTATTTACCAGGTGAAATCCTTTCAACCATGTTGACTTCTTCCAAAGATTCTTCATCTGATTCAGAGTTGCAGAGTGAAATTGGGGGTGTATGTGCATCAATCTCTAGGGATCCCGTGCGTATTTCTTCATCAATACGGACTCTTATCTCCACTATTTCTTTGAAATTGCTATAGGGGAGATACCGCATGCGCTCTAGGTAAATGGGCTGGAGGTTTTTGATGAACATTCTACATGATTCAGCCGGATCAGGTCTGTCCAAAGTCTGGGCGACTTTATCCTTCCATCTGGCTGCAAATTCTGCGAATGTTTCATTTTCTTTTCAGTGATGGTATTATCTTTGTACCTTTCTAGGAACCCTTCAGCGATTTGATCCCAAGTGCCCATGGTGCTATCATCTGCTAGCATTAACCATTGCTTAGCAGGCCCTATTAAGGTGAGGTGAAAATTGGAGGCCATGGCTTCGAAACTAACCCCTCTTGATTGCATGCCAGTAGAGTAAGATTTTAGGTGGGAGATAGGGCATCATGTCCCGTCGAATTTTTCTATGTCGGGCATTTTGAAATTTGGGGTAGCATGGCCGGTTTTTCAGCGTTAATGCCTTCATAGAAAATTTTCTTTGTCCGAGCTTCGAGCATCATACTTTTCATGTTCTCCATTTCGCTTCCATTTTGGTGGGAGGGGAGTTGATTTGGTATATGCTGGTAGGATTAGGAAAGGCTGGGTTAGTTTCTGGCTGTGGTATTTGGTAAGGATTTTGAGGAGGCGTTTGGTAAGGCTTCTGGTAAGGATTTTGGTTTTGGGTAGGATGAGGATTTTGGGTTGAATAGGAATTTTGGGCTGGATATGGATTTTGGGTTGGATAGGGATTTTGGGTTGGATAGGAATTTTGGGTTGGATAGGAATTCTGGATTGAATGTGGATTTTGAGCTGGATATGGATTTTGGATTGAATATGGAGGAGAGGATGGGTAAGGTTTGATATTTGGGTAGTAGGGATTTGGTGGAGGATTTGGATTTGGAATAGTGGCAGTATTTGGCGGGTTAGTGTTTGGCTGAGAAATTGGGTTTGGAGGCACATGGAGGGTTGATGCTTCCTGTGGGACTGCAGGGGAAGAGATTACCTCACCACTGGATTTCAAGCTTTGTATCAGATTTGCCATTTGGCTCATTATACGATCAGTCGTTGCACCCAAATTTTGGTCTAGCCACTGCTGCATTGCTGGAGTTGGAGCATACCCCGGAGCCCCTGTATCTGTACCCATAGCGGACTGTTCACTTTCGCCGCCATACTGCTCGGATCTCGTATCCTCTCGAATCAAGCCGCCCTTATCTCGACCTGTTTCGATACCTCTGCTCGATTTCGCACTTGTTTCCCGTATCAACCGGCCAGTACTGTCTCTACTTTTCCAAATTCGGGCCAAGCTTCTGAGGAAAATGGGCTTGGTATCAGAAGGCTGGCTGAAGGCTTTATGGGCTTGGAGTACAGCGTGCCTTTATTAGTATATTTTATTATTTATTATTTTCCCTACAAAATGACCGGATAAGCACCTGCTTAATTTTGACAGTCTCAGGACTTTTCCTGGAACAGTGGATTCTTTCTCCAGAGTATAGGACCAACGTATTCCACCTGCCTTTCGACTCCCCGAGATTGGACTGATCTCAGGCGAAGGGCCTATACTCTTTCCGGGATCCACCATTCGAAATGATCTAGGTCGAGCATTTGAAAATAATAAATCTGCCCCAGTGTAAATTTTTTTTTTGACTTGCGCATTTTTTTTTCGACTTGTGCAGATTTTTTCTTTTTTTTTTTTGACTGGCGCACATTTTTTTTTGACTTGCGCACATTTTTTTTCCTGGGGCTGACCCACAATTTAAAATGCAAAAACCGGTCGGTCTTTCAAGTGTCCTGAAAAATTATATGCAGTCTAACGTTGGCTCATGCAGGGGGTAGGCTGGCTATGGTGTAGGGTAGCAGTTCGGAATATATTTATATGCATGTGCGCGTGTGTGCGGTATCTAAAAAGCAAAAAAAGTTTTTTTTTTCAGATAAAGAAATAGAAAATAAAATAGATATAGCCTGTCTTGCTGTTGTGTGTGGATTTTCTCGGCTTTTTAGCTTAAGCACGAGCAAGCAAGCATACCATTAAGAAATAGAAAGAAAAGCGGGGAATCTATCTATTTCTATTAATTATAAATGAGTCCTAATCCCCAAAATAAAATGACAGAATGAATGCACATATATATGTATTTTGCATAATGAAAATAAAGCAGAATAAAATAATATAAGGCCGAAAGTAAAAAGATTTTAAAAATAAAGTCCCGGCCCTTTTGTTTTGCTGCCTAGAAATAAAAAGAAAAACTACATATATATCATATATAAATGTATATATATCATATATAAATGTATATATATATATATATATATATATATATATATATATATATATATTGATTTTTTTTTTGAAAAATACTAATATTTTCAAGTATATCCGTAACAGTGTTTGAAGTAAAACTGCTGCAAGATGGAGGATCATATCCAAAAATATAGACACGGATGTTAAAGGAACGCAATATTAAACTGTTTAAAATTAATATAACAAGCGTACTTTAGCCAGAAACAAAAGAAAAAAAAAGTTTTGGTTAATGAGTCTAGCCCTCCATTTTTATTTATTAAAATAAAACGATCTCCCCCAGAAGTCGCCACTGGGTTCCCTGAATGCGTGCTCCGCGCCCGCGCCTCGGATGGGTGCGCTGTGGGCGGATGCGGTGACATCCATCCGCCTCCTGCCCTCCCTTGTTTAGGGAGATCGAAATCAAAAGTGCGAGGAGTGCTGTCGAATAGCGCGTGGAATGCGCCTCTGGTTGCCTTTAGTGGATTTTTGATCCAATATGGGAGCTTTGGATTTTCTATGTCAAGTTATCCCTTTTTAGGGGATACCAGATATAGGAAAACATCACCTTTCCATTTCCATCCTCCCTTGTTTAGGGAGAACGTGAAAGTGCAAAGAAAGATGTTGCGCGCCCCACTATGGATTTTATGAAAATAGCCTTATGGCCTATTTCGGATCACTATGAGTGCTTTGGGTTTTCTACGCCAAGTTATCCCTTGTTTAGGGATACCAGACATAGGAATACATCACCTTTCCATTCTCATTCTCCCTTTTTTAGGGAGAACGTGAAAGTGCAAAGAAAGATGTTGCGAGGCCCCACCGATCCAAAATGTTTTTAGAGTCGCCATCTTTATTTTAAGGCAAAAATAAAGCAAAACCGTAAAAGAAAACCGAGATGAAGAAAACGGGTTCGAGGCTAAGTTACGAGTTGGGAAGGTGCTAGGCACCCAACTCGCCCTTCGGTCTCAAAAGGTTTTTGGCTAAAGTATGCTTTTTGTTATATTTATTAAACAGATAAATAAAGCATTAACGCCTACAAATACATCCATTACATCTATATTATTTACTGGACTTGCAACTCTTTTACAAACAATTACAAATATACTTGGAAATATTTGGCCATAGTAACTAAGCTACATTTAGTATTATTTCCTAACAAAATCCGGCAAAGATAATGCTATATATTGATATTGAACCGACCGGAAATAATACATTTACAAATAAAGACTTTATTGAATAAATGAAGTAAATACAAACTTATCTAAAAACATTTTGCCATAATAACGGCTACATTTAGTACTATTTCCTAATTAAATCCGGCAGCATAACTCGCTATATGACTACATTGGGCCGGATTGAAATAATAATATTACATGGAAATGAAAGACTTAAAAATAAAAACTTACAGACGACGTAGGGTGTGCTCGCCTGTCCCTCCTGGAGAGAGTCTTTTTTTGTTGTTGAAGTTGTGTGTTGTTGTTGTGTGAATTTGGGCACGTCTTCTACGAAAGTTACTTTCGGCCTCGGATCGGGCGTGGGTAACTATTTGTTTTGGTTGTTTGTTTGACCGAAGGCTCGAAATCGAGCGTAGTAACGCTTACCATCGGCTGATTTGGCCTTTAATCGAGCAGAGCAACTGCTTTTCCACGATTTTTGGACCAGGAAATAGGGTGGATACCTACCGGGGGCTAAGGTACACTTCTATCGGTTGGATTTGTGTTTGGCGGAGGTTTGGCAGGTTTCGGGCTTTGAGGTGATCACTCACTATCTATTTCTCCAAACAGAACTTTTAACGCGGAGAAACCTTACGCAAAGTTTCTGTGTGAAATGAGGAGCCGGGCACTGCTATTTATAGGAGGAAATAGGGACATCGAAGGAATTAAAATTCCTTCACTGCGCTCCTTTTGATTGTACACTTTGAATGAATCGCTTTTGCGCAAATCGCTTGAAGATTGTGCGCCGGGCGAAAGCGGGGCGCCGTATATAGAATTTGGGCGCCATGCCCAAACCGGATGGGAGCCACGCCCATTTCCCTTCGTGCTTTCTCAATGATTGTACCTTGCGCTGGCTGAATTGCTTTTTTACGGCAAGAATTGAATGAACAGTGCTGGGAATGGAATTTGGGCTCCAACCCCCACCATTTTGGGCGCCATGCCCAAATCCATGGGTGGCTGTGCCCAAATTTCAAACTAGGCTCCTTTTTGACACTTTAGTTCCTGCAGTTTGTCCTTTTGTGCATCCTGCTTTGTCCTTTTGCATTTTGACCATGTAACTTGACATTTGTTAATGTTTTAACAGTTCTTGATATTTTATGTCATGTCACATATCAGAGGTACGAAATTGGGGTATCTACACCACCGTTGCAGTGGTCATCTTACTGATAAGTGCTACTCACTCAGAAACGCAATTCAGGATCTTATCGACGACGAAGTAATTACGGTGGCAGGTAGAAGAATCTTTGAAAGAAATCAAGCCAAGGAGATCTAAAGGGCAAGTAAACTTATTTAGCAAAGAATAAAGGTGCTGTAAATATGCTCATCAATAAAAGGAGTTTCTAATGAAAGCCTGAGAGACAGTTTTTCTGGGTATGATAGATGGAGGCACTAATCATGAAAAGCTCCCTGCTGAGTTTGGGCCTATTACTGATAAGCCTCTGTAGAATTGGTATACTACGACGGGCCCGCTTTTGACGACCGCAGATCTGGTGGACCGCTTCGGATATTCTATCCCCCATCCTTCTCCTAGCTTTACGGATTGGTCATCTACCGATCCGCCCCCTAAATTTGAGGATCTCAAACCTCAGGACCTCAATAATGCAAATAACCTTGTACAGTTTGCTATTAATGATAATCTAAATGTCTTTACTTATTCCTTAGTTGCACCTACATTAAAAGACACATTAAATAATAATAATAATGAGTCATTTGATGAAATGGACCCAAAAGATAAAAATTATTTGGTTGAGCTTGTAAAGTCAGTTGAGTACCAGGAAAAGCATCATTCATCAGCAGGAAATGAAGACTAGTCCACTATCAATCTGGGGCTGAACAATGAAATAAAAGAAATCAAAATCGGCAACTACCTGCAAGACTCTGAAAGGGTAGCACTCATTGACCTCCTCAAGGAATTTATAGACATCTTTGTCTGGTCCTATGAAGATATGCTTGGACTAGATCCAGCCATTGTTGAACACCGGATCCCTATATATCCGGATGCTCGGCCAATTAAGCAAAAGCTCTGCCTGATTAACCCAGAATGGTCACTACAAGTCAAAGAAGATATCATGAAGCAGTTGCATGTCAAGTTCATTCAGGTAGTAGAATACCCGATCTGGCTGTCCAATATAGTGACCGTTCCCAAGCCCATTGGGAAGGTCCGGATCTGCGTAGACTTCCGCGACCTCAACAAGGCGTCGCCCAAGGATGACTTCCCTCTACCCAATATTGATATTGTGTTAGACGCCATCGCTGCTCATAAAATCAGATCCTTCGTCGACGGCATGCTGGGCTATAATCAAATCAAAATGGCAGCAAAAGACCAGGAGAAGATCTCATTTACCACTCCTTGGGGGACCTACTGCTACAATGTCATGCCTTTCGGGCTAAAAAATGCCAAGGCTACATATCAAAGGGCTGCCACCACCCTCTTCCACGACATGATCCATAAAGAAATGGAGGTCTATGTTGATGACATGATTGTGCACTCCAGCTATGCCAACGGTGCCCATATCAAAGACCTTCGAAATTTTTTCGAAAGATTAAGAAAGTACCAAATGAAGATTAACCCCACCAAATGCACATTTGGGGTTCCCAGAGGCAAAGTCCTGGGATACATCATGACCGAGCAGGGCATCGAGATCGAGCCGGCCAAAATTAAAGCCATCATAGAAATGTCGCGGCCAAAAACTCCAACCGAAGTTAAAGGCTTCCTAGGCCGATTGCTGTATATCAGCCTTTTAATCAGACAACTGATGTCTATATGTGAGCCCCTCTTCAAACTCCTAAAGAAAAATACTGACCAAGTTTGGGACGAGAAATGCCAGCTAGTCGTCGAAAAAATAAAAGCCTACCTTACCAATCCATCCGTGCTAGCTCCGCCCCATATACATAAACCTCTCCTCAAATATTTAACTATCACAGACACGTCAGTAGGGGCTATGTTTGCCCAAGAAAAAGAAAATTCCTACATTGAAAACTCCATCTATTTCATAAGTAGGAATTTGCAAGGGAGCGGGATAAATTATTCAGCACTAGAAAAAAGATGCACTGACCTAGTCTGGGCAACTCAAAGGCTCAAGACCTACCTGCAAGGATGACCCATCAAGCTCATCTCCAGGATGGATCCTATAAAGTACATCTTCGGCAAGCCATCACTTTCCAGCCGACTGGCTAAATGGTCATTCCTTCTCAACGAGTTTGACATAACTTATGTCACACTCAAATCTATGAAAGGCAGCGTGATTGCAGACCATTTAGCCGATCTGCCCTTAAAAACAGAAGATGCAACTGAGCCTAGCTTCCCAGACGAATGTGTCTTGGAAATTACTGACTACGACACCAGCTGGCAGATGTTCTTTGACGGAGCCACAAATAAAAGAGGCATTGGCATAGGAATCTTGCTAATCGACCCAGCAGATTCCCATACTCCATTGGCCATAAGGTTGGAATTCGAGTGCTCGAACAATACAACTGAATACGAAGCCTGTATTGTTGGCCTAGAAGAAGCTCTCCAAAAGGGATCCAAAGACTTGGAAGTCTACGGAGACTCCGCTCGGATTATAAATCAAGTCGAAGGGAAGTGGAAGACCCAAGATCCCCGGCTGCAGCTCTATCATGCCAAATTGACAGCATTTGCCACCAAATTTGATTTTATCTCGTTCCACTACTTGCCGCGAGATAGAAACCAATTTGCCGATGCCCTGGCCATTCTGGCATCGTTGGTCCAAATTCCCGCAGAGACCCAAGTCCAGCGATTTGTAGTTGGGAAAAAGGTCACCCCGGCATACTGCTTCAAAATCAATGCAGCCCCTGAAGCAGATCACGAGCCTTGGTACTCTGATATCCTGAATCTGCTTCAGGAAGGGATCTACCCTCTTGGCTTAGACAAAAGAGGGAAAGTCTCCCTGCGGAAATGGGCAACACAATTTGTGTTTAGCGATGGTAGCCTATATAAAAGACATTATCAAGGCCTTAATCTATTATGCGTCGACCAAGCAAAGGTCGAGCAAATCATGAATCAGCTGCATGGTGGTACTTGCGGGCCCCACATGAATGGCCATATTTTATCCAAGAAAGTTATCTGGCGGGGGTATTACTGGAGTACTGTAGAAACTGACTGTATTTGGTGGGTGCGTCATTGCGATAAATGCCAGCGTTTCGCAAATCTGCAGCACGTGCCCTCGCATATTTTATATAAGTCCACAGCCCCCTGGCCCTTCTCAACTTGGGGAATCGACGTTATAGTTCAAATTCATTCGAAGGGATCCAATGGCCACGAGTATGTCCTAGTAGCTGTCGACTACTTCACGAAGTGGCTGGAAGCCTCTTCCTATAAAATCCTGAATGCTCGAAAGGTTTCCGAATTCATCCAGACCAACATCATATATCGATACGAAGTGCCTTTCGAGATAATCTCGACAACGGCACGCATTGAAGGGGACGTGAATCGTTTGCTCGACGAATTCAAATTCCAAAGGCATAAATCCTCCTCCTACCGACCGCAAGCCAATGGTGCCGTTGAAGCAGCCAACAAAACACTGGAAAATATTATCAGAAAAATGGCTGAGACAGGAAGAGACTGGCCAGAAAAATTGCCGCTAGCCCTCTGGGGCTATCGCACTTCAGTTCGCACACCTACTAGGACTACTCCTTACTCTCTAGCATATGGCATGGAGGCAGTGCTACCCATAGAAATTGAAATTCCGTCATTGAGAGTAATGATGGAATCCGGCATATCCGAAATTGACTAGGTCAAAGGGCGATATGAAGAATTAACCCTAATCGATGAACAACGTTTGCTAGCCCTAGGGCACACCCGAGCATATCAAAGGCGGATAGTTCGAGCCTTCAATAAAAAAGTCAAAGGCCGTAACATCCAAGTTGGGGATCTCGTGCTTCGAGAAAAACCCCCTAATTATGTTGATACTAGGGGAAAATTGAAATCTTCATAGATGGGTCCGTATGTTGTCAAAGAAATCTGGTCAGGAGGTGCCGTACTCCTCACAAACCAAGAAGGAGAAGATCTTGTTCAGCCTTTCAATCTCGACAAGCTCAAAAGGTATTATGCTTGAGTTGATCTATCTGGCAGTTGCTTCCCTCTCCAGCTCGCTAGGCTGAAAACCCGAAAGGGCGGCCTAGGCAAAAATTAGAGCAATAAAAAAAAAAGGAGAAATAAGGGCTCGCTAGGTTGAAAACCCGAAAGGGTGGCCTAGGAAAAAGTTAGAGCAAAATAAAAAAAATCAAGAGAAAATGAGAGGGAATGTATTTTCTTTGAACCCTCAGCATCCGACCTCCGGTCTTCAGCCTGTAGAGTCTCAACTGACAAAGAAAGAGAAAAACCATGATAAAAGCTCGCATAATAATAAAAAATAATAAATAAACCTAAATATAATATTACAGGTCCTAAGGTGCAACTTAGGAATAACTGTTTGAGATATATAGGTTATGCATTATTTGCCTGTACATATCTATTATTTTACTACTTCTACCCCCCTTGTTCCCCCCAACTATACTTCGTTTGTAGCTCAAGCCCCGAAGTGGTCCATCAGTGCCTACGGCGTCCGCCCAGCCGGGCCCATATACTCCTTTTGCGAGGCGCAGAAGAGGCTCTAGTCTCACCTGCATGAGAACTCTCGGAAGTGTCCTCTTCCTTATTGTCAGCATCCCCATTTTCCTGAGCAGCTGTATTACTCGGACCAGCCCCATCATTCCTAAGGGCAGTGCCCCATCTAGTCTAAGGGGGGAGGGATAACCTCCTCTGGTTCCCAAGGATTATGCCTCGCTCACATTGCTCGATCGGCCGAGGAGCGCTTGTTATCATTCCTAAGGGCAGTGCCCCATCCAGTCTGAGGAGGAGGGATAGCCTCTTCTGGTTCCCAAGGATTATGCTGCCTGCTTACATTGCTCAGGCAAGGGGGCGCGTTGCTAGGACCTGTTGTATTTGGACCAGGAGCCGTCCGGGCACCAAGGCCGTGCACCTGTCTAAAATCTTCCTGTAGGGCCTGGAGAACAACTAGCCCCGAACTCTCTACGTCCTTGCCTATCTCCATCAGGCGAGCATCTATGCCGCTAGATATGTGATGACCCAACAATCGTCTCAATCCATGCCTGATTATGCGGGAAGACGCTTCAGCAGCCACTATGATCCATGACAGGTACTCATGGGAAAGGAGCATGTAATCGGAATAGAGATAGGCCACCTGCAGCCTATCAAAGTCCTGCTGCCACATATCCTAGATAATTGTGCCTAGATCCCTGCTATTATCCAGCCCCAAAGCCACAGAACGGCTCAAGTCAGGAATGAGTTGCTCCCTCCTAAATTGGCGCAAGATCCTGTCTACCCTATAAAAAGAGGTACGCTCAATACCCAGCAAAACAACCTAGCTATATCCTGCGGAATACATGATAAAGCGCCGAATCTGCCAATGGATAATAACTCATATTATATCCATGGAACCTCTACGCAAGAAGCTCTCAGCCCAATTAGACTCCGAAGAATTGGTCTGAGGATTGTTGCCGCGAGAACCATAGAGTCCTGGATGATACCTTGTTCCTGACAGCACTGGGGTCATCACCCAATTAAAATGCTCTTCCAGCCACATTTGGATCAAAAGAGGACTGCCGAAAGGGAATAGCTCATCGCCAGCTGCAAAAGCATCCAGGCCCGTTAAAGTCTCTGCCAAGATCATCGGGATAATGTTCACCTGGTGATCCCGAGCCTGCAATGCTTGGTCTACGACCCGCACATCGATATATCCGGGCTAGCCCACCAGCAAGTATCTCCCTACCAGGTAAAGAAAAAGTGCTAACAGCCGACGCCTCAAATAATCATGGTCATCCTCCCTGAACTCTGTAAAGGCCCCAGGAAGTACGGTCAAATTAAAATTTACTCCATTGTAGAAGCCTGGAGTAGCAACGCGAGTGGTGCCAAAGAGCTCTCTAATTTCCATGTATGGACGGCTCCGATGAGAGGACACGACAATAAGACCAGAGGGTGCCATCCCCACCATTGCACAGAACTCTTCAAAAGTGGGGCACATCTCGTTCATACCAAAATTGAAAAATGTGGTCTTGAGGTGACCAGAACCTGGAAGCTCCTCACAACATATCCCAATTTATATAAATGTTCCTCCAGGATAGCAGACACCTATATCCATAAATGTGCTCAAACCAGTCGCGTTCATCTGACCGCAGGGAAAGGATCCAGAAATCCAGATCATTTTCATAGATTTCTATCGCCAATGCTGTATGAACTGGCGTGGCCATTTTTGGGAAAAATACAAAGGTTTATCTGATAAAAGAATGCAAAAGTTGAGCAGAAGAAAGGCTGAAAGCTTAAGTAAGAAGGCAAATGCGCTGATGAAAAACAAGCGCTCTCTCGTCTGCCATTTATACCGAAAAACTCAAGAAGCGAACAATTTCTGAACACAGTACACAAGCAGTGCTGAATAGGAACTGAACAGGAAAGACTCTAGGCGCCGCCTAAATGCTCCCCTGGCGCTACGCCCATAACTCTTATGGGTGGTACCAGGTTCTGCTAATGTTCCCTCAAAACAGCCTGGTATCCTGGTATTTTTGGCTTCGACCACTGCCTGTTGTTATGTCTGATTACAGAGAAAAATGAAAGGGCTATAAACAATAGCCTGCAGCAATTATATGGCCAAGAACAGGAGGAGGCAGTTGCCTCTTCCTCCCTGCATATCATCAGAAAATCCCGCTCGAGCCCAAAGGTGTATTCTTTTAAAATCCATTTCTGAGATACAACGTGCCATTACCTCTAGATATCACCATATCGGTATAGCTTTACTTTGTGCACATGTTTTTGTGAGACCCCGAATCCTTATATACTTTCTCTGATAAATTTACATTCATAATAACCATGTTTACAAGTTTACACGTGGCCACGACGTTCATAGTAGTTGTCGTCGTAAGTTTGATTCCCCGATTCACGATTTTAGTTATCGTGTTGTGTTATTACTCAGTTAGTATTATTTTGATCCTAGGTTTGGCCCTAGATGACTATGGGGACCTTGGGGATTAACTTGATATTATTTTGGTTTGGTTGTGTTTAAGTTTGAACATGCTCGTGTTTCATTTCCGGTGTGACTTGTGTATTTGCCTCGGACATGATAGGGCTGTAGTAATTTGGCCATATTTTTCTATAGACAACTCAGAATTGAGATCCGTTTGATGCGTTAGAAACTAGAATTCAAGATCTTTCTAACCATACCTCTTGCTTAATTTTGGGAGTTTAATTTCAGTACATGCATATTTTTAAAGTTGACTGTATCAGTTATTCTCGGTATTTTCAGAAATTTGAGTTTTTCCTTGTTTTTTGGATTTACTAGGAGACCCTTAATAAATTTCACTAAACCTGACTTGAGACCTTAATTAGAGTGAATTAAGCCTAAGTTAAAATTTTAGCACTAAGTCCTCAATTAGGGACTTAATCTCACTTAAAAATTGACCTATCATAGCTTGACACTTGTTTTCCACTCACTCCCTAACCTTTGTGACTTGAAATATCTGATTTCATCCACTCATTACACCTCCTACCACTCCTAATATGCAGCCACCATTGATGAGATCTTGTGTGTGAGAGATTCTTGGTGAGATTAGTGTGTGTTTTGTGATTTCCCGGAGATCCGGCCACCCGATTTTGGATTTGAGACCACCCAATCGTAGGTATCGAAGAGGAGACTACTAATCCTTGGTTTGTTTTCATTTTCTCTAGATTTTAATGGGCTTAGGGTAAGCTGCAAATTTCCAGAATTTTGTAAGCTAGCTTTGATGAATCATGTATTTTTACTGTGATATACTCGTGATATTCTCCCCATATTTTCTTCCCTTTTTCTTATCCTTTCCTTACTTAGATAGTATATATTAGGAGAGTTCTATTTGTATTCTAGGATTAGTTGTGATCCTTTATTTGTATTCTAGGATTAGTTGTGATCTTTTCCTTTTCTTTTGGTACACGTTTCTTTTGTATAGCCTATAATACTAGGATTTCTTGATGAATGAAATTAAGTTCACACATATATTTTTCATGGTATCAGAGCGGGTTCTGAAACCTTAGAACTTCGACCTACCCATTGGACATCTTCCAACCATGACAGGAACAGAGAAAAGCCCAGATGCCGCCGGCACCTCCAACACCACCACCACCGTGGATCATATGTCTCCGTACTACATCCACGCGTCGGATAACCCCAGCCAGGTCTATGTTACTGAAATTCTTCGTGATGGAAACTACGGCGATTGGGTCAACGAAATGAGTAATGCACTCTTCGCCAAAAACAAAATTGGTTTTGTGGATGGTTCGATACCAATGCCTGATGAAGATTCGTCGGAATTAATGCTTTGGAGACGATGTAACGCCATGGTCAAAGGATGGCTCAGCAGTGCTATGGACAAGGAGATTCGTAACAGTGTTCGATATGCCAAAACAGCCTCTGAAGTATGGAGCGACTTGGAGGAACGGTTTGGCAAAGAAAGTGCTCCTCGCGCCTATGAGTTGAAACGAATCTTGACTCACACACGCCAAGACAAGTTGTTTGTCTCCGCCTACTACACTAAGATAAGGGGTTTATGGGATGAGATACGCTCCATCGCTCCTATGCCGAAGTGTACGTGCGGACTGTGCAAATGTGATATTGCAAAACAACTTGCTGCATTACATGAGAAAGCTCAGTTGTATGAATTTCTCATGGGTTTAGATGAAAGCTTTAGCACGATCAAGAGCCAAATCCTCAGCACAAAACCAATACCAACATTGGGAACTGCTTACCACTTGGTTGCTGAAGACGAGCAGCAGAGGCAGATTACCTCAACTCGCAAGTCCAGCGTGGAGGCTGCTGCTTTCCAGATTCACATTCAATCCAAGAATGAGCGAGATCATCAGCAGGAAGGGAAGGAGTTTACTGACTACAAGGGGATGAGGCGTGAAAGACCGAAGTGCACTCATTGTGGAAAGTTAGGCCATACTGTTGAAACGTGTTATGGCATTGTTGGATACCCGGCTAGTTACAAGAGAGGGACACGTGAAGGCAGTCAGAAGTCTGATGTTCGCAAGCCAGGTTCCAATCCAAGAGCAGCTGCTGTTGATGCAGAATCCAGCCCTATTCCAGGTTTATCCAGTGATCAGTATCTCAAAATGGTGCAATTTTTCAGTGCTGCGAATAATGCAACACAAGTCCAAGATTCACCCACTGCAAATATGGCGGGTAAGCATGTTACTTCGCAAAACTGGATTATTGATTTGGGGGCCACCGAGCATATCACCTACGATGAGAAAATCCTTGTTGAGCAAAAAAGCATCTTCAGTAACCATGCCAGTAAAAATACCCAATGGTGACAGGATCCCAGTTAAAGGAACATGGGCAGCATTCTTGCCAAATGGGTTAAAAATCAACAACGTTTTGAACATTCCTTATTTTCAATGCAAATTACTTTCTGTTAGTCGATTAACGAAAGATAACAACTGTGCCATAACTTTCTTTGATGGCTTTTGTGTAATGCAGGACTTACCTTCGAAGAACATGATTGGACTGGGTAAATGCAACAATGGTTTATATTGCTTGGAGCCTGTCGAACATAAAGGTGCAGCAATGACTGTTTCTCACGACTCAGAAATTTGGCATCGACGTTTGGGCCACGCCTCCAATGCAAAGCTACATCATATTCATATTGGTAACATTCTTCGGAATGAAGTTGAACCTTGTGATTCTTGTATTCGGGCTAAACAAACTAGAAATCCTTTTCCTACTAGTTCTATCAAAACTAAAGCCTGTTTTGAATTATTGCATTGTGATATTTGGGGGGATTATCGTACGCCTTCTTTCAAGGGCGCTTATTATTTTCTCACAATAGTTGATGATTTTAGTCGAGGTGTCTGGGTTTATCTCATGAAACATAAGTCTGAGGTCGGTCATTATTTGCCTATGTTTTGTAACATGGTTCGCACCCAATTTGGTCAGCCCATCAAAAGAATTAGAAGTGACAATGGTCTTGAATTTCAATCTCATTCAATGCTCGATTATTATGCTGATCATGGTATTCTTTTTGAAACCTCGTGTAATGACACACCTCAACAAAATGGGGTCGTTGAACGAAAACACAGACACATCCTTGAGATTGCTAGAGCTCTTCGCTTTCAAGCTCATTTGCCTATTCGTTTTTGGGGCGAATGTGTCCTGACTGCCACATACATCATCAACCGTTTACCTTCCAAAGTCATTGCCAACAAAACCCCCTATGAGCTTTTACTCGGCAGACAACCTACTTATGATCATATGCGTGTTTTTGGGTGTTTGGTTTATGCTCGTAACAACAAAAAAGGCATTGATAAGTTTGTCGAAAGGGGGAGGCCTTGCATTTTTGTTGGCTATCCACTAAACCAAAAGGGGTATCGGGTTTATGATATGCAAGACAAGAAAATCTACACTTCCAGAGATGTTAAATTTGTTGAAACCAATTTCCCTTTTCAACATCAGCATCATATCACTCCTACTGCACCCATTCCCCTTACATATTTCCTGTTGTATTGCCATCTCCATCTACCTCTCACATAAATGTTACGCCCATTTTTACACCAACTGAGACCACCACATTGCCCTCTCAGCCCAATACAGAATCCATTCCAGTTCAGTTCCCTACCTCACCTCCTGATCATTCTAATTCTCAAAATGTTCATATTCCACCTCCAGATTCCACCCTGATTAGTGCCTCTTTAGAGCAGCCCACCATTACCGTGACAACCCATGATGAACCTGCTGCACCTCGCCACAACACCAGAGTCAAGACACGGCCCAAACATTTGGACAATTATGACGTCAGGCTCCCGCAATCACTAGACCATGCATCATCCACATCCGATTCGGGAACTTCTCCGGTATATCCTCTTGCTCATTTTGTCTCATATGAAAAGTTTTCTTCCTCACATAAAGCTTTTCTTGCGGCCATCACTTCACATGATGAGCCTACTCACTTCTATCAGGCTGTCAAACATCAGGAATGGCGTGACGCTATGAAACGCGAAATTCATGCTTTGGAAGAAAATGGTACTTGGACCTTGGAAACCTTGCCGTCTGACAAAAGGGCAATTGACTCTAAATGGGTTTACAAAATCAAGTACAAACCCACTGGCGAAATCGAGCGTTATAAGGCTCGTCTTGTTGCCAAGGGTTTCAGTCAAGTCGAAGGAATCGATTTTCACGAAACTTTCGCCCCAGTTGCAAAGCTTGTCACTGTGCGTAGTCTCCTTGCTGTTGCAGCCAAGAAAAATTGGCTTATTCACCAACTTGATGTGAACAATGCTTTCCTTCATGGCGACTTGCATGAAGATGTCTACATGAAAGTTCCTCAAGGTTTTACCAAGCCGGGTGACACTCGTGTTTGCAAGCTCCACAAATCTCTCTACGGTCTTCGTCAAGCTTCCCGAAATTGGTATCAAAAATTCACCGCTGCCTTACTTCACATTGGGTTTCGTCAATCCCATGCCGATCACTCTCTTTTCATTCTCAAGCAAGGATCCACTTCCGTCTTCGCTCTTATTTACGTCGATGATGTTATTCTTTCCGGGAATGACGCGGATCGTATTCAAGCAGTCAAGACTTATCTCCATGATACTTTCAGCATCAAAGATCTTGGAAATTTGAAATACTTCCTTGGCATCGAGGTTGCACGATCCTCTCACGGTTTGGTTCTTAGCCAAAGGAAATATACACTGGACATCTTGGAAGAATCTGGCTTCCAAGGCTGCCGTCCCAGCTCCTTTCCTATGGACCAAACTTTTCAGCTTGATCCAAATGACACCACTCCACTGGTCGATGTTTCCAGATTTCCCAGGTTAGTTGGTCGCTTACTTTATTTAACGGTTACTCGACCTGACATTGCGCTGGCAGTAAACATGTTGAGCCAATGTATTTCAGCGCCTCGACAGGCACACATGGATGTAGCCATGCGCATCTTGCGTTATCTCAAGAATTCTCTTGGCCAAGGCATTTTCTTACCAGCTCATGGACACTTAAAACTTGCAGCTCATTGTGATGCTGACTGGGGGGGGGGTGCCGCATGACTCGACGGTCCAGATCCGGCTATTTTATCACTCTTGATAATGCTCCTATTTCGTGGCGCACGAAGAAACAAACGGTTGTCTCTCGTTCCTCCGCAGAAGCTGAGTACCGTGCTATGGCTACTACTGTTAGTGAAGTTATATGGCTTCGTTGGTTACTCCAAGATCTTGGTGTCCCTCAACCTCAGGCTACTCCATTATTTTGTGATAACCAAGTTGCCCGACATATCGCCATGAATCCTGTGTTTCACGAACGTACCAAGCATGTTGAAATGGATTGTTTTTTTGTTCGCGAACGCGTCGAGTCCGGTGAAGTTGTTCCCGTTTGTGTCACCACCACCAATCAAGTTGCAGACATCTTTACCAAACCACTTGGCACAGATCGTTTTCGATTCCTTGTTGGCAAGTTGGGCGTTCGAGATCTTCACGCGTCAACTTGAGGGGGAGTGATGAATCATGTATTTTTACTGTGATATACTCGTGATATTCTCCCCATATTTTCTTCCCTTATTCTTATCCTTTCCTTACTTAGATAGTATATATTAGGAGATTTCTATTTGTATTCTAGGATTAGTTGTGATCCTTTATTTGTATTCTAGGATTAGTTGTGATCTTTTCCTTTTCTTTTGGTACACGTTTCTTTTGTATAGCCTATAATACTAGGATTTCTTGATGAATGAAATTAAGTTCACACATATATTGTTCAAGCTTGTTTGTCATGCTAGTCTTCATTAAACTTGCTTAGATCATGCTAAGGAAGAGTTTTATCAAGTTTATAAAATGTTTTGATGCTTCTATGAAATCCGGAAATTTTTCCATGGATCTTGACTTGATGATTTTGGTCATGGATTTAGTTTGAAATAGGTTTAGGCTTTGATTTGGAATCATTGTTGTTCATGAACTTGTTGGAAAACAAACAATACAAATTCAGTTTCTGTTTTGGGCAAATTTTGGGAAGTTACTGCTACTAATATACTAAAGGGAATTTTCTAAAAATGTAGTATGTTATACCTATACATGTTAGGTAACTCTATGTAAAGTTTCATAAATTTTGAAGTTAAGGAAGTATTTTTAATTAGTCACAAATCATGGCTGTTCCAGTACGCTGTTACCAGAAAGTCAATCTGTTAACATGATATTGAGGCGACCATATTTCGATCAATACATGACTGAATTGAGTATTTTAAAATTCTAATTTGTAATTCAGAGAGTATAGTTTCTGGAAATGTAAGATTTATGATATTTGTATTTATGAGGAATATTTGGTGAATTTTCTATGATAGACACTTAGTGTAAGTCATAATAGAGAATCAGATTTATGTCATGAACTTGAGAGAACCATGCCTTGATGAATACAAGTCCAATTGGAGTATTTTAAAATGGTAAACTCTATATAAAATATTCTAGTTTCTGTAAATGTAAAATATGTGTCATTTGGATCAACGGAGAATTTTTGGTGAATTTTGTACGATAGTCATGCTGAATAAGTCATAGCAGAAAACCAGATTTTTAACATGACTTGAGGTGACTGTATCTTGAAGAATACAAGTCTAAAAGGAGTGATTTAAAGTGCAAAATTATAATTCCAAGAGTCTAGTTTCTGACTATATAAAATTCATGACATTTGGAGTTGTGAGGAATTAATGGTCGAATTTATAAATTGACTGGGCAGAATAATCATAACAGAAAAACAAATTATTAGCTTGATCTTGATATGATCATAGATTGATGAACACAAGTCCAAATGAAGTGATTTAAAAGGCTAAGTTATAGTTTAAAGAGTCTACTTTCTTAATAAGAAATATTCAGTACATTTTGTGTTGAGATGAATTTTTAATGCAATTAGAAAGATTGCTGCGCCGAGTGATTTGTAATATTTGAACTTGTTAAGGATTGATTCTCCATACTTGATGAATATGACTTATAAAGCTTATAGTGTTTCATGCCTTCAAGTATGTTATACTATTGGGTTGTTAACTTGCTATGAAATTTGGATTCCACTAATAGGTGGGATTATGAACTTGAATTGAACTAAGGCTTGATTTGATATTAATCAACTTAGGCTTTCATCTTCTACTTGACTTATTGATACGTGAACTAGGGTTCATAAATGGAACAAGAACCTAGCTATGCCTTAAACAAGAACATAGAAGGGCTAGAAATGCATATAACATTTATACCCTATTTGGATGAAACTGTAGTAAGGACTCAACGGAGTCGAGTTAAGGAACAATTGAACCTTACGAGGATCGTGGTGAGATCCTATGATAATTATATTCCATTTGACTAGATTACTAGCTTTTGGGACTTGAATCGAATAGAGTGAACAACTTGACACTTATGATTTAGAGACTCAAATTAGCTCCTATTGTGGTTTTGTGATTATTGTAACAATGTGCATAATCATATGAGTTTAGTAGATCATTATATCTACTTAAGAATTAGCAAGTAAACATCTACTTGTGCATTGCATATAAGTCCAGCTGGCATTACTTGAGTTTTCATGTTGAAGGTGGGACAATGCATTGTCTTCACAAATTATGGGATTCGTGGTTGCAATGTATCGTCGTACCGGATTCGGTTTTCACACACCCCTCCACTAC
Organism: Codonopsis lanceolata; assembly: GCA_013146195.2. NCBI lineage: Eukaryota > Viridiplantae > Streptophyta > Magnoliopsida > Asterales > Campanulaceae > Codonopsis > Codonopsis lanceolata. The sequence continues at coordinate 36,034,489 of CM028381.1, read as the reverse complement.
TAGCTACAGTGGGGAAGTAGCCCCCTTTGTCATAACCAATTGAGCTCATTGGCTAGTGCTATTTTCCCGAGTAGAGAGCTCGGACCTGAGAAGAGAGCTCGGACCTGAGAAGAGAGCTCGGTACTTTGATACCCAATCACAGGTATCACTTGCACGATATGATTAACAGTTGTGATTGCAAGAGCAATACGATGACAGTGATTTGGTATCTTCTCAATCCCTTATGTGGCTTCCTATGGGCACTTATGTGATAACAAAGTGTTAGTTGAACATGAGATCATATTGACCATGTTTGTATGTATTAATGTTATTGAGAGACTTGATGTGTATATACATAAATATGCACACTTATACATAATGATTCTGTGAACAACTTGATTTGTATACATATATATATATATATATATATACTTGCATATGATGTTTTTATAGAAACTACCTTCTAATTCATTTGATTTGTGTTTGAACAGGGAATTACACCTTGATTCATTTGGACGGTTTAGTAAGTAAGAAGAAATGACTATCTTGTGGAGTATCTAAACGATACGACGCCTCTTCACGGGTTTTTCTGTCATTTGTAAAATGACTGTGAGAACCCAAACCCATTTCATGTTTGTCGTCATTATAACATGTTTATAGTAGGTCTTGACATATTATAGACTTCATTTTATTCATATCTTGCTTGCATTGTGTTGGCTAAGATCATAGTAGAGTGATTGCCTTCCATGCTTTGCATGCCTTGTTGTTAATGCTTTGATTGTTCATCATAGCATGTTAGCACCTAACTAAGTCTCATTGGAGTCTTGATACCTTGCATATGTGACTAATAATGTTCAACTTGATCATAGTATGCTTGGTTGGAAGTTTAGAAGCTTGGTTGCATCGTTTGAGCTTTAGGGTTTGCGAGGTGTTCGTTTGAGTTCTAGGCCTTGTATGCAAGCCATAACCATGTTGAGACAAGCCTTATTCATGTTCATGTTATCCTAGTTTGAGTTGGGTTTGAATCGTGTTTGATTCGTTGGCCTTTTGTCGAGTGATTCCAGCCATGTTTTAGCATGTTTCGGAGGATGTTCGGGTGTGTTTCCGACTTGTTTTGAGTTGGGTTACACCTTAGGATGGTTGCCCATGAGTTTGAGATCATTTAGGACAAGTTTACATCAAGTTTAGGGTCTGAACCTCGCAGCCGCATTGGTTTTTGGTCATTGGCTCGCGTTGAGATGCTGAGAGCACATCAAAATGTGCAGAATCTGGAAGAGGGACCATGCGGTCGCATGGTCCTAAAATGAAGCGACCGCATTGGACAGTTTTCAGCCTTTGTGATTTTCTTGGTTGGTTTTGGTTGATGACCACAAAGCCCTTGGCCCTTGGATGTCTTAAGTGACTTGAGCCTCCCTTGTTGACCTTAGTCCAACCTCTCTAAACCCTTGGATGAGTCCTTATCATGGGCTTGCATCCCTTGGCCAATAGGAAGCCATATAACCTCCATCACTTGGATTATGGTTTTCTTGGAAAGTATATAAACCATTTTCCAGCCTTTTTCAGCCATTTGTGATCACCAAGCTTTAGATTTGCAGAGAGTAAACCTCCATTTTCGTCCATAGGAAGAACCCTAACTTGAGTGACCATTTGCCGGAGTTCCGGTGATCCGATCGGCGATCTGAGACCGCCGAATCGAAGTCCTTGACCTCCTCTACAACAATCCTTGGTTTAATCTTCCTTCCATCCATTAATCTTAGGCTTAAGGTGAGTTGACAATTCCCAGAATTTTCATGTTAAATATTATGACATGTCCCCTTCATTATAGTTGTTCTAATGATGCTTAGGAACACTTTTTGTGAAGTACAATCCTCCAATTCAACCTATGAAAAGTATGTAGGATTTTATTATTTCTATATGAAGTTATGATTTTGACTTTGTGTAAAGCATGAATGTTGTTCTAAATGAGCTTAAAATCACCGATTCTAGGGTTTGAAACTTCGGGAATGTGTTTATGGCTAGTTTAAGGTCATGAAGCGACTTAGTTATTAAGTTCTAAATGAATGAGCGAAGAACATAAAAAAGAGCAATGTGATGCATATAGTATCAATGCTCTACTTGGTTGCATTTTTAGTAATGACTTGCTGGAGTTGAGATTAGGGAGTTATTGAACAATACCGACTCCACATTCAATCCCTACGACGTTTGTAGTTCGTTAGACTAATGTATTAGCTTACGATACTTTGAGATGGATTGAAGTGTATACCTTGATGTTTGTTTGCTTATAAGACTCAATCGAGTTCTTATGTGGTTTATATGATTGTGTGAAGTAAATGCATAATTGAGAGCATGTTGTAGAATGATATATCTATTTGACATGTTGAATCCGCTCTTGTCGAATTCCTATTTGATTCCTTAATGAGTAAACACCTACTTGTTGAATAAGTTCGCTCTTGTCGAACTTGTTCCATATTGAGTTTATATGACGAGTAAACATCTACTTGGCATTGCATCGATCCGGTGGCATATTTGGTTGAGTCGTTGGTGTGACAATGCATCGCCGTCACGAGTTATGGGACTCGTGATAGTGATGGGTTGTTATATCGGGTTTTTATCACACACCCCTCCATTGTTGGCCACAGTGGGGAAGTAGCCCCTTTGCTGTAACCAACAGAGCACATTGGCAAGTCTAATTACCAAGTAGAGAGCTTGGTACCCGAGTAGAGAGCTCGGTACTTTGATACATCCATCACGAGTATCACTGGCACGATAAGTTAACGCTGTGTATTGCAGGAGCTACGTAGCGGCACCGGTTCCATAACATATCCTCTTAATGTGTGATTTACTTTATAGCACTTATGTGAAACAATGTGCTACCATGGATATGTGAATTAAGTGTTTATATAAATGAATGCTTTGATTGACTTGATATTAATGATGATATCTTGCTATGTATGTTGCATGATGCCATGACATGCATAATTGTTAACTCACAAAGTCTTTATGACTTACCCCCTCCCTTTTACTGCTTTAGATCCGAGCTGTCCAGGTACTTCTCGTTGAGGCATTGCAGGGTTCATGCTTGTCCGAGATCACTCGTGACGAGGTTGTTCTTTTTAGATGTCCTTCTTTTGGAACTCTTTTGTAAGGACGTTGGGATTAGCAAGTCATTTAGACTTCGCTTTGGGAACTTGGTTTTATTGTATTTATGTCTATACTTGTAGTAACATGTATCCTATTTTGAGTGCCTAAGCATGTACGAGCCTTGTATAGATGTAGTTGGTTCACATGTTTTAAGTCTTCCATTGGGCATTACATTAGCTCTTATTTATTTATGTTGTTTCTCCGGCATGTTGTAGCCGTCGAAGTATATTTGCATGAACTGCTTTAGTGTTGGGTTCGGTTGTAAAGTCGCCGATGAATTGGTATACTTGTCTTTAATTGCTATATCGGGTTTAAAAAGTTTTAAATTATTCCGCCTTTTAGTCCGAGTCACGCTTCATCTACAATGTTGCGTCACGTCATTTTCTATAATTGAGTCCTTGCATGAATTGTAGTCCTATTTGGACGACTTGACTCGTGATTCCTCCTCGGGGTCCGGTTGGGTCGTCACAATGACACTATGATTTCTTTTATGTTACATAATTATATGTTACATACCTCTTGTTGTAGCGTATTGGGTCATTATGACTCGTTCCGTATTTTGTTTTTCTATTTACTTGATAAATTGGTAGTCGCGTTGAGGTTGAGTAGATCGTGGTATGGCGCACATCGATCGATAGATCGTGTGGTTCGTTAGTAAGCCGACTTCCCAGTAGCATCTTGTGGAGTCTGTTTCTTTTAGCATATCCGTATATCTCTTTACTATTCTTGTGAGATCGAACATGTAAAGTTATCTAGACTTAATGCGGGTAGATACTTGGGTATTTGTATTGGTTCGTTCTTGGCGTGTTGTGTCGTGCCTTGTTCGTGGTTTCCATATTTATTTCGAACGCATACTAGTATAGCTTTATGTTCCTCTTGCCCCTCTGAAATGTGCCTTACCCGGTCCCCTTTGATTTGGTTTCCTCTTGGCTTTTGATTTGGTTTCGAGCTTCATAGCTCGGGACTTCATTTCTTTATTGCTTTATTTTTTGAAATCCGTTAGCATGTTCTCGATCATCATCCTTGTATCGGGTCTGGGCTGTCACCGCAGCATCATTCCCATGGCAAGTGAACTCGTCCACAAGCTATTGATAAAGCTTGCGATGCCGTAAAATCCCGTAGCGCCTTCTTGTAGGAGGACACACTTACCTCGAAAAAAAAAAGTGAGACAACAAAAAGAAAAATATATTAGTCTCCAAAAAACATATGTGCATAAAAAAATGAATGAAAACAAAATGATGATGATAATGCAAAATGATATGTGTCTACCGAGCGAGCTCTCCCCCGACTCTCCTTAGGAATATCGGATCGTGAAGGACTTCCTCCACCATCATGCCACTGCGATGATATCTAAAGGTAGAGAAAGCATCATCGTGAGAGAACTCCGTTGCTCGTTGAGAGATGAAATGGAAGGCCTCGGCCCGGCAAAGCATCTGAAGCCCGCCAGGCTGCCACAGGAACAGGAGGGGGAGGATGAAGCATTGTCCTCAAGAAATCCTTGTACGCCATAGGAGGAAAATCACTCAGGGGCATAGGAAACTTCGCCAGGTATTGATACCTGTTTGGCAGAAAGTCTGGCTCAATCACCCACATGGGAGGCATAGGAGGTGCAACAGGCGGTGTCACGAATGGAGAGTGCTGGCGGTTGACCCGCTCGCCCATATATAAGGAATCGACCATAATGGATACCATCAGTATCCGGCAGCGGCTCATCTCCAAGGTCACAGCATAATGACTTATCAGCCCCCTCCAGGGAAGGAAGTGCACGGTGCCTGCACTCGAACCGGCAATGCGCCCACACCAAATCGATATTCGAAGCAGTTGGTCGTCCCACTCCCGATCCTCGTTCTCATCCACGAACTCATTCAAGTACGGTGGCTCGTGGAAGCCCTCCTTCAACCGGCCTGGAATGAAGTGAAAGAATGAAAAATCGCAGACCTGCAATAAAAAAAAAAGGAAAAAAAATTATCAGCAAAAAGAAATAATATGCTGCAAAAAATATATGCATGGAAAAAAAAATAAAGGCAGGGAAAAGAAAAATACCTCCCACGCCGGGGCTAACCCGTTAAGTGTCGGTGAATCGTTGCGACCGACCCTATCCATCGAAGCATAAAGCTCGACCAAGCCTGCCTGGCCCTAGTCATAACTAGCCATCTCATCAAAATCCGCCAAAGAAGCTATAAATCTCGATCCACGTTAGCATTGTGGCCCGAACTCGTTTCGAGGCGTCCGAGTCGCAAAAAAAAGAAAATAATATCAAAAAAAAAATAAAAAAAAAGGGAGGTAAGTTTACTATCCTTTTATTTTATGCACACATTATTAAAAATAAGCACGTTGCATATTATAAATAAAATGTTTGCATAATAATCTTTATATAGAATTTTGCATTCAAGAAAAAAAAAGAATTTATTGCATTCAAAAATTTCGAAAAAAAAATGTGTTTTAGCATTTAAAATATTTTGGGCATTTTTTTTTAAAAAAGGGAAAATAAAATTCTTATCGCATTCTTAGCATTCAAAATATTGAATTGCACCCTTTTTTAGCATCTCATAAAAAATGCATCTTTTTGCGTTCAAAAATATATATTTTGGCATTTTCGGCATAAATGTAAAAAAATGTATATTTGCATAGCACATTTTTGCATTTTTTTCACATGCATAAAAATAAAATGCCCATACATCATATTAGCAAGCATCTCATAAAACATTCTATGTCGCATTTGCATTCAATTAAATGATATATATATTTATCATTTTTATTTATTGTCTAAATAAATTGCATTTTAGCATTAGCAAAAATAAAATGAAATGTCGACAATCATGAAAAAAATATTTTCGTGACATTTATTATGTCTATGCAGCATAAGCATCTCATAAAAATGTATTTTATCGCATAAAATATTCCTGTTACATGCTGCATGCATCGGAAAATATATCCGAAAATATGCCCAAAGAAAAAATGCATCATATTCCAAAAAATCTATTTAATAGGCATACATCATATTAAAATATTTTTCAGCATAAAGCATGCATCATATAGCCAAGTTGCATTAAAAATATGAATCATGCATTGTAGGGTCAAATAATGCCCACTAGTTAAAATTATGCATCGCAAAAATAAATTTCATAAAATTCATGAATAATCACCAAAATGCATCATTTTAGCATATATATTGCATGCATAAGCATTATAGGCAGAATCAGGGGTGCTCCAAAAAGTCAAAGCAGTGCAAAAATCTAGCAGATCTGAGAAATTTTCCAAATGAGTTTAGAAAAAAGAAGCTTACAGCCAAATGTGGAAGATTAGATACATGGGTGTTCCAATCGCGGTAAAGGTTACCCCAATCATCTTTGGAGTAGCGATATTTGATGTAATTCCGGACCAAAGGAAGAAGTTCCTTCCTCCTCCTGCCTGATTCCAGGTGCATTGGAGCCTTCCCCTTCCTTGATCAAGACGAAGAAGCCATCTGCTAGAAAAAGCACGCAAATTGGCGAAAGAAAACTGAGAAAATGAGCAAAAATGATAAAGAAATGAAAGAAGCAGCAATGGAAGTCGCAGAGCAGAAGCAGAGAAATGGAAGAAGAAAGAAGAGAAGCAGTGAACTGCTCTCTCCTCTTGCCCGTCCACTTAAAGGAGGAAAAAGGAATTTTCCTTTTTCCCCCTCCAAAGTTTAAAAGTCCTGCACTTGGATCCTCAAAGTTCCAAAGCTGCAAAATGACCCCTGGAACTTAACAGAAAAGTTAACAAAGTTAACTTTGTTAGCCAAAATTGGTGGTCATCCATCCAAAGGCAAAGTAAAGCCCATATTCCTAGCAGATCAGCTGCAAAGTGAGCAGAAAAGCCAGAAAAATCAGTGGCAAAGGTGAGATTCTGCAGAAAATAATGCAAAGCAAAAGAAAAAAAAAGAGGAAAAGCAAAAGCAAAAATAAATAAATAGTAGTGCCAAGCAAAAGAAAATTGTAAAGAAAAAAAAATAATGCAAAGCAAAAGAAAAATGTAAAGAAAAAAAAACAAAAGAGAAAAAATGCATGCAAAAGAGAAAATGCAAGGCAAAAGAAAAAAAAAACATATATGTGCATGTAGCAAAAGAAAGAAATTTCCAGCTGAAGCCGGAAATTGCAACAGCAAAAAGAAGAATTTTCCATCTGAAGCCAGGAACTACAGTAGCAAAAGAAGAAATTTCTAGCCAAGGTCGGAAATGGCAGCAGCAAAAAGAAGAATTTTCTAGCTGAAGCCGGAAACTGCAGTAGCAAAAGAAGAAATTTCCAGTCAAGGCTGGAAATTGCAGCAGCAAAAAGAAAGAATTTTCCAGCTAAAACCGAAAATGCAGCAGCAAAAGGGGGAAAATTTCTAGCAAAAGCTGGAAAAGCAGCTAAGAAAAGAATCCCCAACATAAAGCAGCAAATGCGGCAGAGGTCGCAAAACAAAGCAACGGCAAGGAAAGGTAAGTATTTTACCTTTTCCATGCATTTGTGTTTGTGTTTGGAAACTTTCCCATAGGGGCTGCAACCATGGATAAGAGGGAAAGGCTTTGTTCTCCTATGAAGGCTGAGTTCCTAAGGAGGTGATGCATTCCATGCATTTGTGTTTGTGTTTGGAAACTTTCCCTGAAGGGGCTGCAACCCCGGATCAGAGGGAAAGGCTTTGTTCTCCAACAAAGGCTGAGTTCCTGAGGAGGCGATGCATTCCATGCATTTGTGTTTGGAAACTTTCCTTGAAGGGGCTGCAACCCCGGATCAGAGGGAAAGGCTTTGTTCTTCGACGAAGGCTGAGTTCAAGAGGAGGCGATGCATTCCATGCATTTGTGTTTGTGTTTGGAAACTTTCCCTGAAGGAGTTGCAACCTCGGATCAGAGGGAAAGGCTTTTGTTCTCCGACGAAGGCTGAGTTCCTGAGGAGACATTGCATTCCGCCCAACATTGTTTGTTTACTTTTTTTTGGGAACTACGTTTGGTCTGATTCCTTGGATAAGGATACGTAGGCAGCCTATTTCCGTAGGCACGACCATCACAGCATGCTTGTTTGTTTGCTTTTTTAGGAAACTACGTTTGGTCTGATTCCTTGGATAAGGATACGTAGGCAGCCTATTTCGGTAGGCATGACCATTGCATCACGCTTGTTTGTTTGCTTTTTTGGGGAACTACGTTTGGTCTGATTCCTTGGATAATGATACATAGGCAGCCTATTTTGGTAGGCACGACCATCGCAGCATGCTTGTTCTTGCTTAGGCCCGAACTACGTTTGGTCTGATTTCCTTTATTAAGGGATACGTAGGCAGCCTACTTTAGTAGGTCCGACCATTAGAGCATTTAATTTGCATATTTGCTTAAAAACTACGATAACCTGCTATAACCGACTAAATATGTCTAGGATATGGAGGTTTGGTTAGCATTATAAACTGTTGCATTATAACTGCTACCTATTGCATCTCTCCCCCGTATTAATTGCGCTAAATTGGAAAGTCTATCTGTTATCAACGATGTTCGTCTACTCAGTAAACCTTGGATTACCCGTAGACTCCATCGTTGAGGGGCTCTGTAGACACCCCAATTTCGTACTCCTGGTATGTAACTCTGGCATGTGATATCAAGACCTGTTAAAACTTAACAAATGTCAAGTTACAGGGATTAAAAGTGCAAATGATAAAAGCAGGATGCGCAAAACAGTGAAATGCAGGGGCTAAAGCGTCAAAAAGTGGGCTGAAAATTGGAGCTTGGCGCTGCCATAAAGGGTGCATGGCGCAGCACCCAATATACCTTCACCCGGCACCCAGTTTTTGTACAGTGATTCCCAAATTGCTAGAGGAGTGCTACAGTTTGCGCAATGTATCAATTCTCCAGCACATTGTACAAGGAATTCAAGTGTAAAGGGAGGAATTTTAATTCCCTCGATGTCCCTCCCCCAGCCTATAAAGAAAGGCCTCGGGTTCGCTTTTAGGACAAACTGAAGACATTGAAAAAAGCCGCAAAACACTCTGCATCGCTGTTACATTGAAAAAATTAGTGAGCGATCGAGAGATAGTGAGCGCCCCCTCCTATAAAGCCTCGAAGCCCTGCCAAAACTCCTCCAAAAGTAAATCCAACCGGTCAAAGTGATCCTTAGCCCCCAGCTAGGTTTCCACCCTATTTCTCCGGTCAAAAAAATCTCGGAAATAGTTGTTGCTCTGCCCGAGTAAAAAGGCCAAATCAGCCAGAAACAAGCCCTTGTTCTACCTGATTTCCGCCAGCAGCAAGCAAGCAGCAGCATAAAAGCAAGCAGTTGCTCCGCCCATTTTACGGTGCCCAGAAGCAACCTTCGGAAGCAGTCACTCTGCCCGAACCGCAGCAGCAGCAGCAGCAAAAAAGACTCCCTCTCTCGAGAAGGACAGAGCGAGCACACCACGCTCTAAAAGGTGAGCCTTTAAGGGCGTTAAATTATAAAAAAACTATTTTCCATCCGGCCCAATGTAAAAATATAAGTCATTGTGCTGCTCGGATTATTTTAGAAAATAGCATTTAAAAGAGCCATTATTATGGCCAAATATTTTTAAATGTATTTGTAATTATTGGAAGGAGACGGCTGCAAGTCTGTAAATAATGTAAATATGGATGTATTTGTAGGTAGCTAAGGCTTTATTTATTTGCTAGATAAATATAACAAAAAACACACTTTAGCCAAAAACCGCTTTTATGACCGAAGGGGCGAGTTGGGTGCCTAGCACCTTCCCAACTCGTAACTTAGTCTCCGAACCCGTTTTTGCATTCTCTAGTTTTTCTTTTTTGGTTTTTCTTTATTTCTTCCTTAAAATAAAGATGGCGACTCTAGCAAAACCTTTTGGATCGTAGTGGGGTATCGCAACATTCCTTTCTTGCACTTTTCTGTTTTCCCCTAAAAAAGGGATAACATGATATAGAAAACCCAAAGCACTCATCGTGATCCGAAATAGGCCATAAGCCAATTTTCATAAAGTCTGTAGTGGGGCCCGCAACATCCTTTCTAGCACTTTCCATTTTTCTCTACACAAGGGACGATGTGAATGGAAGGGTTTCCTGTATTTTGTTATCCCATAAAAAAGGGATAACCTGATACGGAAAACCCATAGCTCCCATAATGGACCAAAAACTCACTTTGGTGACCGAGGCGTATTCAACGTGCTATTTTGATAGCACCCTTTCAGTATTTTTAATTTCGTCTTGCCTAGACAAGGGAGGGTGGAATGGAAAGCGTGGTGTCCCGCTTTCGCACGTACGCGCACCCCTATCCAAGGGCGCGCGGGGCGCGGGCGCATCCCGGGGAACCCACAGGGTCATTTTAGGTTAAATTCAAGACCTTTTGAGCACTGGAGAGCTTGCGGTCGCAAGGGGGAAAGACCTTGCCCCCGCAAGGTAAGCAAAAAATTAGATGAGAAGGGGCTGTGGAGCATGCGCTCGCATGCCTAGGAGACCATGCGGTCGCATGGTCTGTTACCCTGTTTCGGGCTATTTTGCTTTGTGGACCATTTTGACTATTCTAATCATACCCAAACCTATTCTAAAACCTTCGTAAACCTTCCTAATTAATCCTAATTGAGTCCTAATGCATTGGGTGGGTTTTATTGACCATCATTAAAGTAAACTAAGTTGCAATTTACCCTAACCCATCACTAAATGTACCAATGTAATGTGTATTCTACCCTCCTTAATTGTGGGTGTTATAACCACAAATCCCCAACCCTTTACAGTCATTCCCCTTCATTGCATCCTCCCCAATTTGTGAGTTAGAGATAGAGAGTCCAAGGGAGACTCAAGAAACCCTAGCCCTTCTCTCTTCGATCCATGGAGATCCAACCGTCGGATTGCCTCCTAACTTCAGATTCTTGAATCCCTCGACGAGTAGAACAATTTCACTGATCCGATTTTCATTTCTCTTGGTTTTCATCCGGGCTAGGTAAGTTACTTTCTGTTGATATTAGTTCATTGGCCCTACGGAAAACATTCTACTTGCTATTTGTGGGCAATGAACACTTGGTAGGTAGGCTATGTATGCCTATTTTATGAATATTTGGAGGTATGAACTTGCTACTGTCATGAATAGGATGATTTGAATGATATTGTCTGTTGGAAGAAATGAGTTATCCCTTTGTTAAGATTTTTATGAATTTTAGGGCTGGGAATTAAGCCCGAATTATTTGGGAATTTGTTATGAATTGAAGTGGGTGATAATGTTGGGATTTATGGAATGTGTAAAGAATGAAACTTAGTAGTAAGACTCAATGGAGTCACTATAAGTTTAATAATGTGTTAATGAACTTGGGTTGAAATCCTACGATGTTTGGGTTTCTTTTGTTTATGTTTGTGAAGTACATAGCTTCTAAACTCTAAATAGAATTATGATTATGATGAGCTGTATGGATTTTAAGGCTTGGGAATCAAGCCCGAATGAGTTTTGGGATTTTGTTGTAAATTCGAATGAGGTGTTAAATTGTGGATTTATGAAACACATAAAGAATGAAATGTAGAATTAAGACTCAACGAAGTCGTTGTATGATCAATAATATAATAATGAGCCTTGGGTTGAAACCCTATGATGTTCGGGTCTTGGTTGGTTATGTTTGTGTGCACTCGAACATCTCATTTTGTGTCCAATTGAGACACTCATGTTATAGATACTTAATTGGAATATATTTGGAGCGTGCTTGTTAGAGCACAGAGCATTAGAGACCAACCTATGGTCTCGACTATATTTAAGAGACGATTAGTGAATGAATTCTCTCTTTAAGGAATTTGGTCGCGTTCACATGGAAGCACTTGCGAGGTAGTGACTATGGGGTAGTCATGATGTTCTTGAGTATGGTAGTGGGGATGTCGATTATGTACGAAGATTAGGACTATGGTTGAGTCCAGTGTGCTTTAATTGAATACTAAATACTAAGTCTTGAGTTGTGAATGTTCTTAGACTAATATAATAGTCTTTGGTTTAATCTTGAAGTAGAGGACTATAGTAGACCTCACATTATGATTTATTGAGCTTATACGCTATCCTTGACTGGGTGATGACTTGAAGTTTTATGAGTACCTCAATATGTGGTTCTTGGACTAAACTTGTAAGTTAGTTAAACATGTAAAGTATATGCAATTATGTGCATTGCTTATGGGATTTTGTAGAGCATAATTCCCTACTTGATTTGATGAGCACGTTCTTGATGGACATGGTCTCATTTGGTTTATGTGAGTAAATATCTACTTGAGCATTTGATTTGAGTCCAGCTGGCGTTTTGGTTGTTGTGTCAGCAATGGGATGATATTCATAGACTTTGGAAACAATCGCTATGAATCACCACATTGGGTCCTTTTCTCCTCACTATTTGGCCAATAGTGGGATGTGGTCTCGTGTTAGTGCCATCTAGCCTGATATCGAGCTCCCATTTCTCATCCTAGGTTGGATGAAGGCAACGAGTACTCATTAAAGAAAATTGATGAGTTGTGATCATTTGAGGATGAAACCCATGGTATGATCAGTTGGGTGTTGGACCCGGGGTTTGATTGTAACAGTTCGATTTACGTTTCTCGTTACACATGTTAATTTACGAGCATTTATGAGAAAGACAATATGCTATGTGGTTTATGTGAGATTATGTGATTTGGTAGCTAAGTACATGTTCATTGTTGGTATACTAGTATGATACCATGATTCTTATATATGCTTATGCATTATGCCATGCCATGACATGATATGCCATACAGTTGCATTTAGTAACTTGCTGGGTCATTATGACTCACTCCGTGTGTTTGTTTTCCTTAGTGTGTGTAGTGATCATGTTAGTACATGTGGCGACTTTGGATTAGTGATTTCTAGCAGGTGGTCTTCCGGGCAATAGCTTGGAGTTATTATGATTGTTGTTATTTATTTGTGAGACACGGATGTAAAGTTATGTAGACTTTACATGGGTAGATTGTATTAGTATTTTATTGTTGTGTTATTTGGGAGCCGGCTAGTATAGTCGAGCTGTTGTATCTTTTAGATGTTATTCCCGTTGTCATTTCGAGCAAGGCTTAGCTCGCTTATTCTAGAATTGTGTTATGATCGTTTCTATCTTCGGTAACTTAAGTCGTGAGATCTTGGTTTAGTTGTTTAGAATTTGAAATCTTATTATTATAGTTGAACTGTCCCTCTAGCATGTTATAGCCATTGAGTGGTTGTTTTTCTGGTTGAGATCTTGTTGGTTCGCCGGCCTTTGGTTGCCGATGGTTTGCTGCCCGTGCGCAATGTTGCGTTACGCGCGTCGTAGATTTGTTAAGAGATAGTTGTCTCTCACCCTTGTGTTCCTTGGTTTATAATTAAAGGCTTGTGTCCCATTGATGATTTGCTTCCGGATATTTTAGTTTTTGTTGTTCCGTTATGCCTTTACATTCCTGTTTCGAGCTTGTTGGCTCAACTTTTGATTTGCACCATTATGCTTAGCAGGTGCTTGTCTGTCTCTTAGCTTATCGTGACGGCATGAGAGGAGACAGGGTTGCTAACCTGCCCTTGTCATATTTCTGCCAAACTCCTGAGAGGAGACAGGGTTGTTAACCTGCCCTTGTCATATCCCTATGTTCCTGTCTGTTCAGCTCCTTCTTCTTCTGGTCCTGATCTATCATAGTATCATCCTTCTGTCCAACATCCTATCAATGTTACTGGGAATATAGCTACATCAGCTACTTTATCTTTGTCCATCTCAGATAATCCTTCTGCTCCCATATCCATTGCCTTCATTTCTTCTCAGTTGAGTATGGTAAATTCACAACTAGCTATTCTGGCATCTCAAACATCCCTTCTTCAGTCCTTGGCAGCACAATATACCTCTTGGTTGGCCCTACATTCTGGCCAAATAGGGGGTGATGCTCCAAGTGTTCCAAATGTTCCTGCTTGCTGCCGATTCTAGTCTTTGTTCTCGAACCTTCGCACATGATACTTCATACTGAACTTCTTTGTTGCTTGGGAATCTGTTGTTGGGGAAGAAACTTAAACTGTTGCTAAAGAACAATGAAGATTGGCTTTCTTGAGGTTGAAAATTGAAGTTGTGGTTGTTGTATTTCTTAAACAATATTTCATGTTGGTCTGAAGTTGGTCTGTAATAACTCCTTTAAACTGATAAAAACTAAATCCTCAAGCTGCCAAGTCTCCTGTCTCAGATCGCCCTGGCACAAGTGCCACTCCTCCCTCAACAAACAACCCTTCTTTGGCTACGGGAAACAATGGTACTATACCATTAACTAATAAGCAGGCCCAGCAAGTCAATACTCCAGATCTCGCAAAAGAAACTTTCAATTCTGCTCTTCATGAAACCGACAAAAACCAATCTGTTCAGCCTAATGATGAGACCAATGCTGAAGTCAATGCCGAAACAAATGAGTGTTCCCACGTTCAATGTGACAAGGCTGATGTGCATGAAAAGGTTAAACAAAGTTTGCCAGTAAATTCGAACGCGAATGGAGCGCATGAGACTTCCACTTCTTCAGTTTCCTTGGATGACACGATTGCTAATAATGAGAACTCTGAGCCAATCTTAATCTCCCCCAATAAATATGCCGTCCTCGATATTCTAGAAGACGAGGAGGTCACTGATCAGACTACTTTGCATGCTCTTAATTTGGAAATCCCCAAGAAGGCAAAACCTTTAATTCCCCCTACTGATCGTCAAACAAGATCGCAGGCTTCCAAGCCCTCCAATGTTTCCTCTACTACTATTTCTCATGGAGATTAAAACCCTTTTTTGGAATGTTCGAGGCATTGGAAATGATCCCACTGTTAGTCGTATCAAAAGTTTGATCAAGCTGCATAATATTTCTATTCTTGCTATTTTCGAGCCCAAAATTTCCAGTGACAGACTATCATTCATCTCTCGAAGGCTGAAGTTCAGGTTCTATTTTTCCAATCCTAATGGTTCTATTTGGGTCTTCATTAAATCCTGCTTTACATGTAATATTTTCTGTGCTTCTTCCCAGCATATTACTCTTAAGCTTCAGCACTATTCTTGGTCCTCTCATGCTTTTCTCTCATGTATTTATGCAAGATGTGATCTCCGCGAGCGTCAAGAACTTTGGGAGGATTTAATTCAAATCAGTTCTCACACTGCAAATACTCCGTGGCTAGTTGGCGGCGACTTTAATATAATTCTTAACCCTTCCGAAAAATCTGGGGGTAATGGTTGGGATCGCATTGGCGGTCTTGAATTTCAAGCTTGTATTTCGGCTTCCGGTCTCACAGATTTGGGGTACTCAGGCTCAGATTTTACATGGTGGAATAAACAAGATGGTCAGGCTACTATAATGGAACGCATTGATAGAGCTCTCGGCAATACTAGCTGGTTGGATAATTTTCAATCAACTCTTATTCAGCACCTTAACCGAACGTGCTCAGACCATTCTCCAATTCTGGCCACTTTCTCGAAAGCAGCTTCAGCGAGATCTTCTATTTTCCGATTCATCAATGTTTGGACGACTCATCCAACCTTCAGTGAGCTAGTCCGAAACTCTTGGAGTCTGCCAGTGACGGGTTCTCCTATGATCAAATTTGCAAAAAAACTTCGGACGCTTAAAGCATCGCTTAAATTATGGAACAAGGATCAATTTGGAAATATTTTTAATAACCTTCGTCAGGCTGAGGACGAAGCTCTCGAAATGGAGTTACTTTATGACCTTAATAATTCTGAAGTAAATCGATCAAATCTCATGGAGGCACAGGCCCGCCTTCGTCTGCATCTAGCTCGTGAGGAGGGGTATTGGCGGCAGAAATCGCGGCTGAAATGGCTTAAAGAAGGTCAAGGCAACTCAAAACTGTTCCATGCTTCTGTTTCCCAATCTCATAGGCGCCTTCATATTCACTCAATACAGGATGTTGATGGCTCTTGGCTAACTAATGCTCAAGATATTAAGACTGCTGCTATTCGTTATTTCAGTGGGCAACTTTCCTCAGATGCTTATATTCCTGATTTCAACCTAGATGTTATCCCCAGTCTCATTACTGAAGAGTGGAATGCTTCTCTTATTGCTCCTCCAGACATTGAGGAAATCAAACGGGCAGTTCATTCTCTTGACGGAAATAGCGCTGCTGGACCAGACGGGTTTACTGGTCACTTCTATTCCTTTTGTTGGGAGACTATTAAAGAGGATTTCAGCGAGGCTATTACAGAATTTTTTTCGGGGTTTAATTTTCCCAAAGCTTGGTCTAGCACTTTGCTTGTTACTATTCCGAAGATTCATTCTCCCTCCCAATTTAAAGATTTACGGCCTATTAGTTTATGCAACTTTTGCTCTAAGGTCGTTTCTAAAATCCTTTCTACGAGGCTCTCCTCCATTCTGCCGCATATTATCTCAGATAATCAAAGCGCTTTTACCAAAGGCCGGATTATTCATGACAACATTCTTCTTGCCGAGAAATGGCATGCCACCTTGGTAAGCGAGTTCGGCTCTAATGTAATTCTTAAACTTGACATGGCAAAGGCTTTTGATCGGGTCTCCTGGCTCTTTTTGATTAAGGTTATGCGCAAATTTGGTTTCCATGAAGTGTTTCTTGACCTCATTTGGCGAATTGTGTCGGATAATTGGTTCTCAGTCCTTCTAAATGGTGAGTCTATTGGTTTCTTTCCTTCAACTCAAGGGCTTCGTCAAGGTGACCCCATCTCTCCCAGTCTTTTTATTATTATGGCGGAGGTTTTAAGTAGAAGCATTGATTTCCTCCATCGTTCTGATCCCAGAGTTGTTTACTCCACTATCAGCGGCTGTCCCATAATCTCCCATTTAGCTTTTGCTGATGATATTGTCATATTTTGTAATGGCAGTAAGAATTCTCTTCTTCTCCACAAAGAAATTATCTCCGCTTATGAAGCTATGTCTGGTCAGAGAATTAACATATCGAAGAGCTCGTTTTATGTTGCTCCAGTGAATTCCCCCAGTCGATCCCCTGTGATTTCTAATACTCTCGGTTTCCAAGAAGGATCCCTTCCTTTTACCTATCTTGGCTGCCCCATCTATTTTGGAAGAAAGAAAAAGCAATTCTTTGATCCTCTGATCCTTAAGTTGCAAAACAAAATTGATTCTTGGATGGGCTATTTTCTTAACCCGGCTGGTCGTATTACGCTAATTAATCATGTGCTCCATTCTATAGCTATGTACCAACTAGCTGCCATGGATCCTCCTGTATCGGTTATTTCACTCCTAAACCGAATGTTATCCAATTTCTTTTGGGGGCAAATCGATGGTCACAAGAAGAATCATTGGGTTGCTTGGCAGAAGTGTTGTCGCCCGACTCAAGAGGGGGGTCTCGGCATTATTTCCATTTCAGATTCTATTAAGGCTTTTGGCCTCAAGCTTTGGTGGCGATTCCGCACCTCTAATAATATCTGGTCTCAATTTCTTGGTGCTAAGTACTGTACCCGAGCTCATCCTTCAGTCTCCAATCTGAAAGGATCTCATATATGGAATCGCATGTTGCATGCTAGAGTCCTGGCAGAATCTCATATTAAATGGATAGTGGGTCAAGGCAATTGTTCGATATGGAATGATCTCTGGCTCGGTGACTCACGCATAGATAAACCTCCTTCGAGCTCTTTGGTCTTGGTTCGAGATTTATTTCTGGATAATGAGACTCTAAATGAAGATGTTGTTTCTGTTTTGCCGATGCCAACTCAGGCTGCCATTAAATCTCAACGCGTCTCTATCAGTGCCGACGAAGATCGACCTTGCTGGGATCTTAATTCGAAAGGGGAATTTTCTATCTCTTCGGCCATTTCCATTATCTCTCCCCCTCGCAGCTCTTCTTTGTCAGCTAAATATATTTGGCACAAGAACCTGCCTAAACATATAAGCGTTTTCCTTTGGCGGCTCTTTCGGCAATTTGCCTATTGATGAGGGTTTATGGTCTAAAGGCTTCTGCTTGCTTGAAATGCTCTTGCTGTGCTTCGGGTGCTTTGGAAACGTTTGATCATGTTTTCCTTCAAAGCCCAACAGCGAAGGCAGTTTGGCTCCATTATCACAATCAGTTTGGCATTTCTATGCGAAATCTTTCCATCCAGCAACAATGCTTGACTTGGTGGCTGTCTAAGAACTCTATTCTGTTTGCCATAATTCCTTCAATTATCCTTTGGCATTTATGGAAATTCCGCAATAAAGCTCTCTATGATTCTTCCAGAATTCCTATTGCTTCCATCATCAACTTTATTTCCCAAGATCTGAAGGATGTGTTAGTTTCAGCAAATTATAAAATCTCCGATCAACTAAGTTCTTCTCATTTCATTTACAAACGGCCTAAACATATCAAAATCCAATCTGTGATCTGGAAGTTCCCTCCTCTTGGTTATCTGAAGATGAATGTAGACGGGGCTAGTAGAGGCAACCCGGGCATAGGGGGTGGTGGAGGTATTCTCCGAGACTCTTCAGGTTCTTTTTTATTCGCCTTTCATTGTTTCTATGGTCGTTGTTCTAATATGGCTGCCGAGCTTCGCACTCTTTATCACGGGATTTGCTGGCTTAAATCCCATGATTATTTTGATGTCATTATTGAGACAGACTCCAAGGTCCTTTATGATTGCATCTGCAACGGCTCCTCCTATCCTTGGGAACACACCTACATGTTCAGACATATATCCCGGATCCAAACGGAAGAGCGGTTTTCTTTTAGTCACTGCTATCGGGAAGCTAACAAAGTTGCAGACAGCTTGGCTAATTTAGCCTGTGACTCCGGGTCTAATGGCGATTTTCCCTCCTCTGATGTTTTTCCTTCTGTTATGCGGGGTCTTCTCTCTTTAGATGCTAGTCAAACTCCTTATATCCGTTTTTCTTAATTGTTATTTCCTTTTCGGGCTCCTCCGTCCTCCCATTTATAAGGGCAAGGCCGGTTGTCCCCTCAAGTTTGTATGCTTCTTTTATTCTAATAAAATCCCGCCGCCCTTTCCATAAAAAAAAAAAAAAAAAAAAAACTTGGTTTGGCTATGTAACTCTTGTTAACTGTTTTGGGTTGGTTGGTTATAGTGCATACAGCTTGACTTCCATTATTCCTGTTTGGTGCATGTGTTCAGGGGGTGTGTTTTTGGATGTCTCTCTAACATTTGCAGGTTGTAGTATGAGTTCATTATGGAACACTTGTCATTGTATTTGACCAGAAATGCTCAACAAAGGGGGTGATTGTAAGGGTAAAATAGGTCATGCCTATTTTTACTTGTTTCCCCTTTCATGGTCAAAATTCATTTTTGACAAGTTTTGGTTATTTAGGACTTCACATCTTTAATTAGATTTTGTTGTGTTATATTTGGAACCAAAATCTTTAATTAGATTTTGTTGTATCATATTTGGAAACTAAATCTCTTTATGAATCCTTTGTCAACCGGGTTCCTTGTGACCTTCATCATATGGTAATAAAATCTATGGATTTGGTAAGTAGTTTTTAATTCCTTTTTCTCTAATCCTAGTCCTTGTAGAATCCGGATTGTTCTTTGCGTGCAGGTTATCACATCACTATATATGGAGGAGCTGGGACACGGCAAAAGGTGTAGAGTTTAAGAGAGAAAAATCAGAGCCAAAAGATGTGAGCAGAATCATTAAAGTTCAGAAGCAGTTCATCGTTCCAATCGCAAAGCTGTTTGGTTGTAGCTTCTGATGTTATAACATCGGCAGCTACATTGAGTTCTGAAATTCAGTTTATCTTCCTGTTCAGTTTTAGGAAGTTGTTTTGTTTCTTCCCACGTTTGGTATACCTTGTTTTCTGTGGGGTTTTTGTTCTCCAAGACGTGTTGTCTTGTGAGAGTGTTTTATTAGTGATTTCACAACAGTTTTTGTAAAACGTTTAATCTTTTTAGTGAAATCTTTGTGGGCTTAAGGCTAGGTCTACAAGCATAGTCTTGTAGATTGATTTAGGTAATCTTTTGCATTCTGTCTATTGTCTGATTATTAGTCTTCCGCTGTTTTGTTTATCTTGGACCATTGTGACTTCCATTGTAGCTACATCGACAACTACATTGGAAACTGCTTTGGTTTCTCTTGAGAATCCTAGCTATTGTGTTCATTCACTATCGATCAGCTACGCTCTGCCACAGTCACGATCTACTCGACCTCAACACGGCTACCAATTTACTGCAATTAGAAAACAAAGTACGGTATGAGTCATAATGGCCCAGTACGGTACTACAAGAGATATGTAACATTTAATTATGTAACATAAAAATAATTATGGTGTCATTTTACAAATGACAAAAAACCCGTGAAGAGGCGTCGTATCATTTTGATACTCCCCAAGATAACCATTTCTTGTTACTTAGTAAACCCTGTTCAAACACAAATAAAATGATTAGGACGTAGTTCCCATAAAAATATCATATGCAAGAATATATAATTATATATATATATATATATATATAACAATCAAACTGTTCATAGAATCAGCAAGTATATGTGTGCATATTTATATATACACAGCAAGTCTTTCATGATACACAATCAAGATAACACGGTTAATTAGATCTCATGTTCAACTAACACTTTGTTATCACATAAGTGCCCATAGTAAGCCACATAAGGGATAAAGAAGATACCGAATCAATGACGTTGTGTCGCTCCTGCAATCACAACCGTTAAACCGCTTTCCGACTACGATATGCGTGATTGATACATCGATGATGCGAGGACACCCTCAACCAAATTAGCATAATCCACGCCTCTATTGGTTACGGCAATGGGCTAACTTCCCACCGAGGCCAACAATGGAGGGTGTGTAGTGTCTGGTGACGGCGATACATAGAAATCACGAATCCCATAATTCGTGAAGACGATGCATCATCCTACCATCAACGTATAAACTCAAATAATGCCAGCTGGACTTATATGCAATGCACAAGTAGATGTTTACTTGTCATGAAACCAAATAAGGAACGAACACCTTGTCCAATGTCAAGTAGGTGAATTACTCTACTACATATTCATGATTATGCACATAATTGTAATAATCATTTAAATCACGTTTGAAGCTCATTTGAGTCTCGAAAGCACAAGTGTCAAGTTGTCTACACTAATCAATTCAAGTTCAAAAAGCCATTAATCTAGTCAAGTAGATTACAATGTCGTGGGATCTCACCAAGATCCTCGTAAGGTTCAATTGTTCCTTAAGTTCGACTCCATTGAGTCTTTACTACAATTCCAACAAAATAGGGTATAAATGCTATATGCATTTCTAGCCCTTATATGTTCTTGTTTAAGGCATAGCTATGTTCTCGTTCCATTTAGGAACCCTAGTTCAATTAAGTTCATAATCCCACCTATTAGTGGAATTCAAATATTAATGCAAGTTAACAACCCAATAGTAGAACGTGCATGAAGGCAAGAAACACTATATGCCTTATAAGTCATATTCATCAAGTATGGTGAATCAATCCTTAACAAGTATCACAATTATGCTTTCATAAGTCATAATATCTAATAAGCTTAGATGTTTATTTCTAGCATAAATCCAAGTTAGGTTCTGAACTTAACAAATACTAAATCACATATTGTCCAAGAATACTATGTTAGTCTAGGGTCATTAAATCATTTAGATTATAAATAATAAGCACATCCTAGAATGTTAATTCATCCTATTGTCCAAAATCTATAGTAGTCCTTAAATTAAACAAAATTATCCTTAACAAGTTTAAATATTAAAAATCACTCAACAAGAACAAATCTTGGTAATTGCATTAAAATCTTCAATTCCAAATAGTCCTGAATTTACTTTGTCAGAAACTAGACTCTTTTAAAATATAACTTAGCCTTTAAATCAATTTCATTCGACTTGTATTCATCAAATTGTAAATTCATGATCATATCCAAGATCAAGCTAATAATTATGTTATGATTATTCTGCCCAGTCAATTTATAAATTCGACCATTAATTCCTCACAACTCTAAATTTCATGAATTTTATATATTCAAAAACTAGACTCTTGGAACTATAATTTTGAACTTTAAAGAACTCTATTTGGACTGGTATTCTTCATTTTAAAGTCACCTTAAGTTCATGTTAGAAATCTGGTTCTCTGTTGTGACTCATTCTGCTTAGTCAAATTGTAAATTCAACCATGAATCGCTCACTACTCCAAATGAGGAGATTATTCCCTAGTATGAAATTAGACTC
>CM028381.1:35929795-36012172 GCA_013146195.2 Codonopsis lanceolata | reverse complement strand
ATAATCTTTACTTAATCATTCATAGATGAGTTCTTAAGTAAAGAAGGGGAATAGGAATGAGAGCAGCCCGATATAAGAAACTATATTGGAGGTCGTTCGGATATAAAATATAAACGATTGCGTCTGAGCACTCGACCTTATAATGATTGATTATGCACAATCAACAACATTTGTATGTGAATACAAATCTTAAGATATGAATGCAATATTCTGAGGCGACTCTTCATCTTCCTTGGGCACCATCAAAATCGATCTTCAAATCGATACAAGAGCTTGACCTCTAGCTTTAGGAATAGAATCACGATGCTTGGCTAAAGGCGATTTCTTCGAAACAGTGAAGAACTCAAATCAAGCTGGTTTTTGACCAAGGCCGCCGATCTTTGTCTATTGAAGTTTCGATCTCTCTCTTCTTCTTCAAAGTCTTTCTTCCTAGTAATCCACTAAGAGTGTTTTGCTAAGTTCTGGGTAAGCTCACAGCAATCTTTTGTGAAGATATGAGATGCGTTGGTAAAAGACAATCTCTTGTAGATCTTACAGGTTCTTTGAAGTTCTTGTTAGAAGTGTCTTCGTATTCGACCATACTTTTTGAAGAAGAGGAAAGATTTATTTTATAGACCGTGGTCATTCTGATCGTTGAGAAATGAAGATGGGTTTCCTATCTATTATAGAGATATCGTTGTGGGAACTGTCGGATAGAGATGTTGTTCAGGGTTTCTTTGACTATTGGGTAAAAGCTGTTTCAGATCCCCGAATCGGCTGCCTGTCGCATTTGTTGATAGGTCTCGAAACGTGAGTCAATGCAAACATCGTGGTCTGGCTCTAATAAAGTAGATTCCTTTGAATTTTCCAAACCATGTGAGTGAGAGAAGGCCCTGCAGTATCACTGGTGTCAGGCTTCATGAAGATTTGAATTGCTTTTGAAGCTTGAACACATCTGTCTTGTCTTGGTCTGCTGCGGTTCTGTCTTTTTGTAGCACGTGCAGAACTAAGTCTGCTGGTGTGATGTTCAATAGTGATTCTTCTTGTAAGGAAGGACTGCTAGTTGCTGATGTGAACATTCAAACTGTAGCAAGTCTGCTGTTAGCAAGTTTTCAAGGTATTTCCGTGATGCACTTGATAAATTTGCTGGTGACAAGTCCTTTGAGAAACTTTGACACTACAGCACGTTTGCTGGTGGCGAGCCTTCAAAGTGTCCTTTAGTGCATATGACAAGTCTGCTTGTGACGAGTCTTTCAAAAACCTTGATGCTACAACAAGTCTACTGGTGCTGGTGCATATGAAGCGCTAGTCTGTTCAATCATCATTTAGAAGGTAGGATTAGATTAGGAAAACCTAACCTAAGACCTATTTATTGTCAAACAAGTTGCCACACTAATCGGTACGCAGCCCTCTTAGCCACTTGTTATGACACACAGTAATGGGAACAAGTAAATCAAAATATTCAGAATATGCAAGGTGATAAGTTAATTATCAAGAAGTATATTCCAACAATCTCCTCCTATTTGCTTGGAACCATTACAAGATGACATATACTAAGCACTGAAGCATTTATCAATACATAGCAATAACATGCCTACAATGAATAATCATTTTATCACAAGGCATGCCCTATGTTGATAATTACAAGAGCGATGGCTTTAGTATAGTCTACTATTGCTATTACAGACTTGATAAATCAAAGTTTTGAACATGTAAAACATTTATAGTGAAAAATAGTTTAGATCTCTTATGATTTAATCAGGATCTAAAAAGTTTTAGGGTTCTTGCTTGCATGAAGGTTTTATGTTAAAGAATGTTTTGGCAAGCAAGCGTAGCAAATTCTTATGTAATTATATGTTTTTGAAAGTGTTTACAATAAGGATTGCTTATGATACCGATTTTTTTTAAAAAGAAAACATTTATATCAAAAAGAACTTTTTGATATATTTTTTGATGTTTCTGTTGAAAAATATAGAATCTTTGTTGACGGTAAGACTCAACAGAGATGTTTTAGTGAAAGAATGTTTTTCAACAGAAGTGGTACAAAGGCTGAGCGTGATTCACAAATAATCAACTGTAGGGGTGAATTTTTTTTCACCTTGTGTGTATCTTTCATTGATCAAGGGAAATTTTGGTCTTTACCCTTGTTAGATATGAACTTTGCTTCTTAGTTCATAAATTCTCCTCCTAAGTTTGTGAACTCTTCTATGTCTTGGTGAGTTATGGATAACTCTCCTCCTTAAGGAATGACTCTCCTCCTTAATTAATATCTTTCTTCCTTAATGAACTCTCCTCCTTAGTTAATGACACTCCTCTTTTATGGATATGTCATAACTCTCATCCTTAATGATTGCAAGCAAGAGAGAGAGAGAGAGAGAGGAAGAAGAAGAGGGAAGAATAGAAGAGAAGGACTGACAAAAAAGATATCAGTTAAGATTTTAGATTGAGAAAGTACTACTAAAAATACAAACAATGTATCCTAGTTGGAATCCCCAAAGCTACCAGTGCTAGAGCCTAAAGAATATTTTCTATCTTCGTTAGAAAAGATTCTATTATCGAACAACTCTCGAGTTATCAGCAGGTTGCCAGTGATAATAAGGCGTTCATCCTCGTGGATTGTGAATTGAATGAGCTGATAGAAGCAAAGAAAATAGCTTATAATCCTCGCATACTTGTGAATCCCAGAACCATTCACTCGTCTTTTCACAATAGACCGACAGATGAGAGAGAAGACAACTTCTAACCAATTGATGTTGTGAGAATCAAGAACAACAATGGTGAAGTTCCGAAGTCTTCTGGTGTCACTGCCTGAGCCTACTCATGAAATAAAAGACATTGACTCAGAATCTCACCAATACAATACACGTCTAAGGGATAGTTGTTGATGTCCCATGTACTGTAGTCATCTCGAGAATGGTAGCCAGTTCATTGAAGCCATGATTCATTAAGGATAGAATCATCGAGAGCGTCAGGTCCAACAGAAGGAAGATGAAAGACGCGTGATAGGCTCTCAGCATTGAGAACGACATCAGTACCTCGAATGCGACCGTTGAGGCTCTTACCACTCTTGCCAGTTGCATCCTAGAATAGAATTCGTCAACCAGATGAAGGCTGTAGAATTCTTCGCGAAAAGTAAGCATGGAGACGAGTCTAAAACTGTGAAGAAGATCGATAATCGTTCCTCCAACAGTGTTGCCGAGGAGAAATTATTGTCCCTGGATCGTGTGACCTAGAATGTAGGACTGAGAGCCTATTCTGGTAACGAAGGATGATTCAAATGGAACATATCGACTGGAGACGCTTGAAGAAGATGAAGCGGCCATGAAGATCTTTACTGGAGAAGAAATTTGCTGGTAGTAAATGATACCAATTGTTGAAATGAGATCAATCAATTGTTGGGAAGTCTCAATTTGGAAGATTATTATGGGAAGAATTAGATTTTTAGTACTTTCGGAGGATATGTATTGAAAGAACACACTTATCAAGAACCGTCATTTTGGTATCCACTGTAGAGCTGTAATGACAGATATGCAAAGCGGCGAAGTAATCATGTCAAAGCTCGAATTTGAATGGACATGTATCTTGGAAAGGCGGCGATTCATGATGCCAATATTAAGTCATTCTTGAAGATGTTTTCGATACAAATTTTGACTTAAATCGAGGAATCTCAATATCCAGATATTAAATACCAATGATGGTGATATGTATTGGATAAATAGAAGAAGACTTGTGTTGATATTAATGACTATTTTGAAAATAATATGAGTTAAAACACAAACCTTTGAATAAATAAGATATGTTTTGAAATTCTAAAATTTCCATAAAGATAATTTACGAGACATTCTGAATCATCTACACAATCCTCAGCAATCTCTCAAATCTTTTAATTTTTTTTTAGAATTTAAACCAATTTTTAAGAAATATTTCAAGAGAGTATAAAATATTTTTCAAAACAGTACTGAAAGGTTTTGAAAACATTTTTGGAGTTGATACCAATTATTGAAATACTACTTTTTGGAAAACATTTAAAAATCTATCAGTACTTCCAAAGGTTGTTTATGTCAAGAATATCTTCACAAGTAGGTGACCAGTAGAGTCGATGAACTACTGAAACTTTTTGATAAATGGTTTGTTTCAGAAGAGATGAATGTCAGCTGATCTGAGGTTATGAATAACAGAGAAGAAGGTCTGCTGTTCAAGGATAACCAGCATAGATTGGGATCTGCTGATTCAACTGATAACTTAAAGAATGTATGCAACAGTAATGAAAGTCTGCTGATACTAGTTGATAACAGCAGATGGGGGGTGAATAATTGAGGAAAATATCTACTGACATCAATTCTATGATAAGCATGGTTATCAGTTGTGTTGAACACACTAAGATGCAGCAATGAAGTTGATGTGATTAGTTGAAGGATACTGTGTTCAAGGATGATGGAAGTCTATCGATACTGATTTTTGAAAAAATTAGGCGATCAGTAGACTAAGGTTTGCTAATCCCAAATGTTATGGTTCGAGATCAAGAGTGATCAGGAATATTTGAGGTATGTCGTTGTCAATTCATGGAAATGACAAGAGAATTGGCATATATAAGAATCTGATGATGGAAGGTGATCAACAAGATTTAATGCCTGCTGATACTGGATGTATCTTATGAGTTTAGCAGACAAGAGGGTTTGCTGAAAAAATGATGGGACAGTAGATATTAAGGTCTGCTGGTCCCAATTGAGTAAAGAATATTTCAGCAAATTATCGTTTTAGGTGCCTTGGTTTCTAGAAGGACAAACCATAAACTTCATCGGCGTTGATGGGCATATGCTATTGGATTGATTTTAGCAGACTTGAGGATTTGTTGAATAAAGATGGAAGAACAGACATGGAGATCTGCTTATACCAATTGAATGAACAGTGTTTCAGCAAATTTATCCGTTTGGATTGCCTCGGCTTCTGGAAGGATGGACCATAGGCTTCATAGGCATTGATTAACTGATGACTACACTTCTTCCCAATAGAATCCTAATTAAGTGAGAAGGGCATTAGAGGTGAAATGAGAGACAACAACCATCTTAGTCAGAATACTTGTATCATAGAGAAGCAAGTAGCTTATTCTTAATTTGGCTAGAAATATAGAGTTGAAAAAACGCATTTCACTTTTAGGTCAACATCTAAGATGATGACTCTCTTAAAGGTAAGAAATTCATCTGTTCAAGACAAAAAAAAAAGGAATTTGGAGTAGTGTTGTCTTGAATAGAAGAAACAGCAGACACAGAGTAGAATTGTAGAAGCTTCTTGTTCCTCAGGAGGTCTTTATTCCAACAGTAGATATGAGGTCTACTGTTGTGAATTATTTGAGACCATAATTTTTGGAGGGAATGAAGATTCACCAGAACATCATGGGTTAAGGTGCGAACTTGAAGGATACAAGGAAGAAGATGAAATCATAGAAGGGTCTCAAATAATGACAATCCATGCAACATCAATTTCCCCACCCAAGTTCTACTATCTCCAAAGTAGGCTAAAGTATATAAGCTTTTTAGGGTTAAGTTAATGTGGGTAAACAAATGATGTCAAATGGGGGTTGATATGCGCTTTTGCACACAACATTCTTTTAATAAAGCTCTAAAGGGGACACTAGGGATATAACATAGATAGGTCAGGAAGCTGAAAGGCTCAAACGATCCAAAGATGGGCTAAATCATGTCCTAGTGCCAAGTCATCATGCAAAATTCCATTGAAAATGAAATACATCTATAAACATCACATCCATATATGAAATGAAGAATAGCTCCTAACATGTTTGACATAAGCCTTCGCTAGAAAAGATGTCGAGAAATTAAAGACTAACATGAAATCACGATTCAAAAGTGTGCTTGAGATATATTAGCAAGACAATTCCAAAAATACTAACTTCTATAAAAATGACCCTAAGTTACAACTCAATGTAACATTCGTGTAAAGACAGTTACTCGTCCTAGTTAGGTGCACAAAACTAGACTCTTGGACAATGCCATGTGAACTATGTGCTAGATTAAAAATGTCCAAGTCCTTCAATAATGGTGGGGTATGAGTACACAAAGGGGATAATCATAGGAAATTTACCCAACAGAGTAAATTCCTGAAGGATCGAGGAAGAAGTCATACGGGTCATAACATTAATCATCATCGACTTAAATTTCACACACAGACTCGAGAATAAAATTTTAAATTTTTTATAGAGACAATTGGAGGTTGATGCTGATTGGAATAAGGTTGGATAAGCGGACAGGTGTGAACTAAAACAACCATCTACTAATGGTCACAGCCTTTGTTTCTGTATTTGCCTTGATCAACTCCTAAAATAAAAATAAGAAAAAATAAGAAAAATAGGTAGAAGAAGGGATATACGGGACACTAGATGTCCCATGTACATAGCACGATTTAGCCATCATTTCCTGATTCTCATTAGGCTGGGACTTGAAAGGACCTGGGTCTAGAATTCTCCCCTTAAACTTAAATTCTATTTTGTCCTCATAAAGCTGGACCGACAGATAAGGGAGAAAAACTAAGGAGTGGAGGGAAAACAACCGGCAAATCCACAAAACGAAGGAAGACGCTATTTAAGCATCGGCTCCAGATGAGCCAGGACCATGTAACGAAGGAGGATGCCATTCAGGGACCGTGTCTGGCGGCATGTTAAGGTTGGAGGAAATGTTTTGGAAAAATTGATTATTATACCCATAAAAGTAATTTTGGTCCGCCATACCCTGCTCGATACGCCGCTCGAGTGCATCAAATCTCGGATCGACATGCTGGTGAAGTACGTCAAACCTATGGTCTACGCGCTACTGGAGCACGTCGAAGTCCAGTTGGACCTCCACTAACTGGGTGGAAATCACCTCCAAATGATCCATCTGCGGAACCTCCTCAACATCCTCGCCTTGATCGGTAGGGTGACGGTCATAGGTTTGTCATGTCCTATTTGTGACACCTTTTTTGGCGACACTGGGCGTTGACTTGATTCGCTCTAAATCGGGAGTCCACGCGACTCCCGCGACAGCACAAAGGCTGGTGATTAGACTCGGACGTATTCATGGTTTTCTCAACCATGCCTCTAAGCTGCCCGTTGATGAGTGTAGCGATATCAACGGAACCCTGAGTTAGGATGGTGTAAATTAACGCCGCCCTATTCCATGTCACATTAAATTGGTGTGTCGTGGGCATCACCCTAGAACAAATAAAGAGACTCCCTAATGGAATGAGGGCGACCAACAGCCTCGTTTCGTCCATAGGTCCATTTGGACCCAGGCAAAGCTATCCTATCATGAACAGTTGCCATCGGGATATTGTAAGGAAGATATGATTGATAATCATCAACCGTTACAATAGGAAAATTATAAAATTCCCGAATGCCAGCAGAGTCGAAATGAACTAAACAACCCCACACCCAAGACAGGTTAGGGTCATCTATAATCACTTGTCCACTGTGAGCGTAGAACTCACGGACAATTGGCACAACGGCCTCGCCAGGAGTAGCGCATAAATTTTTCCAACCATTTCTTGTGAAATGGTTAGTCAATTGATAACTCTTGTAATCAAACCCGCGGTCCGGGATGATGGCCTTAGAATGAAAACTATCGAGAAAGTTTTGGTAATGTTTGGCATTTTGAAAGTGCGTTGCATCAAATTCTAATGTCGGAGCAGAAGATGATGATTCCCCACCGATAGTTTTGCTTCTGTTTTTGGGTGCCATTAAAATTAATCACAAATTAATCACTCAAAACACTCCTCCCAAAATCAGAAAATCCAACAAATCTCGTAAATAAACAGGTATAAAACTATCCTGAAATAACAATTTATGCAATAACAAATTTAAGAAAATAAAATACGCATAAATGTAGAATAGGATAGGGAATACTCTAATATAGAAAGCAAACTCGAGCTTGTCACCGGAAAATTCTTCGAAAATCATGGACGTCGCCGGAATTCGTCGTAGCACAAATCTTCACCGATCACAAAAAATGAAGGTGTGGATGTGGAGTGTGGGTTGAGGGAAGGTTGATTATGAAGTTTGAATTGATTTGAACAGGTAGATTGGTCGGAATCGTAGAGAGAAGGGAGAGAGTTTTTCGGTTTTGGTATAAGAGAGAGAAAGAGTTATTTCTGCAATGTCTATTTGGGCTCCGTCAGATTTCAAATAACGGGGCTGAATGGTCGCGCAGCCCTTATACTGAGCGATCGCTCAGTGCAAATTTTAAGAATCTGAGTTTCTGTCATTTGCGCAGTCACTTAGTCTAATGACTAGGCGATCGCTCAAGCTCAATTTTCACAATATTCATTTTTTTTTCTTTTCAAAAATAGCAGAATATCAATTAAATATTATTAGGGTCCAAATGTATCTTCCTTCGGTGCTATTATATATCCTTCATTTACCTAAAACTAGTTACAAAATACACTAAATTAAAACAAAAAGGAAAATTAAACATATAAATACAACATTATGAAATATTTTTCCCCCCAAACTTAAATTTTGCAAAAATGTAATAAACTTAAAATTCTCAAAATCAAGCGAGGGTTCAAAATAACTATTTTACAACAACAAAATAAAAATAAGTGGGTTGCCTCCCAGCAATGCTTTTGTTTAACGTCGTTCGCTCGACGTTAGTCAACCCATTAATCGAACTCGAAAACGTCCACCGACTCAACGTTTTCCACACACGATACACCTTCATGATATGGTTTGGCTCGATGTCCATTCACGATGTTTCATTAGTTTTATAATTCTTGAGCTCGACTGCGTCGTGAACAAAAACATTTACCACTTCAAATGGACCTGACCATCGTGATTTAAGTTTTCCTGGAAAAAAGTTTTAACCTAGAATTAAATTAAAGAACTTTCATGCTAAGATACAAGTCCTTAGAAATTATTTTCTTATCATGTAAATGCTTGGTCTTTTTCTTATATATTTTCATATTTTCATAGGATTCTAACATATGCTCTTCTAATTCATTTATTTGAGGCATTCTTTTCTCACCTGCTAATGTCATATCCATGTTTAGGGTTTTGATTACCCAAAACGCTCTATGCTCTAATTCCACAGGTAAATGGAAGGCTTTTCCAAAAACAATTCTGTAGGGACTTAACCCTAATGGGGTCTTATAAGCTGTCTTATTGTGACTGCCCCGTTTTTTGACCGATTCCCCCGCTGATGAAAAAGCGGGTTTTTTCAAAACCTTTAAGGCGCGTTGAATACGTCCGACCTCAATTGTGGACTCAAAATGTGATTAACAGAGTCGCCATATTTATTTTAAGGAAAAACAAAGAAAAACCAATAGTAACTAGATTTGCAAAGGGTTCGGAGGCTAAGTTACGAGATGGGAAGGTGTTAGGCACCCAACTCGCCCTTTCGGTTTTAAATAAGTTTTGGCTAAAATATACTTTTTTATATTTATTTAACAGATGAAATAAAGCATTTAAATATATATATATATATATATATATATCTGTATCTATATTATTACAAACTTGCAACAGCCTCCTTCCTGGAGTTACAAATACATTTATAAAAATTTGGCCATAATAATTGCTCTTTTTCGTGCTATTTTCTATAGAAATTCGAGCAACATAACTACTTATTTTCTTTATATCAGGCTAATCAAAATAGCACTTTTATATATTAAAAACTTTAAATAGCCTACCTCTTGAAACGTGTGGGTTTTATCACGTACCAACTAGCTTCTAGCAGGTTCTAGGGTGCGCTCGCTCTGTCCTTCAGGGAGAGGGTGTCTTTTTTTTGCTACTTTGCTGTTGTGGGGATTCAGGCAGAGTGACTGCTTTCAAAAGTTACTTTTCGCCTCAGGATCCGAGCGGAACAACTGCTTGCTTTTGTTGCGTTTGCTTGCTTGCTGGCATCAGAAATTGGTTAGAGCAACCTACTTGTTTTTTGCTGATTTGACGTCTGGATTCATGCAGAGAAACTGCTCTTTTTGGGATTATTAGACCGGTGGAATAGGGCGGAATCCTAGCCGGGTAACTAGGTTTCACTTTGGCCGGTTGGTTCTAGTGTTTGGGGGAGATTTGGCGGAGCTTTAGGGTTAGAGAAAGAAATTCCTTCGGCGCTCACTTGGGAGAACGATGAAAACTCACGTCGCACTGTTTTTAACTACACGTTATCACTGTGTTCACTATGTGTTTTCAACAAGTTGGGCCTCTTTATTTATAGGCTGGGAGAAGCTTTCCTTCATGGTTAAGTTTTCTCTTTCAGTACTTCATCGACTTGTACAGTGCACTGGAAAGTTGCACCAAAGGCTAACTGCTACAGGAGAATATTCACTATTGGGCGCCACCCATAGTGGAAGTGGGAGCAGTGCCTGGAGGGGCTATGGGCGGCGCCCAGGCTCCTTTTTGTCATTTTTGGCACTTAGGCCCCCTGTAATTTACTGTTTACGTATCCTACTTTTACTTTTTGCATTTTCGACCTTGTAACTAGACATTCGTTAGATTTTTTAACAGGTCTTGATATTTTATGACATGTTACATACCAGGGGTACGAAATTGAGGTATCTATAGAGCGCCTCAACGATGGAGTTTACGTGTAAACCGAAACTTACCAAGTAAACGAACATCGTTGATAAGAAATAGACTCCCAAATTTCGTGAAAATTATAATAGGGAGGAATGCAATATGCGACAGTTTATAGATGCGATAGTTTAGGATGCAGTAGCTCAAATCTCACATACCCTAAACATATTTAGTTGGTTATAGCAGGTTATCGTAGTTTTCAATGCCTCTGTGATTTTGCCGCAATCACAGGCATTCCTACCGGCATTGGTAGGCCTCTGGAGCTAGATTATACTCTCAGGCATCATCACAATGTGGTCGAAGGACTTTTAGGCTTTAAACCAGATTATAAAACTGTTGATGAAATCCGGATCGGTAGTGTCAAGAGTTGGCTAGAGCAGCATGTCGGCGTGAGTACCCCGGGATTCCTCCATATCATGCGCTCCATTGTTTAGGAGAACATGAGATTCGGAGAATACATCACTCTTTTCATTTCATCTTCCCTTGTTTAGGGAAACCGAAATTAAAAGTGCAAGAAGAGTGTTGTAAAGAGCGTGTTGAATACGCAACAACCTTTTTATTCCATCTTCCCTTGTTTAGGGGAAAACAAAATTAAAAGTACAAAAAGGATGTTGCAAGGAGCGCGTGGGAATACGCCCCTGCCTCACTGTGGATCCAAAATGTTGTAACAGAGTTTCCATCTTTATGTTATGGAGAAACAAAGAAAAACCAAAAAATAACAAGATTTTGTAAAGGGTTCAGAAGCGAAGTTACGAGGTGGGAAGGTGTTAGGCACCCAACTCGCCCTTTCGTCTCAAAACAAGTTTTTTTTGCTAAATATGCATTTATTATATTTATTTAACATATAATATAAAGCATTTAAATATACATATCTGTACGCATATTATTACAAACTTATTGCAGTCTCCTTCCAGGAATTGCGAATATATTTATAAATATTTGGCCATAATAATGGCTCTTTTTAGTGTTATTTTCTATAGAAATCCGGGTATGCCTAACTGCTTATATTTATTACATCAGGCTGATTGAAAATAGCACTTTTTATATTAAAACTTTAAATAGCATATTTTTGAAACGTGGGGGCTTTTATCTTGTACCACTAACTTCTAGTAGATTTTAGGTGAGCTCGCTCTGTCCTTCCAGGAGAGGGAGTCTATTGCTGTTGCAGAGATTCGGGCGGAGTAATTGCTTTCGAAAGTTGCTTTTTGACACCGGGAATCGGGCGAACAAGCTGCACTTTGCTATTGTTTTCTTCTTGGCGGAATCGAGGCGAGCAACGCTTGCTTCTTACTCGCGGATTCAGAAGCAAAGCTTGCTCTTTTTGGGATTTTTGGACCGGTGGAATAGGGTGGAATCCTAGCGGAGAGGCTAAGGTTCACTTTGACCGGTTAGTTTTGTGTTTAGGGGAGATTTGACGGAGCTTTGAGGCTTAGAGGAGGGATTTCTCTCAGGACGATCACTCCCTGTGTAAACTTTCAGCGATGTGTGAACTGTGTGCGATGAGCGTGAAGTTCGTGGTGTGATTTCTCACTACCCGGATGCCTCTGTTTATAGGATGAAGAAGGGACTCCTTCGTCATTATGTTTTCTTCCTCTTTGCTTCATCGGCTTTTATCGCGCGCTTGAGAGATTGTATCGGAGGCAAACTGCAATAATGCTGGAAGCACTATTGTGCGCCACCCATGGGGGGTCTAGGCGCCGCGCCCAATGTCCATGTGGATGACGCCTAGGCTCCTTTTTGGGGTTCTTTTTGACATTTTGGCCCCCTGCATTTCACTGTTTGCGCATCCTGCTTTTTCTTTTACATTTCAAACCTTGTAACTTGACATTCGTTAGTTTTTAACAGGTCTTGATATTTCATGTCATGTCACATACCAGGGTTACGAAATTGGGGTGTCTACAGAGCCCATCAACTATGGAGTTTACGGGTAACCCGAAGCTTACCGAGTAAACGAACATTGTTGATAAGAAATAGACTCCCAAATTTCGTGGAAATTATAATGGGGAGTAATGCAATAGGTAGCAGTTATAATGCAACAACTATAATGCATTTCAAATCTCTCCTTTACCCTAGACATATTTAGTCGGTTATAACAGGTTATTGTTGTTTTTAAGCAAATATGCAAATTAAATGCTCTGATGGTCGGACCTATCGAAATAGGCTGCCTACGTATCCATTAACAAAAGGAATCAGACCAAACGCAGTTCAGCCTCATGCAAACAATCAATAGTCATACTGGTGGGATGGATGGGACCTGATCTTTTCCTTAAGTGACCTGGGGTATGTACCCCTTGCGGAAAGGATCCAACAACAACCAGTGGGATATCATAGAAACGATCTTGTCCCTAAGTGACCCAAGGTATGCACCCCTTGCGGAAAAGATCTAACGACCTGGTGGAGCACATCATAAAACATTGCATCCTCAGGGATAGGCACCCTTCGTCGAACGCAATTATGGGACACATCATAAAACATTGCATCCTCAGGGATAGGCACCCTTCGTCGAGCACAATGGTGGGACACATCATAAAACATTGCAGTCTCAGGGATAGGTACCCTTCGTCCAATGCAATGGTGGGACACATCATAAAACATTGCATGTTACGACCCGACCCGAATTCACTACTAGAAAAATGACCTTTCGTGACAGAATTTTCCGTCGCTATAGGCAAAAATTGCCGCTAATGACCGACGAATTTTTTCAAAAGTCGGTGGTCCGTAATTGATTAAATAATAATGTCGACGGACCGATTTCCGTCGCTAAAGGTTGATTTTCAGCGACGGAATTTCCGTTGCTAAAGGTTTTTTAAAATTAATTAAAATTGAATTTCAGCGACAGAAATTTCTGTCGCTAAAGGCTTTTCAAAATTAATTAAAATATTGATTTTCAGCGACAGAATTTTCCGTCGCTAAAGGCTTTTTAAAATTAATTAAAATTGAATTTCAGCGAAGTTAAGTTAAGTTATGTTACGTTAAGTTAACTTAAGTTTACTTAAGTTAAGTTAAGTTAAGTTAAGTGAAGTTACGTTACGTTAATTTAAGTTAAGTTAAGTTAAGTTAAGCTAACTTAAGTTAAGTTAAGTTACATTAAGTTAAGTTAAGTTAAGTTAAGTTAAGTTAAGTTAAGTTAAGTTAAGTTACGTTACATTAAGCTAAGTTAAGTTAAGTTACGTTACATTAAGTTAAGTTACGTTAAGTTAAGTTAAGTTTACTTAAGTTAAGTTAAGTTAAGTTACGTTACGTTAAGTTAAGTTAAGTTAAGTTAAGTTAAGCTAACTTAAGTTAAGTTAAGCTATGTTAAGTTATGTTAAGTTAAGTTACGTTACGTTACGTTAAGTTAAGTTACGTTACGTTAAGTTAAGTTACGTTAACTTAAGTTAAGTTAAGTTACGTTAACTTAAGTTAAGTTAAGTTAAGTTAAGTTAAGTTAAGCTAAGTTATGTTAAGCTAAGTTAAGTTAAGTTAAGTTAAGTTACGTTTAGTTAAGTTAAGTTAAGTTAATGTATGTTAAGTTAACTTAAGCTAAGTTAAGTTAAGCTAAGCTAAGTTAAGTTAAGTTAAGTCACGTTACGTTAAGTTAAGTTAAGTTACGTTACGGTACGTTAAGTTAAGTTAAGTTACGTTACGTTAAGCTAAGTTCAGTTAAGTTACGTTATATTACGTTAAGTTATGTTACGTTACCTACGTTAAGTTAAATTAAGTTAAGTTAAGTTAAGTTGTAATGTGAATGTTTTAATTTTTGTAATTATATTGATGCTAATCATTTTAATTATTTATATTATATTATTAAATTAACATTTCAAATATTAATTTAATTTAATTTCAATTTAATTTCAAATATTATTGATATTTTATCATTCATTAAATTAACATTTCAAATATTAATTTAATTTAATATTTGAAATGTTAAATTATTGAGATGTTAAATTTAATATTGTTGATATTTATGTTACGTTACGTTACGTTACATTAAGTTAAGTTAAGTTGTAATGTAAATGTTTTAATTTTTGTAATTATATTGATGCTAATCATTTTAATTATCTATATTATATTATTAAATTAACATTTCAAATATTAATTTAATTTAATTTCAATTTAATTTCAAATATTATTGATATTTTATCATTCATTAGAATTTAATTTACAACTTATTTTCAGCGACGGAATTTTCCGTCGCTAAAGGTGACCTTTAGCGACAGAATTTTCCGTCATTGAAGAAATCACCTTGCACGGAATTTTTCGTCGCTGATTATTTCAGAATTTAAATTCAATTTATTTTCAGCAACGGAAAATTTCGTCACTGATTCTCAATTCCGTCGCTGATTCCGTCGCTAAAGGTGACCTTTAGCGACAGAATTTTCCTTCGCTGATGACCAATTCCGTTGTTGATGCTCAAATTCCGTCGCTGATTAGCCACGGAAAATTTCCGTCGCCGAAAATTCCGTTGCTGAAGGCACGATTTCTAGTAGTGATTCCAACACGGAATCCCGAGGTCGTGCCAAAAAAACCAACTAAACATCAGACATCGGCTGCTAAGCATGATGGTGCCCATCAAACAACTAAGCTAAACAAGCTCCAAGAAAAAAGTAAAGCCATAACGGCGATACGAAACAAAAACAAGAAGAAATTGCGGAAGCAAAATATAAGAAAAGGGGGCCCTAGCTATCAAGCTCCAAGCTAACACAACCAAGGAGATGGTAAATCTCTTGGCCTAAAAATTCATACCACGTGGCGCAACATTGCACACGCACAACGAACCACCTGCTTAACAAAACTAGAATAATAGAAATCAAGTCTTTGGTGATACTACATGCCGGAACACAACAATTACAAACACGCGTCTACTACTCGGGAACATACAATAACATCAACGACCACAATATGCCGGATAACCTTAACTAAACACCATGAGTTGAAAATATGCTTAGGAAAGAAACTAGAATAGACTACTAACATACAGACCACGGCACGACATAACTTGTCGGCTCCAAAATAATACCACTATAAACCCAACATAATTCTACCCATGGTAAAGCTTATATTACTTTACATATACAATCGTCCTCACTGGAATTAACAATATATATTAATAACAGTAATAATAATAATAATGATACTCCACGAGCTAAGTCTCGGAAGAAACGCATGATACGACCGCGAACTACTCGACCTCAACGCGAGCTAACGATCAACTGCTCATTAAAGAAATAAAAGAATCGAGTCATAATGACCCAGCAAGTTACTACAAAATAATAATATAGCATGATATTATGTACAGTTACTAAATAATCATGGCATCATGTTGAACAATAACAATCCATGAACATGTATCATATAATCGTTGTTACTTCACAAAATACCCGTTTCTTTCCTTTTTCTCAAAACCTTTATGCAACACAGTATAATACAAGTAGATGCACAAACCAATAGCATGATCTTTTCTTCCCTTTTTAAAACCATTCATGCAACAGTATGATAATCATATAACCGTATGTAAACCATAATATAAATTAGAGTTTACTTCTCTAATTTTAACAAACCCATTGAATCAAGACATGCTTCCTCGATCCGCTTCTGTCGCGCTGCTCCTGCAAATCACGTGTAGAATCACATGTGCTCCCGATACCGGTTCCATGGTATCGTCGGCCTTGAGACCACCTCTCAAGTGCCATAGCTTCCAAGGTCATGCTTTCCTACTATGAACAATGGACAGCTACTTCCCCAAAGTGGCGGTGGAGGCGTGTGGGACCCTTAGTTCTCGTCTGACGACCGACCACCGCAATCACGAGTCCCATAACTCGTGATGACGATGTGTCGTCCCATCATTGACTAACCACACTACAACCCGATAAGGCCTCGGTTGCATCCGATGACCTTATCTAAAACCAAACTTAACAAGGCTTCCATATCCGATCACCACATCAATGCCAAAGGAGTTAGTATTCCTACTTAAACAATATACCTTACACATACAGGAAAGTAATTAATATCACATACATGCATGTATTTTGCAAATATAACACACATAGCAAGACTAGTTATTTAGCCTATAAACTATATATATATACCGAGTTCTTCATTATTCTCAAGTATAACATCATAAATCTGGATTGAATTCCCAATCAATCCAAGCAAGTAGATTTCACACTCTACTAACATATAACTATCACAAATATTCATGTCATAAATAAATACTCACATATACCAAGGTGACCAATCAATTCTCACCTCAATCCATAAAATTAAGACTAGTCATTTAGTCTAAAAAACAATCCTTATTCATGGGGGTCTACAATGATCCCCAAATATAAACATACCAAGGTTGTCATTATCTAACCTCAAACTACGTACCAAGACTTATATATATTTAGTCCAAAACAATTATCCATCGAGGTCTCCAAAGGTCCTTAATGAAAACTTGTCATGACTACTAAGCTAGCCCCACGAAAACTTCCAAACCAAGACTATATACCTAGTTTCTCAATTCATTACATGTCGGACTTCTATTAGTCCTACTCTCATAGTGTATACATCTATACACTCAAACCCATGCTCAAAGCGTGACATGACTATCACTAGTTGTTACTACACTAAATCAAAAATAACCAAGCTCCAAGTATCTCGGTCATACGGCTTACTAAGTTATTTAAGCGACCACCCATCATTCTAGTACTAACCTTTAGGGTTTAAGTGTCACATTGGACTCACAAAGTAATCATTCGGGTCTTCACAAACAAGACCATACGCGTCTCAAACATCGTAGGATTCCAACACTACTTTATTTAGAGTATTATCGATCTCTATCCGACTCCGTTGAGTCTTAACTCTATATTTCATCCTCTAGGTCATTATTGATTTAAACCACAAAACCCAACAATTCACAACTTATTCGATACTCTTCTATTAATCATCACAAACCCAAGTATCTCTAACTTCCAATAATTGCTATTAAATTCATAACCAAAGACTTTCTAATTAGTCTTAAATCATAGAGTGCCCAAAATTACACTCTTAACCACCACACACAAATTGTTCATCAAATTATATTCTCAATTCACCATTTATCATACAAGAATTATATCCTAGATTCGCTAACAATTCGGTGTATTATTGCGCACTAAAAATGACTTCCCAAAATCTATCATTCTCATTAGTTTGCACTCTAGCTATTGTAGAGGTCCGTATAAGGTTAATAA
The DNA here is from genome assembly GCA_013146195.2 of Codonopsis lanceolata. Classification (NCBI taxonomy): domain Eukaryota; kingdom Viridiplantae; phylum Streptophyta; class Magnoliopsida; order Asterales; family Campanulaceae; genus Codonopsis; species Codonopsis lanceolata. The sequence continues at coordinate 35,994,439 of CM028381.1, read as the reverse complement.
ATTTTACTACTACATTCATAAGGACTTATAATCACGTCCTAAATCATCAATTATCACAACCCAAAATCTACCCAAAAGTCATAATCTCTGGATTTCACAATTTAGGTTCAACGATTTACAAACATCGTAGGATTTCATCTTAGGACTCACATAAACATACTAAAACACTATTTGACTTCGTTGAGTCGAATTACAAACTTTCAAAAGTTAGGTCACAAACCCCTTTCATGATTCATCCAACATTTGGGTTCCTAAACCCATTAAACATATTCTTCAAGCAAAAACACCCATCAACACACAATCAAACCCATCAACAATCAAACTCATGTGTTCTCAACATATAAACCAACATAAACCCAAAATATCATAGTAAGATATTCCACCATAGCATAAAAATCAAGTCTCTAACATTCTAGTACCATTTTGAGCTAGGGAGAGAAAGAAGAAAGTTTAGTAACTTACCAAATCCGGGTTTAACAAACCTTTCAAATCTGAAAATGAATTGGTGGGAAACGATCTCCTCGTCGAGAGCTTTCCAACGGTGGTCTCCAATCGAAATTCTGATAAGCGAGTCAACGGGAATCGAAACACCCACCTAGCACCACCTAACAATGGTGTTTCTCTCTCAAGGTTGGTGAAGAAGATGAAGATGGGAGAAAATGAGAGACTAAAAATGAGTGGAGGAGAGTTTTGGAGTCTCAAATACTCTCATTAGGACCAAAAGGGAGTAAGGGGCCGGCCACATTAAGGGTATGGGGGGAATTTTACATCAAAAACAAGCACAAACAGGAAGCTGCCCGGTTTCTACAGTAACACGCTGCTACAGTGCGCATCCAACTTGCAACCGCTCCAGTTTGAACATCGTTCGACGAAATGACGTGATTTTTTCTCCTGGAACTCTGTAAAAGTCCAAAGTAAAAGCCTTAAAAGTCTCAAACCAAACTAAAATTTCCTCGAAGGTTTGTCGATCAAAACAATTCAACCGCGTACCAAAAATCGGTCCGTAACTGTTGTATGACGGATGAAATTACGCAGAACAAACTAACGATCGAAACAACGAACGAACACACATAATTACGTGTTTTAAAGCATGTTAAAAGGCTAATGAAAGGTCCCAAACACATACCCAAGGTTACACAAAAACTAAGTGTAACGAAAATACTAAAGGCAATACGTTAACGATACGCGAATCGCAAAATCAAACTTATGACGACGACTATACTTTGAACGTCGTGACCACATGTAAACTTTATAAACATGATTATAAGGGTATGAAATGTATCCAAGAAAATACACGAAGACATAGGATATATCAAAGGCTGTAAACAATAACTAAGGAAGATAACGCTCTACCGAGTCGAGTTTCTAACAACGCCAAGTTACACATTGTAACTTCAATACACTAGGGCATAGTCCAAACAACCCAAAGATATGTAGAGTCATACAAGAAGTCAACCATGCAAGAAAGTCAAACGCGTAAAATTTCGAGGTATTACATTACATCCTCAGGGATAGGCACCCTTAGGTCGAGCCTTGATGGTGGGACACATCATAAAACATTGAACTCTAAGGGATAGGCACCCTTCGTCGAACGCAATGATGCGACACATCATAAAACATTGCATCCTTAGGGATAGGAACCCTTCGTCGAACGCAATGATGGTACACATCATAAAACATTGCACTTTCAGGGATAGGCACCCTTTGTCGAATGCAATGGTGGGACACATCTTTTCCTTTCATGAACCGGGGTATGCACCCCTTGTAGAAAAAGATTCAACAAATCAACAGATGAGATGCTGTGAGGTTCCCAGGGTGTGCCTGTGGCCGCCTTGGATAGGGGTGCGGCGTGCGTGCGGATGCGGACCTGCTTGCTCTCGTTCCATCCTCCTTTGTTTAGGGGAAAAGCGAAATCAAAAGTGCGAGAGGAGTCTTTGTCTATGTTAGCACGTTTGAATGTGCCTCGGTTGCCTTGAGTGGATTTTGTATCCAATATGGGAGCCCGATGGTTTCCGCATCAAGTTATCCCTTGTTTAGGGGATACCGGGATATGGGAATGCATTACCCTTTCATTCCCATTTTCCCTTTTTAGGGGAAAAGCGGAAAAGTGCAAAAAGGATATTGCGGCGCCCCACTATGGATTTATTGAAAATAGGCTTATGGCCCATTCAGATTACTATGGGAGCTTTGGGTTTCCTGCATCAAGTTATCCCTTGTTTAGGGGATACCAAGATATGGGAATGCATCACCCCTCCATTCCCATATCTCCTTTTTAGGAGAGAACGGGAAAGTGCAAAGAGGAATGTTGCGAGGCCCCAGAATCCGAAAGTTTTGAGTCGCCATCTTTATTTTAAGGCAAATAAAGCAAAACCAAAGAAAAGAAAAAATAAACCGAGAGAAAACGGATTCGGAGGCTAAGTTACGAGTTGGGAAGGTGCTAGGCACCCAACTCGCCCTTTCGTCTCGAAAATGGTTTTTGGCTGAAGTATGCTTATTGTCACATTTATTTAGCAAATAAATAAGGTATTAAAATGACAGGGAAATTTAAACAAATACATTCGTGGCCACATTATTTACGGACTCGCAGCCGTTTCCTTCCAATAATTACAAACACATTTAAGAATATTTGGCTATTATAACGGCTCTTTTACATAATATTTCCTATTCTAATCCAACACAGCGGCTTATATGGGCTACATTGCGCGGATTTAAATAACAACTTTAAAAATAAATAAAAGGCAGAAAATATAAATAAATAAAAATAACAACGCTCTTAAAGGTTTTACCTTTTAGAGCGGTGGTGTCTTCGCTACGTCCTTGAGGGAGAGGGAGTCTTTTTGTTGTTTGTGTGGTTGTTGTTTTGAGTTGAGGCGAGAATGGCGCTTTATTTACGAGGGTTTGGGCTTATCAACTCGGGCGAGTGACGGCTTATTTGGGTAAGTTTTGGCCTTTTTGGTTGGGCGGAACCTAGACTTAATTTTTTGACTTTTCAGCTCGTTACTCGGGCAGAGTAACGACCTATTTTGGGATTTTTGGACTGGGGAAGTGAGGTGCACACCTAACAACTAGGCTAGGGATCACTTATAACCTATGAGTTTTTGATTTGGCAGAGTTTGGACGGGGTTTGGAGATTCTAGGGGCTTCCACTCACCTCTCTCGCAACTCTCGTACTAATCCTATCGGTATATCGCGAGAGCTTATTGCGATTTTATCATGAGGCGAGCAGCGAAAATGGGGCCAGGGGCCTCCCTATTTATCTTGGAGAGAGGATACTTGGGCATTTGTGCGTTTGTTCTCCATGCATCAACAGCTTGTACCGCGTGCCTCAGGAGTTGTATAATTTCATTGTGAGAGAGCGCCACAGTAATGGGCATGGTGCGGCCAAGGAGACCCTTGGTGCGGCACCATGCTGCCTTCCAGGTTTCAAATTTTTGCACTTTCCCTCCTGCAGTTCACTGTTTCGCGCATCATGCTTTTCCTTTTGCATTTTTGACTCCTGTAACTTGACATTTGTTAAGTTTTAACAATTCTTGATATTTTATGTCAGTCACATACCAGGGGTACGAAATTGGGGTGTCTACAGATGCATGCAGGTAAAATATTAATACTTTACATTTCCTTACCTTCTCTTGCTTTTGTTTTTTTCTTTTGCTTTGCTGCTTTCTTTTCTTGCACTGCTTTTCTTTCTTGTTGCATTTTTTTTCTTTTGTTGCATTCTTTTTTTCTTGTTGCATACATTTTTCTTTCTTTTGTTGCATTTTTTTCTTTGCTGCATTTTTTCTCTTTCCTTTGTTGTATTTTTTTCTTTACTGCTGCAGATATCTTGTCAGAGCTTCAAATGATATAATTTTTGCCCTTCTGGACCTTTTTGCAGCAGACCTGCTGGGGATATGAACTTCCTTCTTGATTTTGATATATGACCGTCACTTTTGGTTAACAAAGCTAACTTTATTAACTTTCCGTCAAGCTTTCAGGGCCCTTCTGCAATTTGAGCAACCTTGGAGGTTTGGATGCTGGACTTGGACTTTGGAGGGGAGGAAAGTGAAACTTTCCTTTTCCTTTCTTCAAAACACGGCAGAGAGTGAGCAGTAGCTCACTTCCACCATTTCTTTTCCTTCGGCATTTTCTTTCTTCTCCCATTGTTGCCGGCAAGCTTTCTTCCTCATTTCTTTGTCTTTTCTCGACCTTCTTCTGCCAAATTGATTGTTTTGCTTGATGGATGGCTTCTTCTTCGTGATCTCGGAAGGGGAAAGCACCGATGCATCAGGATTCGGTCGAGGAAAGACGAGAACTTCCTCCTTTGTCCTGAAATCATGTCAAATATCTTTTTTCGAAGGATGATTGGGGCAATATCCTTCGCGATCGGCACATGCACGTTTCCAGTCTTCCGATTCCCGCTGTAAGTTTCTTTTTTACAAACCCATTTGGTTGATTTTGCGGATCTGTTGGATTTCTTTGCTGTTTTGGGCTTCTAGAGTATACCCGCTCTTGATTTTGATGCTTATACATGCAATTTATGTACTAAAATGATGCAATTTGGCAATTATTCATAGCAAGAATATGAAATTCATGCTATTTAATTTTGTGATGCATATTTGAGCAATTGGCACTATTCGATTCTGCGATGCATATTTCATGTAACTGATATGTTTTGACTTTATGATGCATGCTTGGGCTTCAAAAATATTTTTTATGATGCGTGCTCATGCAATAGATTTTTCGGATACATGGTGCATTTTTTTCGGATATATTTTTAGATGCATGCACGTACTGCGAAGATATATTGTATGCAAAGTGCCACAGAAATATTTTCTTTTCAATGCTTGCAACATTTTTATACAAACAAATGCAATATGCAACTATTTGGAGATAATCACATATGATAGATTGCTAAGACATGAATATATTATTTATCACATTTCATCAGTCTTATGCATGGAAATGCAAATGCACCATAGAAATATTTAAATGCTTGCTAAAATGCCACATAAATATTTTTAAATGTGTGCAAAAATACAACATGTAATTTTTTTTTTGGAATGCAAAAATGCAACGCATTTATGATTTTTTTTTCTTCTCTCTTTTTTTTAATGCGATATGTATTATATTTTGGACATGGCATGATTTAATGGTATGCATAAGGGGCTTAATAAACTATAAGAATTTACCTTCCTTTCGTTTTTCCTGATGCTAAGATGCTACTGTTTTTTTTAGGTGCGCTGGGCTTTGAATAGGGTTCAGTCCAGCTGTGACAAAGTTTTAACCATTTATAACCAGATGCCTTTTCCAGCACATCTTTTGGTGGGGTCATCCAGTTTTAGTGTGTTTTTGAGGGCGTTCCGTCCTTTTCGCAGCTACCTACCGATTTTTGAGGTTTTGCGAGATTACTGGTGAAATACCACCCATACTTTCCATTTTAGCTGGGGTGAAACCACTTTGACCCCGTGCGGTTTTGCTGCAACCACAGGTATTTCAATCGGCATTGGCAAGACTTTGGAGGCGGATTATACCCTCCGACATCATCATGACGTGGTAGAGGATCTTTTGGGTTTTGAACCCGAGTACAAGACTACCAATGAGATCAAGATTGCTAGTGTCAGGAGTTAGCTGGTAGCACATGCCGGGCAGGTTGACCAGAATGATAGCGAGGCCGTGACTCGCATTGCCAGGGCATTCTTGTTCTTCTTTCTGGGGGTATCACTTTTTGACAACTCATCCACTACTTTGAGGGTTTCTCTCCTGGGATGTTTGCGGGATCTAGACCATGTCATTGATTATGACTGGGGCAGGCAGGCGTGGCTGAGCTTTATGCTTCAATTGATAGGGCCAGCCGTAATGATTCGTCAGTCCTTAACGGTTTCGCTCCGGCTTGGGTGGTATCTTTCCTTTTTCCCTGCTTTTTTTTTATTTTTCTCTTTTTTTTGGTGACTCTTTTTTTTTGATGATCATTCATCCCCCTTGTGTGTAGGTCTGGGCCTACTCTGTCTTTCATTTCACTTTGGGCCCACTGCGTAGCCGCATTCACAAGCTACCATTTCTGGCTGAGTTTGTGAATGCCTATCGAGTAGAGGAAGACTGGGATGGTCGCTGCTTGGATGCAATAATGATGCGTGATAGGATCGCGAGCTCGAGCTCGGGCACAGTGCATCCATTTCCCTGGAGGGGTCTGGCTGGGCCTTATTTGATTTATTTGGAGATGAGCCGCTACCGGATTTTGATGGTGTCGATTATGGTCAACTCACTGTATATGGGTGAGCAGGTTAATCGCCAGCACTTCTTGTACCCAGTGGCTCCAGTGACACCGCTTGCACCTCCTACCTGGGTGATTCTCCAGACTTCTTGCCGAACAGGTATCTAAACAGACTAAACCTGTCAAGATCCATCATGCCTTATAGTGATTATCCTGTCATGGCCTATGAAGATTTTCTGAGGACAGTGTTTCGTCCTGCCCCTACAGTAGCTAGGCGTGCATCTGACGTCTCGGATAGGCCAAGGCCTTCTCGTCCAGCTCTTGACATGCAGTCAATTTTCTTTGTGCCTGTTGAGGATTTCTCCACCTTCTAGTATCGTCGCGATGGAAGACTTGTGGAGAAAGTTTTGCCTGATGTTGACATCCCTGAGGAGTACCAGATCCCAGAGCGGACCCGCGCGGTATATTTTTTTTACTTTTTTTCATACTTGCACCATTTTTTTATTTCATTTTTTCTTTTCTTCAAGGTTGACACATATTTTTCCAGTTCTACACCTTTTCCCAGGTTGATGCATCTTCGGACAAGAAATTGTTGAGGGGCTTTTTTAGCATCAACTAATTGTATCAGCGGCTTCTGGACGAGTTCACTTGCCGGGGAAATGATGCTGTGAGGCAAACTAGGCGCCGTAACGAGGATGATGATGATGATGCCGGTGGATTGAGTCTTGCTCCGACGAGGGGACGAGAGTACAGGATTAGTGGGACCGGCCCTCGGTTCATGGGTGGTAGCTTTGGCAGGAGCAGATCTTCTCGTGGTTATTAGCTCCTTTTACCTACATTTATTAGCTTTTTACTGTACCAGACTCTCTACACATTTCTAAATGCAATGTATTTACTTTATTTATACGATGCATGACTCAATTATTCTAAGAATAAAAGAAATCTAAACCATCATCTAAGAATAACGGCACACTGCAGTTTATGGACGGAGGTTTGGAAAGGTACACCTTTGGATTAAAAATCGGGTTTATCTGACATTTTGTGGGGAAGAAAAGGCAGCCACCTCTTCCTGTTTTTGATATATTCCGTTGGCAGGCGAGGTCTATTGCCTAGCTTCAGTCTCCTTTTCCCTTTCTCGTGAACAAATCGAGCCAACAGTGGAGCAGCCGGAGTCCAAAACAAGGATACCAAGCAATTTTGGGAGCTAGAGGTGGGGCCTCTGGGCGCCGCCCATAGTTGCTGTGGGCGCCGCTACCAGAGTGGTTATGGGAGGCACCCATGGCTTCTACTATGTATCAATGTTCATGCAATGTGCTCAAAATTCATTTGTTCCTTTGATTTTTCAGTATAAAAGGAAACCGAGGCAGTGTCCATTTTCACCATTCATCCAGCTTTCTTTCTCCTCTCAAGCTATTTGAGATCCCTCTTTGTTCTATCTCCCCCTTCTTTAGTCAGATATATTTTTTGTCTTTTTCCAGAGATGGTCGTACCTGTTCACACCTCTGGAGGTTCTCACACTGGTGAGACTGGGGCCTTTTATGTACCTTGCAGAAGTATCTGGTCACGGCTTGGACGTCCCAGACGTTGATGGACCGTTTTTGGGTAGAGCTGCATGAATAAGGGATAGTTGGGGGGAATAGGGGAAATAGGTAGCATGTATATTGGCAAGTGCACATAAATAAATGCTATTCTATATGTCTTAGACACTTATCCCTAAACTGTACCTTATGGACTGCATTATATTATATTTTGATGTTTTGTATGAGCTCTGTCATGGATTTTCTCTTTGGTCAGTCAAGACCATCTTCTCTGAATATGTTGAAGACTTTGGCAGGCCGGGGATTTGGAGACTGCATTCCCTCTCCTTTTAGAGCATATATATATATATATATGCTCTAACTTTTTCCTAGGTCGCCCTTTCGGGTTTTCAACCTAGCGAGCCATTATTTCTCCTTTTGTTTTATTTTGTGCTCTAACTTTTGCCTAGGCCGCCCTTTTAGGTTTTCAACCAAGCGAGCTGGAGAGAAAAGCAAGTGCAAGATTATTTTTTCGATTCACACATAGTACCTCTTGAGCTTGTCGAGGCTGAAGGGCTGAACAAGATCTTCTCCATCTTGATTGGTGAAGAGTACCGCACCTCCTGACCGGAACTGTTTGACGATATATGGTCCCATCGAGGGAGATTTCCATTTTCCCTTAGTGTCGACATAACTAGGGGGTTTCTCGTCAAGTACCAGATCTCCGACTTGGATATCGCGGCCTTTGACTTTTTTGTTGAATGCTCGAGCTATTCGCTTTTGATATACCTAAATATGTTCTAGGGCTAGCAGCCGTCGTTCGTCTATCAGGGCTAATTCTTCGTAGCGCTGTTTGACTTAGTCGATTTCAGCTACGTCTGAGTCCATCATAACCCTTAATGATGAGATTTCTATTTCGATGGGCAGCACTGCCTCCATGCCATAGGCTAGAGAATAGGGGGTAGCCCTAGTGGGTGTACGAACTGAAGTACGATAGTCCCAAAGGGCTAGTGGCAATTTTTTTGGCCAGTCTCTTCCTGTGTAAGCCATTTTTATAATGATATTTTCTAGCATTTTGTTGGCTGCTTCAACGGCACCATTTGCTTGTGGTCAATATGGGGAGGATTTATGCTTTTGTATTTTGAATTTAACGGCACCATCTCCGTAGGGAGATTTTCCCTCTTTTGTCTAGGCTAGGCGGATAGACTACTTTTTGAAGTATATTCATGACGTCTAAATACCAGGACTAGTTGTCCTTTTCAGGAGCAGCATTGATTCTGAAGCAATAGGCAGGAGTGGTCTTTTTCCCAACCATAAATGGTTGAACATTGATTTCTGTGGGAATTTGAACCAATGATGCTAGAGTGGCCAAGGCATCGGCGAATTGATTTTTATCTCATGGCAAATAGTGGAACGAGACATTATCAAATTCGCTTGCTAGTGCTGTCAATTTGTCATGATAGTGATGTAGCCAGGGATCTTGAATTTTCCACTTCCCTTTGACTTGATTTATGATTAGAGCAGAGTCACGATAGACTTCCAAGTCTTTGGCTCCTTTTCGGAGAGCCTCTTCTAGACCGGCATTACAAGCCTTGTATTCGACAGTGTTGTTCGAGCATTCAAACTCCAATCTGATGGCTAGTGGAGTGTGGGAGTCTACTCGATCAATTAACATGATTCCTATGCCGAAGCCTCTTTGGCTGGCTACCCTGTGAAGGAACATTTGCCACTTGGTGTCATGATCTGCGATTTCTAGGACACCTTCGTCTAGGAAACTGGGCACTGCTGTATCTTTTGCTTCCATACGCAGATCAACTAAATGGTCTGCGATCACGCTGCCTTTAATGGATTTGAGCGTGGCATAGGTGATGTCAAACTCATTGAGGAGAAACGACCATTCGGCTAATCAACTGGAAAGTGATGGTTTGCCGAATATGTATTTTATAGGATCCATTCTGGAGATGAGTTTGATGGATCGAGCTTGCAAATAAGTTTTGAGCCTTTGTGTTGCCCAGACTAGACCAGTGCAACTTTTCTCCAAGGCTGAGTAGTTGAGCTCGCCTCCTTGTAACTTCCTACTTATGAAGTAAATGGCATTTTTCGATGTAGGAGTTTTCTTTCTCTTGGTCGAGCATAGCCCCTACTACTGTATCAGTGACGGTTAAATATAGGAGGAGAGGTTTATGTGTATGGGGAGGAGCTAGCACTGGTGGGTTGGGAAGGCAGATTTTTATTTTTTCGAAGGCTAGTTGGCATTTTTTGTCCCAAATTTGGTCAGTAGTTTTCTTTAGAAGTTTGAATAGGGGCTCACATATGGAGGTCAGCTGTTTGATGAAACGATTGATATATTGCAATCAACCCAGGAAGCCTTTGATTTCTGTTGGAGTTTTTGGCTGGAACATATTTATGATGGCTTTGATTTTGGCTGGCTGAATTTTGATGCCTTGCTCGGTTACCATGAATCCCACGACCTTGCCCTTAGTAACCCCGAATGTGCATTTGGTGGGATTAAGCTTCATCTGATACTTTCTTAACCTTTCGAAGAATTTTCAAAGGTCTCTGATATGGGCACCGTCTGTGTCGTCGGAATGCACGATCATGTCATCCATGTACACCTCGACTTCTTTATGGATCATATCATGGAAGGGGGTGGTGGAAGCTCTTTGATATGTAGCCCCATGTGGGTCCCAAAGGGCACAATAATAAGCTAGAAGGGGGGGGGGTTGAATAGCTTATTAACACTTAAACCTTTTTGGTAAATACTTTGAAAGATACTTGCAATCTATCGAGAAGATTCAAGTAGCGGAAGACCTTCAAAGTAGTTGTTCCAGGTCTGCTGATAAGGACTATCGGTAGACCTTTACAAGTTACTTAATTTCTGCTGTAAATGGATAAAGATAATCAAAGTAATTATGCAGTTCAAATATCAAACAAACAGTAAGGAATAACACAAGTATTTTGAGATGGTTCACACTATAATGAGTGCTATGTCCACCACCAAGGCAGTCAACCTTGGATTTAAATTGTGCACTATGTTTTCCACTTAGATCAATTACAAAAAATATCCCTAATGGATCGTGTACAAAATATTGACTTGTGTTTGGGGTCTAGGGAATTAAATATCGTAAAACAGGATATTTAATTCGTGCGTATATAGTTAATGGAAGTAAACAACAAGAAGATAAAACAATAAATGTTGATGAGCTGCTTCTTGTTGTTGACGAGGACTTCTAGATCTGTTAAGGATCTCTTAATTGCACTGAGCTGAAGGACTTGGAGTTATGAAGTTTCAGAGCAATCCTTTAAGTGTTCGATTGATTTTGTACAGTGTTCTTTTGATCCAGTCTTCAATGGCAGTATTTATAGCAGGTGCACTTCAAAAGATCCGTTGGAGAAGACGAATACTTCAACAGCTCTTTTCATCAATGCATTAAATGCATGGGGGTCGCAATCAAGGATTTTCGCCTTCACGATATCTAGAGCAGGAATGATTTCTCGAGATCTTCAAAAGGTGGGCGATTTAGGTGTCAGATATGAGAGTTGTTTCAGAGACTAGGGCACAGTCTGCTTTTCCTGCTTTCACTGTTCAGGACGAAAAGTCTTCATGCTTTTCGAAAAGTTGCTTTCGGCGGCTTGACATGTCAGGGAATGTCTTGGATTAATTCAAAAAAAGTTGTAGAATAAGATTGAATTAATCCAATGAGTCATTGCTGAATTGGACACGTCATAAGAGACCAGGTGGACACAAGGTCTGCCGTCCTTAAGCTTTAAGCAGGGACTTCCGGTGAAGCTTGTGGAGAGGTCTTCCGCTGAACCTGTGAAGTCCTATAAAAACTACACAAGGCAAAGTTCTATACACAGTTGCCACGCTAATCGATACGCAGCCCGATTAGTCACTGAAGTATAAAACTAATGTAATGAATTGAACAGATATAAATCTAACATAAGAATCAACAATCTCCTCCTATTTATATCTGGTCATCATTACTACAAATGAGGGCTTTAAAACAGACTATTTGATAGATAAGAACATGTCTGAAAAATTTTATATAGAGTAACAGAAGACATGCCTCTATCAAACAGAATAACACCTCAAATGTAAGGGACTAATCTAAGTGCATACAAAGGTAAAGAGTCATAGACCAGCACACAGATTAGCAGCAGTTCAAATAAATTTAAACTGACTGTTTAAATTATAAACAGATATGAATATAAAGCAACAAGAATTTAAACAAGATAACCTTTTTGAAAAACAAGTAATCTTCTGTATTTATAAACAATAATTTTACATATAACAGAGTTTTCAAAATATGAAGATAAATACAAAGGTAAGGGAAGAAAAGATACATAAACTACCAAGGTCTTTTCCCTTTTCCTTTGTCTGCAGCCTCCTTTTCTCTTCGTTCTCGCTCAAGCTCTTCTACTCTTCGTTCATATTCGCCATCTGCATCGCCGGAGGTCCGTGGAACGAGAACGGTAGTCCGCTTCTTCACGAAGACGCATCGTTCTCTTCCATCAAGCATTTTGTTGATTGACCTCATTTGCTTTTCCTCCGTGATGGCCAGATCACGATCACGGTTGGCATTTATGACGTCGTGAGCAGAGTTACGAGCAAGGTTGTTGAGTTCAAGAACAGGAGGGCGACCGTGGCCGAGATGGAGAGTGATGGCATGGAATAACTCGTAGAAAAGTGAGGAGCAGATACATACACACTCATCTCGTTGAGCTTCAACATTGATCTTGACATCGGTAAAGTCGTGTCGTATCTGTCCAAATCGAGTACAGACATTCTCTTGGAATTTTCGTAGAAGGGCGGCAGTGCGATCATTGGCTTTTGAGGCGGCAGTGGCTATTTCGGCGGTAGCGGTAGATATGCTTGTAAGCTCGCCGAGCCGTTGGTAGATGGCATCAATCCTAGACAAAATTTTAGCATTGGCTGGCTGATGAGAAGTGGTTGCCTGGCCAATATGAATGGTGCTGGCAGAGGTGGAGTCTGCAGGCCGTATGGTCTGTTGGAGTGGAGGAGTGATGGAGTCGGAAGAAGATGAGTCTTGGGTTGGTATGGTGTTGGTGGAGGAAGATATGGTAATGGGTGGAGGGGGAGGTGGTGTTGGAGGGGAATTAATCTCAATGTCAGTGTCGAATTGTCACCGATATGAGATGATTCGTAAGGGGTCAGAGAAAACCGAAGGAAGCGGGGGTAGAAAAGGGATTTTGGTTTTCTAAGGAGAGGTTGAGAAGGTTGAGAAGGTTGATGGGTAGAGGTAAATAGGTCTGCTACTGACGAAAGTTCGAAAAGGAACTTGGCAGCAGCAGAGTCGAATGGCTGGGTGGGAGGTATTGGAGTTGGCTATGGTGTGGTTGATGAAGTTGGTTGGGATTGGGGTGGTGAGGAAGGGGTAGATGGGTCAGGTGAATAGTTGAAGGGGGAAGGTGGAGGAGGAGTGGGGGTTCTGGCTGTCTCCTCCTGAATTTGAGGCTCCTCCTGAGGGATAGACTCCTCCGGAGGTGGTGAAGGGTTGATAGGTATAGATGAAGGGTTGACAGTTGTGGGTTTGGCGTCGGTAGTTGGTTGTGCGTCGGTAGATGGAATAGATGAAGGGTTGACAGGTAAGGGTTGGGTGTCGGTAGTGGTAGTTGGTTGGTCAAGCGTAGAAGGTTTGGGGCCTAGCCTCCTTTCTTCCTTAGCCGAATAGGAGACTCACCGCTTCATCGGTAGAGTTTGGAGGGACTGCCGGTGGCTGGTCTTCAAAGGTTTTACGAAGTCTCCTTCGTTTTGGTTTGGGAGTGGGTGCAGGAGATGGTGATGGTGATTGGCTGGTTTGGGTAGGTGGCTGAGAGGATGGCTGGGCTTGGGCAGGTGGAGGTGAGGAATGGCTGGATTGGCCTGGTGCCTTGTTCTTTTGGCCTTCCTTCATCTCCTTCCTAATCCACTTGGCCTGCTCCTCTTCAATTGGAGTTGCCTCTTCCGGCCTTGTCTTCTTTGCTTTGCCCTTGGATGCCATCTTGGTCCTTAGCAGCTGCTCTGCCTCATCAGCCAAGTCTTTGGCCTTTTGATGGAGGTCCGCGACCACTTGATCATTGAATTTTGCGAGGCCTTTTGTGGGTCCCGCTAGCCGGCCATGTGCTTCCATATTGAAGCGGTGACCAAGATAGGTGCAGCTTGGCCACTTTGTCGAGAGTGACGGTAGACCCTTCGCAGCCGCTTGTTCTCGTATTCAAGATACTTATCAAGAACGAGGTCGTGAGTTGCTTGTCCTTGGCCATCAGAAACAACTCATCTTCTTTCAAAGAAGAGTTGACATTAGCATCATCCCTTAAAAGGGCATTGATCAGCCTGACGAAGGGGCGTTTGCAAGTGGGGTTGTTCTTGGCTTTCTCCACCCACTGCTTTAACTCATTGAAGATGATGAGTCCCCAGTTGAGATGTAGCTGAAGGAATACGGCACTTGTTAAGTTGATTTGCTGGGCCGTAAACATATCATGAGCTCCACTCTTGAATAGGAGCCCTTTGTCAAGGAGGTGGCTGGTGCAGTAGACATCAAGAGGGAACAGATTTCGGTGCATTTTCCCTTGTGGCTCCCTGAGGGTGTCTACTCCCCTCATGGCTTCCCAGGCATTTAAAGCCTCAGCCATAGTTGCTGCAAGAGCTCCACCATAATGCACGCCGATGATAGTGGAGATTGACTTAGCGGTAATGGAGATGGGACGGCCACGAATCCACCCTCGTAGAGCTGTCTTGTTCATGAGCTCCATTCTTTGATAGAATTCTTCTGCCAGAAAGATGCTATAGTTTTTGTCGTTGAGGCAGAAGAGGGGTAGAATCCTAGAGGCGTCCATGTCCTCGCAAGCTTTGACGCCGGCAGCTATAGAGTTGATTGACTGAAGGTCAATGCACATTCCTGGAATATATAGCTTCGGGTCCAGAGCTACAATAATGTCATGAGTGGCGGGAAAGGTAGGGTATTCTGGAAGGTTGACATCCGTACTGGGAGGAATGTCAGTTTCCGGGTTCAAACTCTTTCCGCTGTCTCCCTTCGATTTTGAAGTTCTTGCCTGAAAGAAATGCAAAATAAAAATTAGGGCTTTTCATCTCAACAACTAAACAGGTAGGAATTTCAAGGTTTTTCTGAAATAATTGGAATTTTTGAACCAAAAACTTGAAACCCTAGGTTGTTTAGAGTATCCACACCCGAGAAAAATATAGCAGAGGTTTTCATAAGAATAAACGATGAATAAACATAAACGACTGTTAGTATTCTTAGGTTTTTAAGAACAACAATGGCGAATACTGTAGAAACTCGAAAATGACTGTTTGTATTCCAAAACAAATTTAGGTTATGAAATGAAATGCAGAATAGTACGTAGTAAGTTCAAGAAGAGAAGAAGAAGAGCGTACCATTGTCGTCGATTTAGAAGAAGAAATAAGAAATACTGGGATTTGCAGAACGTAGTTACAGAGAGAGAGAGAGAGAGAGAAATATTTTGTCAAAGGGTTTCGTAAAGTTTTGCAAATGACGGTTCAAGGACTATTTAAAGGCGAAAAAATATCGCTTTGAAAAGCTGAACTTAAGATATTTTCTTAAGTACCAAATTTTATCCTTGACCCCCTTTATTGCTTTAGAAACCTCTTTAGCAAAAATAGACTAAGTAAGAATACTGACCTTTAAGTCTTCCGGTAAATGAGAACTTACGTCTTCCGATCAGTCTAAAACTAGGTCTACCGGTATGAAAGAAACTTAAGAAATAACTTTGAAAATTTAAGCAGTAGGATCAATCATACCAAGATTTCTCCTTAAATAAGCAAACCTGGTGGCATCCAGTGGTTTTGTGAGAATGTCTGCCAATTGATGCTTAGTTGGAACATATTCCAAACTGATGTTACCTTTTTCCACATAATCTTTGAGGAAGTGATAACGGATATCAATGTGCTTGGTTTTGGAGTGCATCACTGGATATTTAGAGACTGAAATTGCTGATGTGTTGTCACACATGATTGGGCGCTTTGCGCCTTGATGTTGTAGTCAACTAGTTGTTGCTTCATCCATAGAAGTTGAGAGCAACAAATGCTTGCAAAGAATGTATTCATAGTTGAGTTTGCAACCGATCCTTGTTTCTTGCACGATCATGAGACAAGTCTATTTCAAGGAATTGACAAGTCCCACCGGTGCTTCTTCTCGCTCACTTTGCAGTCGCATAATCGCATCCGAGTATCCAACTAGATTGAAATTGTTGGTTTTGGAATACCGGATGCCTAGATTGGTTGTTTTTGAGACATATCTAATGATACGCTTGGCAAGCAAATGTGACTCTTTTGGATCTCGCTCAAATCTAGCACAAACACAAACAAAGAAACATAATGTCGTCTACTAGCAAGAAGGTAAAGAAGTGAACCTATGATTCCTCGGTACATTTGGTCATGTTCTCTTGCTTTCCTTTTCATCTTTGTCAAGATGGCGTCGGTAGACATTGAGTTTCGAATCCTTTAGTGAATCAAGACCGAACTTCTTGATTAGTTCATTTGCATATTTGGTTTGGCCGATGAAGATTCCATCTCAAGTCCGTTGTATCTCAGCAATCCTAGAAAGTAGGTAAGTTCACCCATCATGCTCATCTCGAACTTGCTTTGCATCGCTTCTCGAATCTCTTACATAGGCTTTGGTTAGTTGATCCAAAGATGATGTCGCCCACATAGATTTGTACTGTAAGAGAATGGCCTTTGGCTTGAGGATGAATAAAGTAGTGTCTATTCTTCCTCTCACGAGTCCTTGTTCGCCAAGAACTTGGATAGAGTTTCATACCAAGCTCTAGGAGCTTGCTTCAGCCGTAGAGAGCTTTCTTGAGTCGGTAGACGTGATCCAAGCTTTGTCCGAAATGACAAATCCTCGAGGTCGCTCCACGTATACGCTTCTTGAAGATCACCATTCGTAAAGGCACTCTTTACATCCATCCGATACACTTTGAAGTCCATGAACGATGCATAGGCTAGAAAGATTCTCGATTGCTTCTAATCTAGCAACAGAGCAAAAGTTTCATCAAAGTCAATTCCTTCTTCCCCGCTTCGGTAGCCTTGTGCAACTAGTCTAAGCTTTATTTCGTGACATTTCCTTCTTCATCTCTTTTGTTTCGAAAACCCACTTGGTGCCGATGACTGGATGATCAGTCGGTCATTGAACTAAGCTTCACACCTTACATCTTTCAAACTAGTTCAGCTCTTCTTGCATAGCTTCAATCTAGTTATGATCTTCGATAGCTTCATCAATCTTCTTTGGTTCGAAGTTCGAAACAAATGCATAAGCAAACATAGTTTCTTCTCGAACTTTATTTCTCGCATTTAACTCCTCGTGTTGAGATCACCAATGATTTGAGAAATGGGATGATCTCTTGCTTCAATAACAGCTTGAGGAAGATCACTTCGTGGGTTCTTCCCTTAAGAATTCTGAGTAGGTTGAGAAGGAGATTCACCAAAATTTGTTCAGAAGAGATAGAATCTTCAAAACCTTCATTTTCTGGTGAACAAGAAGGATGAGTGATCTGTAAAGGTGCTTGGGGTAGAACAAAAGAGATGGGTTCAGGGTGAACAGAAGAGTTGTTATCGGTACCGGCAGAGTTCTTGTCTACCGGTGCAGGTGATCGGTATTGAGGGGTCCTCAGCAGCTGCCGTTTCTCGATGAGGAGTGGAAGTAGATGATGTATTTGTACTGCCTCATCATTATCGTAATCATTAGCAACGCTCGAGCCTTTCTAGGCTCTAACAAGTCATATTCATCAAAAGAAACATGCACAGATTCTAAAATTTTTAAATTTGTTTTACTGAAAATGCGAAATGCTTTTGAATGTTTGGAATACCCCAAAAAAATTCCTTCGTCTGATTTTGCATCAATTTTTCCTCTATATTCTTTTCCATTATAAAGAATGAAACATTTACAGCCGAAGATTTTAAGAAATCCTATGTTTGGGGATCTTCCTCTCCATATTTCATATGGAGTTTTATTATGAAACTTGTTTACTGTGGATCTATTTTGGGTAAAACATGCAGTTGTTGATCGATTCGCCCAAAAAATACTTTGAAGTTTGGCTTCGCCAAAGATTGTTCTTGCCGCTCAATCGTTGTTCTCGTTTCTTCCGCTCGCCTACACCGTTTTGTTGAGGAGTACCGGCGGCAGAGAAGTTGTGGTCTATCCCGTGGTCATCGCAGTACATTTCTACACCATTGTTTTTGAATTCAGTGCCGTTGTCTGATCTAATATCGCTTATGTCTTCAAGCTTTTGAGTTTGAAGTCTTCTGAAAAGAGTAGTGACTAGATCATATGTTTCATCTTTAGATGTCATTGTTTCAATCCAAGTGAATCTAGAGTAGTTGTCAACTACTACAAATGTGTACTTGTCTCCTGAAATACTGGCTGTTGTGATAGGTCCAAAGAGATCAATATGCGAGGAAGTTGAAGAGGTCCTGCTTTGTAGACAATACGACTTTCTTTTGAAGGAAGACTTGGAAAGTTTTCCTAGTTGGCAAGCTTTACAACTTCTGCCATGGTCGGCAGACACCGTAGGTAGACCTCGACAAGCCCATTTTTGGAGAGCTTGGAGAGGTGCTTGAAGTTGAGGTGATCGAGACGCTTGTGCCATAGCCACCGTTGTCACGAACATTGTTGGCTACTAGACACATGTTTGAGAATCTCCCTAGAAGATTTAAGTCCACTACATAGACATTTCCTTGTCTATTGCCTGGTCAAGATTGTAGAGCAGATTCACTTTCTTTGATGAGGCAGTTGGAGTTGAATTGGCAAAGAAGTCCTTTGTCGCAGAATTGAGATATGCTCAGTAGATTGTGCTTTAAACCACTCACTAGAGAAACTTTGTTGATGGAGAGATTTCCTCTAGTAATTGAGCCATATCCAATTGTTTTTCCTCTTACATTATCTCCGAAAATAACAAGTGGGTCCTTTTGCTTCACTATATTCGAAGAAGACTGCTCCCTCATGTGTCTTGAGCACCACCGCCTAGGTACCGATGTCTTTGTTTTCTCGATTCTATAGCCATAAAGCATTTCGAAAAGAAATTAAAGTAAACAAGGTACCCTTTTATTTTCTTTCGGTCCTAAGGATTAGCAACCTTTTGAACCCATACTGCTTGACCTTGAGAGAACTAGGTCTCTCAGATCTTGGAGTGAACCTTAGCAGGCATTCTGGTGCCAGATGGCCTAGGAAATTGCAAGAGTGACATAAATGAAAAGTCCATTGAGAACTGTTAGTGACTTCAACTGAAGAGTACTTATGATTATTCCTTTTCTTGACATCCATTCTTGGTTCAGCTTGTTTATTGATGGTAGACTTAATTGGTTTCTTTCGAATCTTTCTAGGTAGGTTACCAACAGACTTTAGCTTTTCTCGTTGATTACTTTATCGAAGGATTCGGTAGAATTCCTTTAAGTTTACCTTTATGGAACAAGGATCAATTTGGAAATATCTTTAATAACCTTCGTCAGGCTGAGGACGAAGCTCTCGAAATGGAGTTACTTTATGACCTTAATAATTCTGAAGTAAATCGATCAAATCTCATGGAGGCACAGGCCCGCCTTCGTCTGCATCTAGCTCGTGAGGAGGGGTATTGGCGGCAAAAATCCCGGCTGAAATGGCTTAAAGAAGGTCAAGGCAACTCAAAACTGTTCCATGCTTCTGTTTCCCAATCTCATAGGCGCCTTCATATTCACTCAATACAGGATGTTGATGGCTCTTGGCGACTAATGCTCAAGATATTAAGACCGCCGCTATTCGTTATTTCAAGCAACTTTCCTCGATGCTTATATTCTCTGATTTCAACCTAGATGTTATCCCCTGGCCTCATTATCGAAGAGTGGAATGCTTCTCTTATTGCTCCTCCAGACATTGAGGAAATCAAACGGGCAGTTCATTCTCTTGACGGAAATAGCGCTGCTGGACCAGACGGATTTACTGGTCACTTCTATTCCTTCTGTTGGGAGACTATTAAATAGGATTTCAGCGAGGCTATTACAGAATTTTTTTCGGGGTTTAATTTTCCCAAAGCTTGGTCTAGCACTTTGATTGTTACTATTCTGAAGATTCATTCTCCCTCCCAATTTAAAGATTTACGGCCTATTAGCTTATGCAACTTTTGCTCTAAGGTCGTTTCTAAAATCCTTTCTACGAGGCTCTCCTCCATTCTGCCGCATATTATCTCAGATAATCAAAGCGCTTTTACCAAAGGCCGGATTATTCATGACAACATTCTTCTTGCCCAGGAAATGGCATGCCACCTTGGTAAACGAGTTACTGGCTCTAATGTAATTCTTAAACTTGACATGGCAAAGGCTTTTGATCGGGTATCCTGGCTCTTTTTGATTAAGGTTATGCGCAAATTTGGTTTCCATGAAGTGTTTCTTGACCTCATTTGGCGAATTGTGTCGGATAATTGGTTCTCAGTCCTTCTAAATGGTGAGTCTATTGGTTTCTTTCCTTCAACTCAAGGGCTTCGTCATGGTGACCCCATCTCTCCCAGTCTATTTATTATTATGGCGGAGGTTTTAAGTAGAAGCATTGATTTCCTCCATCGTACTGATCCCAGAGTTGTTTACTCCACTATCAGCGGCTGTCCCATAATCTCCCATTTAGCTTTTGCTGATGATATTGTCATATTTTGTAATGGCAGTAAGAATTCTCTTCTTCTCCACAAAGAAATTATCTCCGCTTATGAAGCTATGTCTGGTCAGCGAATTAACATATCGAAGAGCTCGTTTTATGTTGCTCCAGTGAATTCCCCCAGTCGTTCCCCTGTGATTTCTAATACTCTCGGTTTCCAAGAAGGATCCCGTCCTTTTATCTATCTTGGCTGCCCCATCTATTTTGGAAGAAAGAAAAAGCAATTCTTTGAT
Source organism: Codonopsis lanceolata (assembly GCA_013146195.2). Classification (NCBI taxonomy): domain Eukaryota; kingdom Viridiplantae; phylum Streptophyta; class Magnoliopsida; order Asterales; family Campanulaceae; genus Codonopsis; species Codonopsis lanceolata. Next base: position 35,973,840 of record CM028381.1, on the reverse strand, counting down.
CCTCTGATCCTTAAGTTGCAAAACAAAATTGATTCTTGGATGGGCTATTTTCTTAACCCGGCTGGTCGTATTACGCTAATTAATCATGTGCTCCATTCTATAGCTATGTACCAACTAGCTGCCATGGATCCTCCTGTATCGGTTATTTCACTGCTAAACCGAATGTTATCCAATTTCTTTTGGGGGCAAATCGATGGTCACAAGAAGAATCATTGGGTTGCTTGGCAGAAGTGTTGTCGCCCGACTCAAGAGGGGGGTCTCGGCATTATTTCCATTTCAGATTCTATTAAAGCTTTTGGCCTCAAGCTTTGGTGGCGATTCCGCACCTCTAATAATATCTGGTCTCAATTTCTTGGTGCTAAGTACTGTTCCCGAGCTCATCCTTCAGTCTCCAATCTGAAAGGATCTCATATATGGAATCGCATGTTGCATGCTAGAGTCCTGGCAGAATCTCATATTAAATGGATAGTGGGTCAAGGCAATTGTTCGATATGGAATGATCTCTGGCTCAGTGACTCACGCATAGATAAACCTCCTTCGAGCTCTTTGGTCTTGGTTCGAGATTTATTTCTAGATAATGAGACTCTCAATGAAGACGCTGTTTCTGATTTGCCGATGCCAACTCAGGCCGCCATTAAATCTCAACGCGTCTCTATCAGTGCCGACGAAGATCGACCTTGCTGGGATCTTAATTCGAAAGGAGAATTTTCTATCTCTTCGGCCATTTCCATTATCTCTCCCCCTCGCAGCTCTTCTTTGTCAGCTAAATATATTTGGCACAAGAACCTGCCTAAACACATAAGCGTTTTCCTTTGGCGGCTCTTTCGAAAACGGCTGCCTATTGATGAGGGTTTATGGTCTAAAGGCTTCCTGCTTGCTTCGAAATGCTCTTGCTGTGCTTCGGGTGCTTTGGAAACGTTTGATCATGTTTTCCTTCAAAGCCCAACAGCAAAGGCAGTTTGGCTCCATTATCACAATCAGTTTGGCATTTCTATGCGAAATCTTTCCATCCAGCAACAATGCTTGACTTGGTGGCTGTCTAAGAACTCTATTCTGTTTGCCATAATTCCATCAATTATCCTTTGGCATTTATGGAAATTCCGCAATAAAGCTCTCTATGATTCTTCCAGAATTCCTATTGCTTCCATCATCAACTTTTTTTCCCAAGATCTGAAGGATGTGTTAGTTTCAGCAAATTATAAAATCTCCGATCAACTAAGTTCTTCTCATTTCATTTACAAACGGCCTAAACATATCAAAATCCAATCTGTGATCTGGAAGTTCCCTCCTCTTGGTTATCTGAAGATGAATGTAGACGGGGCTAGTAGAGGCAACCCGGGCATAGGTGGTGGTGGAGGTATTCTCCGAGACTCTTCAGGTTCTTTTTATTCGCCTTTCATTGTTTCTATGGTCGTTGTTCTAATATGGCTGCCGAGCTTCGCACTCTTTATCACGGGATTTGCTGGCTTAAATCCCATGATTATTTTGATGTCATTATTGAGACAGACTCCAAGGTCCTTTATGATTGCATCTGCAACGGCTCCTCTTATCCTTGGGAACACACCTACATGTTCAGACATATATCCCGGATCCAAACGGAAAGACGGTTTTCTTTTAGTCACTGCTATCGGGAAGCTAACAAAGTTGCAGACAGCTTGGCTAATTTAGCCTGTGACTCCGGGTCTAATGGCGATTTTCCCTCCTCTGATGTTTTTCCTTCTGTTATGCGGGGTCTTCTCTCTTTAGATGCTAGCCAAACTCCTTATATCCGTTTTTCTTAATTGTTATTTCCTTTTCGAGGTCAGGCTCCTCCGTCCTCCCATTTATAAGGGCAAGGCTGGTTGTCCCCCTCAAGTTTGTATGCTTTTTATTCTAATAAAATCCCGCAGGGTGCCGCCCCTGCTTCCATAAAAAAAAAAATACCTTTAATAGGTAAAGGAGCCTTGCCTGTTTCATAGACAAACTTGATAGTTACCGGTAGAGGTTCAGTAGGTCTACCGCTAGCAGACTTTGCCTTGGCATAGCTGTTGCCGGCAGACTTCACTTTCTCTACCGTTACCTTATCAGGTTTCTCATTTGAGTCAGTCATTTTGGCTTTTCCTTTCTGAACTTTGGGGTAAACGTAAGGAACACTTGAATAACTAAGGCCTTGTTTCCCTACATTTCCAAATGTCTGTTTAGAGAAGGATATATCATTTGCAGCTCTGAGGATTCACCTTTTCTATGATCAAGAGATTTTCGGAAGAGGCACATCTGAAAATCCTATGCCGGCTTTTATCATTACTAGATTTTTGGCTTGAAAGGATTTCTTCGAATGCGTCCTTGAGTCGTTCCAGAGTCAATTGTCTTTTGCAAGGCAATTTTCTCTAGGTCAAGTCCTTTGATGTGCTCGATAGACAATCAATTTTGTCATAAAGGAATTTGTTTTCTTCCTTCCTTGATACTCTCTTGTTGACAAACTATTGAGAGTTTGAATCTCACCGCCATCATAGATTTCTCACCTTGTAAGTTTCTCACGTTCTTGGCAGTTTAACATAGGCTACTCTAAAGGAATTAAATTCTTCAAGCATATCCCGATTATCCTTGAGAAGTTCTTCCTTCAACACCTTGTTGGTTTCATTTTTGTCCAAAGGACTAGGTGAAACTTCGACTTCATTTTCAGAGTCATAGGTAGGACCTGAATCATGAGCTATTAAGCATATGTTGGCTTGCTCACAATCCTCTTCCTCCTCTTCTGAATCAGTCTCAAACCATGTAGTAACTGTTTGTCTTCTATGTCTTCACCAACATACCCTTTTGTTTTTAAATTTTCTAAAGAGGGTTTTCGGTATGCTTCAAATTTTGGCTTAGGACATTTTGAGGCAAAATGACCAGGTTTCCTACAATTATAACACACAAGCTCTTCCTTAGATGAGCTTTCACCATTTTTCTTAAAAGGTTGTTGGTGTGTGTTCTTCCTTCCATATTTTGCAAATTTTTGAAAACGTTTTACAAACATGGCAAATTGTTCATCAGATGAAAAATCATTTTCACAGGAAGAAGTGGAAGGTTTGTTTTCAACATGATTTCTTCTTGGACCATGGTCGGCAAAGACACGCTTGCTGTTTGTCTTGCTCTAGAGCTTGATTAACTTCAAGTTCATAAACCTTCAAACTTGCGTAGAGACTACGAAGAGTCATCTCGTTTAAGTTCTTGGATTCTTTCATAGCCGTGGTCTTCACATGCCATAAGCTACCTAGAGAGCCTAGAAACCTCATGTTCATTTCCTTTTTGTCATACGTTTTACCTAGAGAAAAGCAACTATTAATTACCTCGCTGAAGCGATCATATGCTTGTCTCAAGGTTTCCTTAGGACCCTTTTTGAAAGAATCAAACTGCTGGATGTATGTATATTTTCTGTTGTCTCTTGTGTCTTGGTCTCCTTCCAAGTATTCCACAAGAGCTTCCCACGTCTCTTTTGCAGATGTACATCGAATCACTTGATGGTATGTGCTTGTGTCTAGAGAGCTGGTGATTATGTTGATTGCTTTACTGTCAAGTTCTACCAACTTTCTATCATCCTCTGTCCATTCAGATTCTTCTTTAGGTACTTCTGCAGGATTCCCAGCAATGGAGGCTAGAAGATTTGCCTTCATTGGTACATGTTGACCTGCAGTAACACATTTCCATAATCTGTTGTCAATAGAGTTCATAAATCTCATTACTTTATCCTTCCATACATCAAAATGTCCTTCGTCCAATATTGGGATGTGGTTAGCATTAGATTTAGGCAGCATGTAGTGTGTTTGTGCCATTATATCGTATCTCTCAAGAGTTTAATCTTGGAAAAACTTGTTTTCAAATAGTAAGGCTCTGATACCAATTGTGGATCCCAAAGGGCACAATAATAAGCTAGAAGGGGGGTTGAATAGCTTATTAACACTTAAAACTTTTTGGTAAATACTTTGAAAGATACTTGCAATCTATCGAGAAGATTCAAGTAGCGGATGTAAGACCCCGAACCTTCGTGTATTTGACTTTCTCGTGTTGCATGCTTTGTTGTTAATGCGTCGAGTGTTTATCTTAACATGATAGCACGTAAATAAGTCTCATTGGAGTCTTAGTACCTTGCATATAAGATTTACAATGTTCATCTTAGTTGTTGTATGCTTGGTTGAGAGTTTAGAAGCATTGTTGCTTCGTTTGAGCCTTAGGGTTTCTCGGGATTGCCTTCGTTGCTTGTATTGTTTGTGCTTTAAACTTGCGAGAAGTTCATTTAAGTTCTAAACCAAGTGTACTAGTATTTCTCATGCTTGCACAATCAATGTTCATAGATTTGTTGCATTTGGAAATAAGATGACCAACATATCACTTCACATATTCGGTTTGGGCGAACGGGAAAATTCTGGTATCAATCTACTAAAGATAATTTTCTAAAACTTTAGTATATTTTACCTACATATGTTAGGATACTCCCTGTAAAATATGGTATTTTTCCAAGGTGTATAAGTACCTCATTTAGGTCTTGACTTACGGCTGTGCCAGAATTATGTTTTCAGGAAATCAGCTTCTGTACTTGAACTTGTAGTAGCCATATTTTGATGAATATAAGTCCAAATTGAGTAATTTAAAAGGCTAAACTATAGTTTAAAGAGTCTAGTTTCATAAGAATCAATAATCACCTCATTTGGAGGTGTGAGATATTTATGGTCGATTTTACAAGACTGACTGTCTATTTTCCAGATTTTGGGTTTTTGACTTGTTTTGGTTGAAGACCCCGTTGACTCTTGCACCCTTGCCCTTGGCCGACCTAAGTGAGTCTCAGCCACCTTTGTTGACTTGTCTAAGACCCTCTTAGACCCTTGGATCATGGCTTATCAATGGTCTCTGATCGATGTTTTATTTTATCTATTTCCTTGCAAGTGTACAAGACTATTATAGAATAGACTCGGAAGCAAGGGTCGAACCCACAGAGACAAGTGATCACGAACAGTGCGGTTATAGATAGCAAATTATTAACCTAAGGGGGTTTTTATGTTTAATTCTACTCTAATTTACTAGTTATAGATGTTAACTAATTAGCGATAATAACGAGATATGAAGATCTTATGGTGAGTGGAAATCTAGGATTCTGGGTTTCACTTATATCTCCTTTATGTTCAATTCATAATAATGTCATTCAATGTCTTGGGTTCGTTCACTAAAAATAGATATGGTCTGTTGAACAATTGGTTCAGTCTCCCTCCCCGCAAAAATTCACCCATTCCATATCCTAAGCACGGGAGCGTAATCTAGTTGTCACCTAGATTTATGATCTATCTGTCACCTAGATCATGTAAGAACACTGGTCCTAACTTATCACTCTCGTGCTTCGATAGGTCCAATTTATTGTGTTGGTGAGCCGATTAATGTACGACATATGCACTTGGTCATGCGGTATCCGCACCTCTAAGCCTTTATTATTTGCGATTACATTCATTTGTTCAAAGCGAAATAATAAAGGGATTGATAAACAACACAATCAACAAGCATTGAATAGACATATATATAAGAATCAAAACATAAATTCGATACAAGTTACCTCCCACCTCCTAGATTAGGGATGATTTAGTTCATCATAGGCGATGAACGACACATGAAGATGATGGAAGACATGATTTGATCTTCAATACTTGAAATTACAAAACCTAATTATGTTATACAATCTAAAACTACCTAAAATCTATGTAAAGAGAGCTTCCAGCCGTCCTCCTCTTGCTTAGGCTCGGCATCTGACTTCTATATATACTTGGGAGTTGTGATTGAATCGAATGACGTGTGAAAACCGAATTTCGCGCATTGCCTACCTTGCGTCGCAAGGTCTTTGGATACCTGTCGCAAGGTCTCGATGTGTGTGCTTCTTGGATTCTTCGATTGGCTTGAGGGGCCGTCTGCCTACCTTGCGGTCGCAAGGTGCGAGGCACTTGCGTCCGCATAAGGTGTCAGATCAACAGACTTTATTTTCTTCAATTTTTCTTTCTTTGTAATTTGCACTTAGAACCCTGGAGTTTCGCGTATTTTCACGAACAATCCTGAAACTTACAAAACTCACCAAAAACATATATTAGTACTCAAAAGACTCATGAAATAGCCTAATTCAAGTCACGAAGCATATAAAATCGGCGTATAAAATACATCGATCAAATACCCCAAACTTGAACTTTGCTCGTCCACGAGTAAACAAATAAACTTATAAATACAAAAACATCTAAATAACAAAAATTAAAATCTTTTTGTGAGGGTGACACTATTTACACTCCTCTATAAACCCACAAACTCAAGGAGACTCTTTCGAGTGACTCGACTATGCGAGATAAATACAAAAACAAATAAGATACAAAACTAAAATACAACTACAAACAAATAATTAAATCATAAAATCTTTTTGGTTTCATCCTCAAGTTATAAGTATATGACATGCATGTAGTCTCAGTTTGGTGCTCACCACATATATGCAGGCTTAGTCATATAAAACCAACTAGTCTTTCCTTAATACTGCTACTACTTTTAATTTCTCCGTGTGTGTGTGATCACCAGTCTTAAAGAATATCTTGACTAAAACAGTTTTATTGAGCTAAACACCACATTCATATGAAAATCACAGTTTAATAGAAAATCATGCATTAAGAAGTATGAGATCTACCATTCAAACCGTCAGTTACTGGTTAGTTACAGATAGAAAGGTCCCAAGGATTCAAAAGATTTACACATCCATCCCATGCACTTCTATGTATGTATACAATGCTCTCTTATCCCAATGACTTGTAATAGCTAAGATTATGCTAACACAGTGAGCTTTAAGGTGAATAATAGTAATTGTGAAGTGTGTGATCAATTTTATGTTACTCACTTGACAATAAACATAACATAAGCATTGGCAAGAAGATCATTAGGACTTTTTAAGCTTGTAATGTAAGGCCAAGGTGTTGGGGGATATGATGGAAAGGTATTGGAATTCAAAGTGAGAGAGTAAGACTACCCTTTATCCCTCATACTTCCAAGCAAAAGGAAGTTTTCCCTATTTAGGCTAGGACCTGCAAAGACCACAAGTGGAGGGGTACTTTGTGTTACTTTTCACTTTTCTTCTTTCTCCCCCCCCCCAAACTTGTTTTGGGCAATAAATCTTCTAAAAATATCGCATCATTCTAATCAGCAGAATTTTTCTAACATATTTTCTCTTGAAATCTATGCTTCCATTTGAATCTTTGTTTACACTCTTCTTTTTCCGTTTCATTTTTAAATCGACACATGATTTTTTTTTTTTTTCGACGATAGAAAGAAGAAGTATCTGAAAAATAGCCTAAGCGAGAAGAAGTGGTCCTCCTAGAATCAATTTCCCACCCAATCCTACTCTCTCAAAGGGTAGGCTAAAAGTGTATAGGCTTTTAGGGTTAAGTTAATGTGGGTAAAGAAACGATGTCGAATGGGGGTTTAAATAGTGTGCTTAGCACACTCCATTCTTTTTCATTAGGCTCAAAGGGGACACTAGGGATATATTTAGTATAGGTCAGGGAATATTTAGGCTCTAACGATCCAAAGATGGCCTAAATCATTTCTTAATGCCAAATGCTCACATAATATTTAAAACAAGTAATATAACACAAAATATCATATCAACTATGGGAATTGGGGTTGAATGTTTAGCATCACCGATTTCACATAAGCATTCGCTAAGGCAGGATGGTAGGGACAATTAAGACTAACATGCAAACACGGTTCGAAAGTGTGCTTGAGATATATAAATGAGAAAAATCCAAGGGATCTAACTAACATGCAATTGACCCTAAGTTACAATTTAATGCAACAATCATGTTCGAATGGCTATACATCATATTCGCATGCATATCTTGTTGAAGATGAATCGGTGTTATAAACTTTATAAAACTATTCTAATCAATCCAAAGTTATGGTGGTGTGAGTGCATGAAGAATTTGGAGAAAAGTAAAAGTTTCGCAAAATTAAGTAAATTCCAGGGGGATCTACGGACTAACTATGCGGTTCATTGCACTAATCTCCTCATGGACTACGACTAGCATTACCACACCTAAACTCGAGGATGAATATTTTGAATTAAAATTTTTATTATTTTTTTTATATATATTTTTTTAAGAAATTGCGAAAATTGGAGGTGATGACGATGACACAATCGATGATGGGTCCCTATAAGAGGAACCCACGAGTATCTATGTAGTGTATTAGTCAAGGCAACACCTCAGAAAATCAGAAAAAATAAAAACAGGATAAATAGGGTGAAGAGTTAAATGGTCATCAAATAAAGCAATTCTCTTTCACCCTAATGACATAGCCCAACTCCATTCCTCGTTAAGGTGGGACACGCTAAGACCTAAAATTTTCAATCCCCCAAACTTAAGTTCTATTTTGTCCTCAAAATAGAGGAACATATGAGAGGATTGATGGGGTAGGACAAATATCAAAAGGACATAGCTGGTCCACCTAACGAATGAGGAATGGAACTTGGGCCTCGACTCAAGGTGAGTCGGGTGGAGATAACGAATGAGGACGAAACTCGGGGATCGTGCCTGGTGGCAACCCATAATAGTTGGACAAATTCTGTCCAACATCGTTGGCCCAACTGCTGACTCACCATATCAGTTTGGAGGACAGCTGCCTCCAACCTGTTGGAGATCCCAACGAGTGGATCCTCGTCTTCCTCTTCGGGTTCCTCCTCTTGAGGAACCCTCACTCGCGGCTGCTGGTGATGCTCAAACAAAATGGCCCTAGTAATGACCGGACCGGCCTTCAGCCTCTCAGCGTGTTTGGGCATTCTCACGTTTGCCCCCCTACACAAGTCAGTAATCAAATGCGGGGAATGCGAACCCCGCATTCGTCCTACCTCTAATTAGGGTCTTGATTTGGCCGTTGATCAAACGGCCGACATCAATAGACCCATTGGTCATGATGGTGTAGGTCAGAACAGCCCTCTCCCAATTCACCGTGTTTTGGTGACTTGAGGGCATGAGACGGCCACAAACAAATTTATACACGGGCTTGGCCGTGTCTTGAAGGAAGGACTCTCTCATGGTGCGTGGTCCAAATGGTGGTTGACGGCTATAGGACCACTCCACACCAGGGAGAGCAATGACAGCATTAACCACCTCGACGGGGATGCTGGGGTGGAGGTGTGTGCTAAAATCATCGGCACCAACCGCAAAGTTGGAGGTGCCGAAGTACATGTTAATGCTTTCAGAAGAAAAATTAACAGTAATATTCCTAACATTAACGGTGTCTAGCACACCGCCATCCATGCCAACGTTGCCATTGGCGTAGAATTCTCGGACAATAGGGACTATGGCGTCCCTAGGCGGAGAATCTAACAGAAGTCCCCACCTACGAGCCATCGAACGGGGACGAAGACCAAAATCTTCGACCTTGAATCCCTTTCGGGCACCAAGGACTTGGAGAGTTTGGTGGTGTACCTTCGATGCTTAAATAGACACTGGCAATTGATGTCAAAATTATGTTCTTCCTCCTGAACTGGGCCGGAGGATGAAGAACCGGTATTTCTACGTTTTCTAAACATTTTGTTTGATGAAATTTAAAAACTAAAAATATATCAATAAAAAATGGTTTTAAAATTTTAAAACTAAAACTTAATCTAAAGCATGCAAAATATATATCTACGTTAAAATTTAAACTAGCACCCTAGCATGCAGATATTTTACGTACAAAAATTAAATAGAGGGTTAGGATTACTAGTTTGCAGCTTAATCAAGAGATCGCAGCCGGAGTGGAGCTTGATTTTCCAATGGAGGCAATAATGGAGGTTCCTTCTTCTCTTCAAAGTTCTTCAACTTGGTGGAGTGCAATGGTGGGATGATGAATGAGGGAGATGAAGAGTATTGAGGAGGGAGAAGGGATCTTGAAGTTTGTGCCGAAATACTGGAAGATCTGCCGGAATTCTGGAAGGGATGAGCTGCTGCTGCTGTTGCTGAGAGAGATGAGGAGAGTTTCTGTGTGTGCTGTGAAGAAGAAACCCGGTGGCTTTAAATAAAGGGACCTTGCGGTCGCAAGGTCTGCCACACCTTGCGTCCGCAAGGTGGCGATCAAAAGCGTTGGGATTCCTTCGTGCATTCCCCATGTCCGACGATGCGTGGATCCACGAGATTCGCATTTACTGGGGACCTTGCGGTCGCAAGGTCCTCTACACCTGCGTCGTCGCAAGGTGGCGTTTCACTTTGTCTTCTTTCCAACTTTTCAACAGCTTGCAGTTTAGCCCTTCTGTTAACTTCCGTTATGTCTTTGATAATTCCTGTATGAAAAATCTAAACAAAAATTCTAAACTAAAAATTATTAGCAACATATAAATACAACATTAAGATGTTTTCTCCCCAAACTTAAATTTTGGCATATTTAATTAAAAATTAAATGTCCAAGAATAGAATTTAACGGAGAAAAACATATCTAAATTAACTAGTTAACAAATAACTTTCAAATTAGTGGGTTGCCTCCCACTTAGCGCCTTTGTTTAACGTCTTTGGCTCGACCAAACTGCAAGCCTAGTCTCTTGGTGGTTCATTGTCAGCCAAACGGATTAATTCAATTGTTCGTTCAACTGACATTGGCTCAAAATACGGCTTGAGTCGGTGTCCATTTACTTTAAACACTTCATTATTTTTGGGGTTTTGTATATCAACAGCCCCATGAGGATAAATTCGTACTATTCTAAAAGGACCAGACCATTTGGATTTTAATTTACCTGGGAATAACCTTAACCTAGAGTTAAACAATAATACTTTCATACCTGGATGAAGCATTTTGTTGGCTAATCCCATGTCATGATACTTTTTGGTCTTTTCTTTATAAGTTTTTGCATTTTGGTGCAATTGAGTCTATGTTCTTCTAATTCATTTAACTGAACAATCTTTCTTCTCCGCTAATGTCAAATCTAAATTCAATTCTTTAATTGCCCAATAGGCTTTGTGCTCAATTTCCACTGGTAAATGGCAAGCTTTACCATATACCATCCTATATGGACTCATTCCTATGGGTGTCTTAAAAGCAGTTCGGTATGCCCATAAAGCATCCTTAAGTTTAGATTCTCAATCTTTACGATTAGGCCTAACTTCTTTTTCTAACTTGCTTTTATCGTCTATTGCTTACTTCTACTTGTCCGAAGCGTGGATGATAAGGTGTAGCTAATTTGTGAGTTACACCATGCTTTCTAAGAACATTTGTTTAACAACTTATTGGTAAAATGAGTTCCTTGGTCACTTATTATGGCCTTAGGGACTCCATATCTAGCAAATAAATCTTCAACAAATTTGACTCTTGTTTTCCATCATTAGTTTTAGTTGCTTGCTTCTATCCATTTAGAGACATAATCAAGCGCTACCAAAATATATTCACAATTATTGGACACGGAAAGGGACCCATAAAATCAATACCCCAAACATCAAAGATTTCAACTACTAAATAAACATGTAAGGGCATCTCGTTTCTCTTTCCTATACCACTGTTCTTTGACATTTGTCGCATGTTTGTAAAGCAGTTCACAATCTCTAAAAGTAGGCCAATACAAACTGATTGCAAAATTTTTCGGCGGTTTTATTACCACTAAAATGACCACCACACGAATATCCATGGCAAAATTCCATGATACCTTGTTGGTCTTTTTACGTATACATCTTCTTATTAAAGAATCGAGCAAATTTTGTATAAGTGAGGAGCTTCCCAAAAATAATTTTTCGTTTCCGCCAAAAATTTCTTCTTTTCGTAATGATCAAAATCGGATTAATTATATCGGACACATAGTAGTTGACAAAGTCGGCATACCAAGGGTCGAGAATCTTTAATGGCTAGGAGTTGTTCATCAGGAAAATTATCATTAATGGGGACAGGATCATCAAGAAATTGACGCTCGAGCAAGGGTGAAAATTCTAACCTAGACAAGTGGTCGGCCACAACATTCTCGGTTCCTCTTTTATCCTTGATAGTTATGTCAAATTCTTGTAACAATAACATCCATCTAATTAATCGGGTTTAGCATCCTTCTTGCTTAAGAGATATTTTAATGCGAGAATGATCGAGAAAAGATTATCACCTTTGATCCTAGCAAATATGATCTAAATTTTTCTAAAGCATATACTCTTCGCTAAAAATTCCTTTTCGGTAGTGGTATAGTTCAATTGAGCATCATTCGAGTTCTACTAGCATAATGGATCACATGAGGCTTTCTATCTACCCTTTGTCCTAACACGGCTCCAATTGCAAAATCGATGCATCACACATGATTTCGAGCGGAAGTGACCAATCGGGGCCGGATAAGATTGAGGCGATAGTCAACTTTTCTTTTAATAAATTAAAAGCTTCCAAACATTCTTTATCAAAAATAAACTATGTGTCTTTTGCTAACAAATTACATAGAGGTTTACAGATTTTGGAAAAGTCTTTTATAAATCTACGATAAAAACCGGGACCAGAAAACTTCGAACTCCTTTAGCGAAGTGGGAGGGTAGTTGCGAAATAACTTCAATTTTAGCTTTGTCAACTTCAATTCCTTTATTTGAAACAACATGCCCTAAGACAATTCCATGTTTTACCATGAAGTGACTTTTCTCCCAACTTAACGTTAAATTAGTTTCGCGACATCTTTTGGAGACGGATGTAAGGTTTTCTAAACGATGATCAAAAATTTCAGCGAAAAATCATCCATGAAAACTTCTACGCATCTTTCAACTAAGTCTGAAAATATAGAAATCATGCATCTTTGAAAAGTAGCTGGTGCATTACACAACCCAAAAGGCATTCTCCTAAAGGCAAAAGTACCAAAGGGACATGTAAATGTTGTTTTCTCTTGGTCTTCGAGTGCAACGAGGATCGATTATACCCGGAAAAACCATCAAGAAAACAATAGTATTCATGGCTGCTAATCTTTCAAGAATTTGGTCAATAAATGGCAAAGGAAAGTGGTCTTTCCTTGTTGCCGCATTTAATTTACGCAAATCGATACACATTCTATAACCAGTAATAGTCCTTGTAGGGACTAATTCATCTTTATCATTTTTGACAACAGTAATTCCTGACTTTTTAGGAACTACTTGGACAGGACTAACCCATTTACTATCTGATATAGGGTAAATTATACCTGCATCTAAGAGCTTAAGAACTTCTTTCCTAACAGCTTCTTCCATGTGTGGGTTAAGTCTTCTCTGTCTTTCTCTAGAAGGTTTACTACCTTCCTCTAAATGAATTTTATGCATACACATAGAGGGACTAATTCCTTTTAAGTCAGCTAAAGACCATCCTAGAGCTTCTCTATGTGTCCATAAAACTTTTAACAAACTTTCTTCTTGTTTTTTCGATAAGTTAAATTTGCTATAATAACGGCAAAGTGTTACCTTCCCCTAAAAATGCATATTTTAAGTGGGATGGTAATGGCTTTAATTCTTCGACTTTGGGAGAATTAATAGAAGGCATAAATTCAGAATTTTCTGCTTGAATTGTTTCTTTTATTTTAGCCTCATTATTCTCTTCTTGTTTTTCTTCCTTAATATCTTCAATTTCAATTTCCTCAAAGAGAGATTTTAGAATCTCTACTTCATCTTCTTTAATTTCATAACTTTCTTCAACTCTTTTCTTTGACTCATCAGAATTAATTTCTGATTTTTCTTTTATTTCTTTTTCATCTTTCTTTTTACTAGCTTCTAGCTTTTCTTTTTCTAATCTTTCTTCTTCCTCTATTTCTCTTTCAATTTCCTCAATGTCAATTTTTATGGGAGGAATAGGGCTATCATCATAGACAATAAATCTATCTCTCTCATAATCTTGCTCTTCTTCAAAAGTTTCGGTTGATAATTTCTCAATCTCATCAATTGAAAAACAAGCACTCATGTCACTAGGTCTATTCATAGCATCAAACACGAAAATTTCAACTGTTTCACCTAGGGCCGACATTGTGAGTTTACCATTTTTCACATTTATCATTGTATTAGCGGTTGCCATAAATGGTGCTAACAATATTGGGACTTCATTATTAGTGCATATCTTCCTTTCCATCTCAAGAACCACAAAGTCTCTTGGTATGATTAATTTATCAACTTTGAACTAGGATATCTTCCACTATACCCAAGGGATATTTAACTGAGCGATCAGCTAATTGTAATTGCATATTAGTGGGTTTTAGTTCTCCTAGACCTAATTGTTTATAGACCGAGAAAGGCATCAAGTTAATACTTGCTCCTAAATCTAGCATTGCTTTCATCTTTTTAGAGTCTCCCAAGGAAACTTGAATATTAAAGCTGGGTCCTTCAACTTAGGTGGTAATTCGGGTTGTAAAAGCAGGCGACGTTTTCGAAACAACAATCTTTTCGTTGTTTTCAAACTTGTGTTTCTTAGAGTGAAGATCTTTGAAAAACTTTGCGTATGCTGGAATATTTTTAATAACATTAAGCAAAGGTAAATTTACATTTACTTTGGATAACATATTATAAATTTCCGTGAATTGTTTGTCCATTCGGTTTTCATAAGTCTTCTTGGAAGCGAATTGGAGGAACATAAGGTGGTGGAGCCACATAAGGTTCCTCTTCTTCTTGATCTAATTCTTTATCTACTTCAAGCGTGTTGTCTTTATTTTGAATTTCTTTTCTTTTTCTTGTTCCTTATTTGGAACTTCTAACTCTACTTCTACTTCTTTTTCTTTTTCTACCTCTTGATTACTTAAATCATCAATCACTTTATCACTAACACTATCTTTCTCAATTTCTTTTCTATTACTTTTTCGAAATTTTCTCTTGAAGCATGCATATTAGAAGGAGGATCGAATCACTTACCTCTTCACCTATCACCTTACCACTTCGGGGCGGTGATTGACTTAGCTTGCTCGGTTTGACTAGGGAACTTCTTCTCTTTTATTTGCTTCAAATTTTCGATATATTTCTTGATTTTCGATTTCTTCAAGCATGTACTTCATCAACGATGCTTGACCTTTACTTGCTACTTCTTGCTTGGGAACTTCTTCAATTCTCAATTGATTTTGATTTTGATTTTGCAGCGTGGAGGGTGGTGGTGAGGTTGGAATTGTTGAGGTTGCAAAGGCTTATTTCCTCCCAAGAAAAGTTAGGATGATTCCTCCAACCGGATTATATGTATTGGAATATGGATCATTCCTTGGCCTTTGAGGATACATATTCATAGCATTAGCTTTGAATACATAGCACTTGACGGACAAAAATTAGTAGCATGAGAATATAATCCACATAGAGCACATGCTTCTTGAATTTGCCAATTTTCAATTGAGCTTTGATTTGAATTATCTTGTGTATTTGAATTATCTTAATTGATATAGGCTCCTATTTTTACCTCTAGCACTTTTACATTTGGGAATTAATACTTAGCATCTCAAATAATTCTTCTAATGCTTACGGTGTCATTCTATTAATAGAACCACCAGTGCACTATCAACCATAGTTTGTAAACTTTGCGAAAGACCATGATAGAATTGAAGCACTAACACATGTTGAGCCAAATTATGATGAGGACACATAATAAGCGATTTTTAAATCTATCCCATGACTCATGGAATGTTTCACAGTTCATTTTGGAATGACATGATTTGTTTTCTATACTCGTAAGAGATGCATGTTTGTAAAATTTGCTCATAAACAAATCATATAATTGTGCCCAAGTAAAAACACTTGTTTGGTGTTAGGTTCATAAACCATCTCTTTGCCAATTCTTTTAATGCCTTGGGAAAGTATTTCATTTTAATTTGATCTTCGATTAACCCTCCTAAAGGAAAAGTACTCATCATGTATTCATATTCTCTTAAAAAGCGCGGGGATCTTCATTAGGCATCCCATGAAAAGATGGTATGGCATTAAAATAATGTCCTTTTAGTTCGAAATTCCTGACATCGGCAATACTAAACATGATGTTACCACATTTAATGAAGGTCTACTAAAATCATTAATAGTTCTTTGATTTACAACTACTTCCATATTTCTTCTTGCGAGGCTCTTCTTGTCTTTGATTCCTATTGTTGGGTCAACTAGGTTTCGAGGATTACGATTATTGTTATTATCTTCCATTGTAGGATCAACAGGAGGATCCTCTTGATTGATTATCTTGATTATCGGGCTCGAAAACTAGATTTTCAAAATATCTTTGGTATCTTTTAACAATATTTATCTCTTGATCTAAGTCTACCAATTCGAGGATTTAAAGATCTACGACCTTGCATAAAAATTAATTAAAAGCAATTTAAAAACAACTAACTATTAAGGCAAAATAAAATAAAATCTTTTTGTATTTTTATTTTTATAAAACAGAAAAATTAAACTAAAAACTAAATTAAATTAAAAACTACGCTACCTACAAACTAACTCGTGAACTAGCTTGTCCCGACAGCGGCGCCAAAAACTTGATCGATGTTTTATTTTATCTATTTCCTTGCAAGTGTACAAGACTATTATAGAATAGACTCGGAAGCAAGGGTCGAACCCACGAGACAAGTGATCACGAGCAGTGCGGTTATAGATAGCAAATTATTAACCTAAGGGGGTTTTTATGTTTAATTCTACTCTAATTACTAGTTATAGATGTTAACTAATTAGACGGTAATAACGAGATATGAAGATCTTATGGTGAGTGGAAATCTAGGATTACGGGTTTCACTTATATCTCCTTTATGTTCAATTCATAATAATGTCATTCAATGTCTTGGGTTCGTTCACTAAAAATAGATATGGTGCGTTGAACAATTGGTTCGTCTCTCCCTCCCAAAAATTCACCCATTCCATATCCTAAGCACGAACGTAATCTAGGTCTGTCACCTAGATTTATGATCTATCTGTCACCTAGATCATGTAAGAACCGGTCCTAACTTATCACTCTCGTGCCGATAGGTCCAATTTATTGTGTTGGTGAGCCAATGTGCGACATATGCACTTGGTCATGCAGTATCCGCACCTCTAAGCCTTTATTATTTGCGATTACATTCATTTGTTCAAAGCGAAAATAATAAAGGGATTGATAAACAACACAATCAACAAGCATTGAATAGACATATATATGAGAATCAAAACATAAATTCGATACAAGTTACCTCCCACCTCCTAGATTAGGGATGATTTAGTTCATCATAGGCGATGAACAACACATGAAGATGATGGAAGACATGATTTGATCTTCAATACTTGAAATTACAAAACCTAATTATGTTATACAATCTAAAACTACCTAAAATCTATGTAAAGAGAGCTTCCGGCCGTCCTCCTCTTGCTTAGGCTCGGCATCGACTTCTATATATACTTGGGAGTTGTGATTGAATCGAATGAGCGTGTGAAAACCGAATTCGCGCATACGCCTACCTTGCGGTGCAAGGTCTGGATACTAGCTGCGTCGCAAGGTCTCCGTGTGTGTGCTTCTTGGCTCTTCGATTCTTGAGGGGGCCGTCTTGCGCCTACCTGCGTGGCAGTGTCACGAGGCACTGCGTCCGCAAGGTGTCCGTTAACGAACTTTATTTTCTTCAATTTTCTTTCTTTGTAATTTGCACTTACAACCACGGAGTTTCGCGTATTTTCACGAACAATCACGAAACTTACAAAACTCACCAAAAACATATATTAGTACTCAAAAGACTCATGAAATAGCCTAATTCAAGTCACAGAAGCATATAAAATCGACGTATAAAATACATCGATCAGTCTTCATGCCTTAGCCAATAGAAAGCCTCTTAATCACTTCACTTGGATTAGGGACCTCTTAGGAAGTATATAAACACAAACTTCATCCCTTCCAGCCATTTTGTGCTCAACATAACCAGAGATTCAGAGACATAGCTCCAAATTTCGTCCATGGAGGTCACACCAACTTGAGAGATCATTTCCTGAGATCCGGTGGTCCGATCGTCGAATCGCCGAGACCGCCAAATCGAAGCTCTCGATCTTCTCTACAACAATCCTTGCTCTAATCGACCTTTCCTCCATTAATCTTAGGACTAAGGTACGTTGAGAAATCCCTAAAATTTTCATGTTCAATAAAATAGCATGACCCCTTCATTATAGTTGTTCTATTAATGATTGTGAACACATTTTGTGAAGAGAAATCCTCCAATTCAACCTTTGAAACATGTGTAGGATTTTATGAATTCTCTATGAAGTTGTGATTTTGACATTTTGTAAATCATGAATGTTGTTTATAATGAGCTTAGGAATAACTCTTGTGAAGGAATTTGTTTCAATTCAAGGTTTAACAAAATCACAGAAACTAGGGTTTGAAACTCGGTATTGTGTTTAAGGCTAGTTTAAGATCATGAACGGCCTAGTTATCGAGTTCTAAATGAAAGGAGAACTTAAGAAAGGGCAATGTGATGCATAGAGTATCAATTCTCAACTTGGTTGAATTTTAGTAAAACTCAGGAGTTGAAATTAGGGAGTTATTGAACAATACCGACTCACATTCAATCCCTACGATGTTTGTAGTGCGTTAGACTAATATATTAGCCTACGTGACTTTGGGATGGATTGAAGGACATGTTTGATATGAGTGATTATAAGACTCAATCGAGTTCTTATGTGGTTTATGTGATTGTGGTAAGCAAATGCACAATTGAGAGCATGTTGTAGATTGATGTATCTACTTGACAGGTTGAATTCTCTCTTATCGAATTCCTACTTGAGTCTTTAATGAGTAAAAACACCTACTTGTTGAATAATGAATTTGAGGACTATTCTATGAGAAGATTTGGATTGGGGCTTTCTTAGTACTCTATACATGGAGTCTACTCGTATAAGTCGCTAGGATGACCATGTTGTTATCTAAGACTCACCGGTATGGTTTGACCTTACGGGTTATTACCGCTCTAGTGTTGCTTAAGTCTTTGACTACCATCGACTTTGTGTTATTGAATGAGTTACTACTTTAGGAAGAGTTTAGTAAATGACTTCATGATCCGAGACTAACGGAGTAGTCTTGGATAGTACTAATAATGGACTGATGGTTAAGTTGTGACTCTATTGAATTTCATAGGTGAATATGAAATGGAATCACTGTATATTTTATATTATGACTAAATGCATGATTTCCTACCTTGTCAAGAATTGATTTTTCTATGTGTTTCTATGATATGACTTATGAGCATATTGAATGTATTTGCCTTCGTGCCCGATCCGTTCTCTACGCTAATGAATTGTGGTGAACTTGGATTCTACTATTAAGTGGAATTATGAATCAAAATTGAACTAAGCTTGATTTCACAATAATCAACTTAGGCTTCCCTTATATAATCGACTTGGGACTTTGAACTAAATTTCTAAATGGAAAGAGAACCTTGCTATGCCTCAAACGAACATAGAAAAGAGTCTTGGGACACATATAGTGTTCAAACTCTATTTGGTTGAATTGTAGTAAAGACTCAACGGAGTCGAGTTAAGGAACAATTGAGCCTTACGAGGATCGTGGTGAGATCCTATGATAATTATATTCCAGCTTGACTAGATTACTAGCTTTTGGGACTTGAATTGAATAGAGTGAACAAACTTGGCACTTATGATTTAGAGACTCAAATGAGTTCCTATTGTGGTTTTGTGATTTATGTAACAATGTGCATAATCGTATGAGTTTAGTAGGTCATTATATCTACTTGAGAATTAGCAAGTAAACATCTACTTGTGCATTGCATATAAGTCCACCGGCATTGGCATTACTTGAGTTTTCATGATGATGGTGGGACGATGCATTGTCTTCACGAATTATGGGATTCGTGATTGTAATGTATCGCCGCACGGATTCGGTTTCACACACACCTCCACTTCTAGCTACAAGAAGTAGCCCCTTTGTCGAACCAAAAGAGCGCATTGGCTAGTGCTATTTTCCCGAGTAGAGAGCTCGGCCCAGAGAGAGAGCTCGGTACTTTGATACCGAACACGTATCAGCACGATATGATTAATGCTTGTGATTGCGGGAGCAATACGACGGACAGTGATTTGGTACCTTCTCTATCCTTTATGTGGCTTACTATGAGCACTTATGTGATAACAAAGTGTTAGTTGAACATGAGATCTTATTGACCATGTTTGTATGGGCTGATGTTATATGAGAGATTTGATGTGTATATATATAGATATGCACACTTATACATGATGATTGTATCAGAGATTTGATATGTATATGTAGAGATATACATAATTATATATGAGATATTTATGAGAGATTTGATATGTATATATAGAGATATGCATACTGATATAGGTGTATATATATAAATATGCACCCTTACACGTGATGCTTATATGAATAGCTTGATTAGTATATATGATGATATATATATACTTGCATATGATGTTTTGTGGGAACTACCTTCTAATTCATTTGATTTGTGTTTGAACAGGAATTATACCTCGGTTCATTTGGACGGTTTAGTAAGTGAGAAGAAATGAATATCTTGTGGAGTATCGAAATGATACGACGCCTCTTCACGGGTTTTTCTGTCATTTATAAATGACACCTTGGTTATGTTTATGTTACATAATTATATGTTGCATATATATTGTGGGAGCGCATCGGGTCATTATGACTCATCCCGCATTTGTTTTTTAGTTGCAAGAATCGATCGATCGTTGCACTGAGGTCGAGTAGATCGTGACTGTAGCATGGCGCAGCTGGTCGATAGACCGAGGTTAGACCGTGTGGTTCGTGTTTGTAGCAGCCGACTTTCCCGAGTAGTAGCTTGTGGAGTCTTGTTCCTTTTTAGCATTGTCATTGATTTAATGTACTTTGCTATTCTTGTGAGATCGGTATTTTGTAAAGTTATTTAGACTTTACAGTCGGGTATATACTTGGGTATTTGTGTTAGTTCTTTCTTGGGCTGACGTGTTGTGTCGTGCCTTGTTCGTGGTTTTGTTTTTATTTCAGTTGTCTCCCAGGCACTTATAGCTTTGGGGCCTTTCTTTATCCTACTTATTATAGTTGTTTGTTGACCGCGGTATGCTTTAGCCGTTGGGTAATTGATATATCAGGTTGGTTCTTTGGTGAAACACCGGCCTGGAGTGCCGATGGTTTGATTAGCGTCTGCATTGTTGCGGCACGCGAGTTTTGTTTTTCCTCCTTTGAGAGATAATGTCTCTCTTGGTTTCATTGTCGTTGGTTTCGAGCTTCATAGCTTGGGACTTCTTTCTTATATTGCTTCCGCTGATTTGATTTTTGAAATACCGTATTTTAGTGCGGTGTTATGTTCATGTTTAGAGCGAGTTTGCTCGACTGTTTGACTAGCATTACTGTTTAACAAGTGCTTGTCCTCTTCTTAAGTTATTTCCAGCGGCACGACCTTGGGATTTCATGTTGGAATCCGGGTCGGGTCGTCACAGCGGAAGACCTTCAAAGTAGTTGTTCCAGGTCTGCCAATAAGGACTACCGGTAGACCTTTACAAGTTACTTAATTTCATTGTAAATGGATAAAGTTAATCAACGATAAATGGTTAATCAAGTTAATCAACGTAATTATGCGGTTCAAATATCGGACAAACAAAGAAGGAATAACACAATTATTGGAGATTTGGTTCACACTATAATGATGGTTCACACTTGGATTTAAATTGTCCACCACCCAAGGCAAATAACCTATGTTTTCCACTTAAATTGTGCACTATGTTTTCCACTTAGATCAATCCCTGCAATGGATCGAATATCCCTAATGGATACGTGGTAAAATATTGACTTGTGTTTGTCTAGGGAATTAAATATCTGTAAAAACAGGATATTTAATTCGTGCAGAAGTATAGTTAATGGAAGTAAACAACAAGAAGATAAAACAATAAATGTTGATGAGCTGCTTCTTGTTGTTGACGAGGACTTCTAGATCTGTTAAGGATCTCTTGATTGCACTGAGCTGAAGAACTTGGAGTTATGAAGTTTCAGAGCAATCCTTTAAGTGTTCGATTGATTCTGTACAGTGTTCTTTTGATCCAGTCTTCAATGACAGTATTTATAGCAGGTGCACTTCAAAAGATCCGTTGGAGAAGACGAATACTTCAACAGCTCTTTTCATCAATGCATTAAATGCATGGGGCTGTCAGTCAAGGATTTTGTCTTCACAGATATCTAGAGCAGGGAATGATTTCTGAGATCTTCAAAAAGGTGGGCGATTTAGGTGTCAGATCTGAGAGTTGTTGCAGAGACTAGGGGACACTTTCTGCTTTCATGTTCGGCTCAGAAAAGTATTCCTGCTTTTCGAAAAGTTGCTTTCGGCGGCTTGACATGTCAGGGAATGTCTTGGATTAATTCAAACAAAGTTGTAGAATAAGATTGAATTAATCCAATGAGTCATTGCTGGATTGGACACGTCATAAGAGACCAGGTGGACACAATGTCTGCCGTCCTTAAGCTTTAAGCAGGGTCTTCCGGTGAAGCTTGTGGAGAGGTCTTCCGCTGAACCTGTGAAGTCCTATAAAAACTATACAAGGCAAAGTTCTATACACAGTTGCCACGCTAATCGATACGCAGCCCGATTAGCCACTGAAGTATAAAACTAATTAATGTAATGAATTGAACAGATATAAATCTACCATAAGAATCAACAATCTTCTCCTATTTATATCTGGTTATCATTACTACAAATGAGGGCTTTAAAACAGACTATTTGATAGATAATAACATGTCTGAAAAAATTTTATATAGAGTAACAGAAGACATGCCTCTATCAAACAGAATAACACCTCAAATGTAAAGGGTTTAAGCTTCCCATGAATCCATAGTGTTTGGAAAATTTCGGATCTTGAGGCAGGTAGATCATCATAATGCCTTGGGATTGGTTCTTTCATTCCTTTTGGTTTGGGTAGAATACCTGGCTGGGGTTTGGTTGAGTAGCTGGGTTGGGTTTTTTCTTGTTGGTTCGGGAAGTATTGCGCTAGGAATTGATTGCATGTGCTCTTGTTTAAGGGAGATTCTTCTTCATGTGCACAAATCATTCCCGTTAGGGTTCCATGAGCCATTTGCTAGGAATAGGTATTTGAAGGATCAAGGGGAAGGTAGTTTTTCTAGTTATGGTAGCAGGCATTTAGGTGAAGGAGCTCAGGATTGGTATCTAGGGGAGGTGGTGGATTAGGGTTATAGATATTTGGAATAATACCACCTTGGGAAATAGTTTTGGGGTGTAGCTGAAGGCTGGTGTTTGGTTGGGTTTTGGGAATTTGAATAAGGATATTTTTTGTTAGGTTGGATGAGTTTGATATTTTTCGGTTAGGTTGGATGAGTTTGAACTTGAGAAGGAGGTCGGAAGGAGGGAACTATGAGAAGGAGGTATCAGGCTTTTGACTTCATGAGACATAATAGTGAAAGTTTCTGCGAACTTCTCCAGTATCCTGCCAACTATTTGGTTGGTCCTTCCTTCTACATGGGCATCTAATTCCCTTTTTAGCTAGTCTTGGAATTCGGGGTGTGCGGTATACCCAGGAGCTTCTATTTCTGGTCTCAGCATATTCTGTCCATTGATTATTTCTGCCACAGTCTGTTTGTTCTTGGCAGCCATTCTGCTCAAATCTGCACCCTCTGAACTGATTTTGCCTTTTTCTGAAATGACCCCGATACTTTATGATATGATCTTTGTGCCCGTATCTCGTATCAATCGGCCAGTACTATATCTGCCTTTCCAAACTTGGGCCAAGTTTCTGAGGAAAAGGGTTTGAAGGCATCAGAAAGGGTTGGCTGAAGGCTTTCTTGGTTTGGAGTACAGTGTGCCTTTATTATTTTTTATTATTATTTATTTTCCCTACAATTGATTGGACAAGCACCTGCTTTGTTTTGACAGTCTCAGGGCTATTCCTAAAATAGTGTATTCTTTCTCCAGAGTATAGGAACCTCATATTCCACCTGCCTTTCTACTCCCCAAGATCAGACTAATCTCAGGCGAAGGGCCTATACTGTTTCCAGGATCCACCATTTAAAATGGTCTAGGTCGAACATCATAAAATTATTGGTCAACTCCTGTGCATATTTTTATTCGTATCTTTTTTTTTCCTCCTTTTTTTTCTTCTTTTTTTTTGTTTTTTGCTTCTTTCTCTCTCTCTCTCTCTCTCTCTCTCTCTCTCTCTCTCTCTTTTTGCAATAGGGATTGGTCAATAATTCAGAGATATAAAAATCGATCAGTCCATGAAGTGTCCTGAGAATCTATATGCAATTTAACGTTGGCTCATGCAGGGGGTAGGCTGGCTATGGTGTAAGGCAGCAGTTCGGAATATTTCAACATTCGTGCATGTGTGTGCGGTATCGAAAAAACAGTAAAATGTTTTTTTTCAGATATAAAGCAATAAATAAAACAGATAAGACATCTCTTTCTGTTTTTTGTTGATTTTCTCGGCTTATTTAGCTTGAGTGTGAGCAAGCATCCATTCAGATCAAGAAATAGAAAGAAAAATGAGGAATCTATCTATTCCTATTAATTACACATTGGTTCTAATCCCCTAAATAAAATAACAGAAATAAAGAATATTTACATTATTTTTCTTTTTTTTTTTTGCAAAATAAATAAAGCAGAATAATAGCAAGATATAAAATAAAGTAATGATAAGCCCCTGCCCTTTCTCCATTTTTTGTTATCCTACCCGAAGTTCCATTTTATTTTATTTTTTGATATATTTGTAACGGTACCCGGAACGAAACTGCTGCAAGTGGATGGTTATGCTCAAATATATATATGATGATATATAAAAATGCGATATTTAAATTGTTGAATAAATATAATAAGCATATTTAGCTAAAAGGAAAAAAAACTTGTTTGTTTTTTTATTTGAAAAATGAGTCTAGCCCTCCATTTTTATTTTTTTAAATAAAAAACACGTCCCCAGTAGAGTCGTCACTGTGAGTGCCCCGAGATTCCTCTGTATCCTGTGCTCCCTTGTTTAGGGGAGCACGAGATTCGGAGAAGACATCACTCTTTTCATTCCATCTTCCCTTGTTTAGAGGAAAACAAAATTAAAATTGCAAAAAGAGTGTTGTAAAGAGCGTGTTGAATACACTCGCGGACTCATTGTGGATCTCTATGAGTGATTTGCATTTTTCTGTATCTCATCCTCCCTTCTTTAGGGGAAAACAAGATTCAAAAAACGCAACGCCATTTTTATTCCATCTTCCCTTGTTTAGGGGAAAACGGAATTAAAAGTGCAAAAAGGATGTTGCAAAGAGCCCGTGAGAATACACCCTGCCTCACTGTGGATCCAAAATCTTGTAACAGAGTCGTCATCTTTATTTTAAGAAAAAATGAAGAAAAACAAAATAAAAACTAGATTTTGTAAAGTGCTCGGAGGCTAAGTTACAAGTTGGGAAGATGTTAGACACCCAACTCGCCCTTTCAGTTTCAAAACTAGTTTTTTGGCTAAATATGTTTTTATTATATATATTTAACAGATAAGATAAAGTATTTAAATATACATATTTGTACACATATTATTACAAACTTATTGCGGTCTCCTTCCAGGAATTGCGAATATATTTATAAACATTTAGCCATAATAATGACTCTTTTTAGTGTTATTTTCTATAGAAATCCGGGCAGCATAACTGCTTATATTTATTACATCGGGTCGGCTGAAAATAGCGCTTTTTATATTAAAACTTTAAATAGCCTACCGTTTGAAGTGTGGGGGCTTTTATCCCTTACCACTAACTTATAGTAGATTTTAGGTGTGCTCGCTCTGTCCTTCGAAAGAAAGAGAGTCTTTTCTTTGTTCGGAGATTCGGCGCATTAACCGATTCGATTACGAAAGTTGCTTTCTAACACCGGGAAACAGGCGAACAGCTGTTTTTTCGTTGTTTGCTTGCCTTGGAAATCGAGCAGAAACCGCTTGCTTTTTACAGATTTGGCATCAGGATTCGGGCAGAGCAACTGCTTTTTTTTGGATTTTTGGATCGGTGGAATAGGGTTGAATTTTAGCAGGGAGGTCTAAGGTTCACTTTGACCGGTTAGTTTTGTGTTTGGGGGAGATTTGACAGAGCTTTGAGGCTTAGAGGAGGGATTTCTCTCAAGACCATCACTCTCTACGTAAACTTTCAGCGGTGTGTGAACTGTGTGTGATGAGTGTGAAGTTTGCGGTGTGATTTCTCACTACCTGGATGCCTCTATTTAAAGGCTGAAGAAGGGACTCCTTCGTCATTAAGTTTTCTTCTTCGGTGCTTCATCGGCTTGTACCGCGCGCTTGAGAGATTGAACCGGAGGCAAACTGCAACAGTGCTGGAGGAACTATTGGGCACCACCCATTGGGGGTCCGGGCGTCGTGCCCAATGTGCATGTGGGTGGCGCCTAGGCTCCTTTTGGGATTATTTTTGACACTTTGGCCCCCTGCATTTCACTGTTTGCGCATCCTGCTTTTTCTTTTGCATTTTAAACCATGTAACCTGACATTCGTTAGTTTTTAACAGGTCTTGATATTTCATGTCATGTCATATACCAGGGGTACGAAATTGGGGTGTCTACAGCCGAACAAGTTGACAATGATGATGACGAGGTTGTGGCTCGTGTTGCCAAGGCATTATCGTTACAAATATCACCTAATATTTTCTAAAATAACAAAAATACCCTTACTCAGTTAAGACAGTAAAATTTTATTTGAAACTAAAAAATAATATGATTTTACTTTCTTAAATATGTTTGGGAAAGACATTATTAGATTTATATGAAAAAATTGTATCTATAGTAATAGAATTGTCGGTGAGTATTGAAATATTATGTAAATTTGTAGCATGTTTAGTTATTACCCATGAGTAAATAAGAGAAATGAGTTAAGAAAATGTATCATAATGTCAAGAAGATGAAAAAAAATGAAGAATCATTTGATGAATCTGTAAATTTTGTTAAGGACAATACACGTAAATTTACTATGACAAACAATAATGATTGGGAAAAAGTAGCCATAAATATAATAAATCACTCAACATTAATTAAGACTAAAATATTAAATTTGTCATAGACTAATTAATTCCATGAATAATTAAATAATAATTTGATCCCTTGACTTATACCTATTTTAAAGGGGGATTTACACAAATGACCAAGTCAAAGATGACTTGGTCATTTGTAGTCTCACTTAAAAAAAAATTATTTTATGGTTTGGTATATTGATAAACTACTGATAAACAATCATTGGTTTATCGGTAAACCAACAAATATGCACCCCTCAACATCCGAAATCACTGGTCGACAAGTGTGGTCGACAGGTTGACCAGTTGTCGACCAAGTGTGATCGACAGGTTGACCAGTGGTTTATACTGGTTTATCAATAAACCAGTGTAAACCACTAGGTTGACAAGTTTGGTCGACCAAGTGGTTTATATTGGTTTATCAGTAAACCAATGGTCAAAGGCTATATGTGTTTACTCACCGGATCAAATAGCCAGATTTGATAAATCCCACCTATTTTAAAGTTAGGTCCTACATTTTTTTAATTATATTCATTTCGTCTTGTATTTTGATTTTCTTATCAGTTTCTCCCGCCTACCATTATCGTTACAAATGTCGCACAATATTTTCAAAAATGACAAAAATACCCTTACTCAGTCGAGACAGTAAAACTTTATTCAAAACTAAAAAAATAGTAAGGTTTTACTTTCTTAAATATGTTCGGGAAAGAAATTATTAGATTTATATGAAAAATTGTATCTATAATAATAGAATTGTTGGTGGGTATCGAGATATTAAGCAAATTTGTAGGATATTTAGTTACTACCATAAATAAAATAAGAGAAATGGGTTAAGAAAATGTGTCATAATATTAAGAACATGAAAAAAAATGAAGAACCATTTGATGAATCTGTGCGTTTTGTTAGGAAAAAAAAAATTAAAATCTACAGTTTCTTTCTTTGAATTTTTTGACTACTACAAGCAGCTTTAAAAACTATTATACTGGTCCCAAACTTATAGATATTACAAACAAAACCAATTGTAGTAATAACAAATAACTGGGTTCAAATATTTTACTCCTCTCCATGCATTCCAAACCTCAAACCTCTTTTGCTCTTAACTTGCTTGCTCATTTTCAAAGGATCCGAGGGAGTTATATACAGGAATCTTTCTATTCTCCTTCCCTGGTTATCATCTTTCTTTTTCTTCTATCGCAATTCTCCTTTTATTGGAGGATACTGCCACCAACCGACATCCTTTCAAGTAGTCTTTCCTGAAATTAATTAGATTAACTCATTGCTTAGTAATTTGATACCGAAAGTGGATAGGAACTAAGAAATGATAGACGTTATAAGAAAAAAGTTCGACTAATCGGAAGCTAAAAAAATTCTATGTTTCCATTTGAGCCAGACGAGGTGAATGCATTTCTTGGTGGTGGTGATAGTAGTACTGACGACTGTAGGGATAGTGGTGTTAGGGGCGGTGGTGGCGGCAATTCTAAGGATGATAGTGGTGGTTTAGATGAAATAGAACATTGTGAAATTTTCAAAACATTATATTTTCAAATATCCACATGGGTTTTGGTTTCAATTTGAATATTTGAAAATTCAAAAAATTGAATTTGAGTTTGTAAAAAGTGAAATTCAAAGTGGTGTGGTAATGTGTCTATAAATGATGAGTTTTACAAATAGGTTATTTTGAAGGAAGGTGTAAAGAATTAAAATATCAAATAAAAAATTAACTTTTTGGGGGAAATATGGTTAATTTTTCCACTATACTTTGATTAATTGTTACATTTTGCCACTGTACTATGTTTCGAGCGAAATTGTCATTATAGTTTTAAAGATATATGCAATCACGTCACTATCCCTAACTGCATCCAATTTTTAACGGTGACTTAACGGAAGCTAAAGATATTTTATTTTTCCATTTTAGCAAAGTAAGGTGAACGCGTTTTTTTAGTGGTGGTGACTGGTGATGGCGGTGGCGGTGATTGCAGGGATGCTGGTGGTGGTGGTTATAAGTGGTGTTTGGGGTGATTGTAAGCATGACAGTGGTGGTTTATGTAGAATATGACATTGCTAGATTTCCAAATCATCAATTTTTCAAATCATCATATGGGTTTGAGTTTCAATCCTCAAATTTGAAAATTTAAAAATAATAATTTGGATATGTAAATAGTGAAATTTAAGATTATGGTGATGGAGGTGGGTCTATAAATAACGAGTTTTGCATATAGGTTAATTTGAACGAAGGAGTAAAGAATTAGACAAAAAATAAAATCAAATCAAAATTTGATTTTTCGGTTAATGGTGTTATTTGAGGTGGTAATGGTGGTGGGTCTATGAATGACGAGGTTGATAGAAGAAAGCAAATGATAACAAAATAAATTAAATTAATTCTAAATTTCTTTTTTGAGAATAATGCAATTTTTAAAATTTTAATTTAAATATTAAAAAAATTATAATAATAACGTTGCTAGCCTTACAACTAATTTTGTAAAGTTAAAATGTTTCAAAAAATGGTGTGGTGGTCCACCATTTCTTTTTTTTCCACTGAAAGAAAATCTAGAGAAAAAAGACTCACCAAGTTTTCTGATCTTCAGTCGTCCCCAAATAAAAAATTAACCCAAAATCGATATGGGTTTTGTCCACTCCCTCCAAATTTCACTCTTTTAACCCAGAATTGAAGATAGATACGTGTTTGATTTCATTATCAAAATTTTTTTATCTTGATGATGAAAACAAAGTACGAAAACAAAAGATATGAAAAACTTTTACCCATATATACCTGTCTCATCTCCTATTTCTTGTATGAAATTGGATCCACTCACCTTCTCCGATGAAACCCAACCACCACTAAAATCAATCAATTTCTCATCCCCCCTTTCATCCTATTATATGACTTAACTTAGCTTTACTTTTTCTATCATAATTTCTTTAAATAATCCAACCCGACCACCATGACAGTTGCTCTGAGGTCGAAATCATATAGAACCATAACTTCTTCAACATCCTCTCAATTTCGATACTTTGTTTTAAGCCATTTGCAAGCCAGTCGTACGCCCAATATTCTCTAGTAAAATTGAAAAGTATTTCGATAAAACCCATTAGCATTTCTCTTAATTCATGACCGTCTCTCTTTTTGATGAATTCGTCGATATGAGTTATTGGTTTTTTGTTAATCCCATATTTTTATAAGGGTTTTTAGTAAGTATACTCTATAACCTCTGATTGCTACTTCAGGCGTGACTTTTGCAGGGGACATAATAAGGGAGATCGAAGGTGGAATTTGGCTAAAATCGAAAGAGGTAGGCGCCAGAGCTATGATAGGAGTTACTGGAGTAGGAAGGGTTTAGGCTAGAGATGGTGACTTTTATATATGGTGGGGCTGGAGATGACGGCTATTATGGTGGAGTCAAAGATGAGATTGCACCAGGAGATGAGAGAATGAGAGGATGTAAGATGAGGGTATTTTTTTTCCTTTTAATACATTTACTCTTTAACCAGGTAAAAGAAATTTCATTTTTGCCCCGCACATGGAAGATCACGTGCTATTTAAAGTGAATTTACTAACGTCCGTGAAGAGTATGGTGAAAAATGGAAAAAAATGTAGCATCACATACCATTATGGGACAAACCTTAGGTTAGGGTGCATTATGCGATTTGGTGGATACTTTGTGGGGGGGGGGATTTTAAATTGGCCATATAATTATTTTTGGATTATTGAAATAATTATTATTATTTTCATTTCAAAACATATTTTAAATACTAAATGGGTAACTATATAATGAAGTTATAACCAAATCCCATTTGGCAACCCAAGAAAAATGATCAAAATAATCTTCATCTGACATGCACATACCATTTTACGTTACTATTTTCAACACCCATAGACGGAATGTGAGAACCCAAACCCATTACTTGTATAGCATCATTATAACATGGTCATTATATGCCTCAACATGATAGCTAGTTCATATTGTTGAAGTCATGCTTGCATTAGGTTGACTGCGATCATAGTCGCTTGTATGCCTTCCTTACGTGCATGGCTTGTTGTACTTGCTTCTATTGATGCCTTAGTACGTAACTATGTCCTAATAGAGACTTAGTATCTTTCTATCATGTTTTATAACTTTAATCCTGGCCATAGTATGCTTGGTTGAGAGTTCGGAAGCATTGTTGCTTCACTTGACCTTTTTGCTCGTAGAGTCTATCGGTTTGCCTTGTTCTTGCCTTGTTTCGTGTCTTGAGACTCGTGAGTTGTTAACTTGAATCCTAGACCTTGTTTACTAGTCCTTAACATGATTAAGAACGTCCATTCATACTTGTAGTATCCTTGTTAAACCCGTTGTTGAATCGTTAGATTATTTGTCGTGAGTTTCGCCCTCGATTCCTCCTTGTTCCGGGTCATGCTCGGACCTGTTTCGGACCTGTTTTGAGTGTAATAAACATCCTACTGGTTTGGGGTTGTGTTGGACACATTTTCAACTTGTTTTCAAGTCAATATAGCCTTCCAGACACCTGAGCGCTCGCCCTGCCATGTGACTGAGCAACCGTGTAGAATCCAGCACTTCAGATTTGTAGAAAAGAGGCTGAACGCTCGCTCAGACCTCACCTTGAGTGACCACTCAACACGTGTACCAACACTTTGGGATTTTCTGATTTTTGAATTTTGGCTTGAACCATTGAATCCAATTTAACTCAATTCGAACCCCCTCATGTATTGTGACCTCTTTAGGTTTAATTTCAACCTTTGGATGTGTTTTAATGAAGGGCCAACATGCATTGACCAACAGAAGCCTTGATAACTCTCACCTAGGATTGACCCCTTTAGTGAGTTCATCTCCCCAAATACATTTCCTCCATTGTCATATGCTGGTTCCTAGAGAGAGAAATAGTGAGCTTAAAGATCCTCCACCTTGCTTGCATCATTGCCGGAGATCCAACCATCAGATTTTCGATTGGAGACCACCAAATCGAAGCCCTTGCTCCCTAGTTTCACAATCCTTACTTTGTTTCATCATCCAACCGTTAGATTTCGAATAAGGTAAGAAACTAATCACTTGTTTTTGTATACTCAATAACAAGCATGCTCCCTTCATGATAGTTTCTAGTTACATGTTCTAAAAGACATGCACCATGTTAATAACTTGAAATTCCTTAAGTTAATTTTCTGTAAATTTTGGGTTAATGACTCATAATTGGTAATTTGGACTTGTGTCAAGTATGAATTATGCTCTAGAATGGATTTGGAATAACTTTTGTTCTTGGACTTGTTGTGAATTGTAACTTAAAAAATTATGATCATTCTAGGGTTCACTAATTGGGAACTTTGATCTTGATGGAGTAAAAGTCATGAATGACTTAGTAGTCTAATTGTAAATGAATCGAGAAAATAGAAAAGAGCCATGAATTGCATATAACATTCATCCTCTACTTGGAAATAATTTATCGATAACTCAATGGAGTTGCACTTTGAGAGTCATTGAACAGTACCGACTCTACAATTAATCCCTGCGACGTTTAGAGTTCAATTTAATTGTCAATTAGTTCTTGGGAATTGTTAACGTGATTGATCTCATGCTTGACTTGTATATCGTAGAGTAACATGCCTACTTATTGGACGAGTCGCTCTTGTCGATCTCGTTCCCTTACTTGATTTATTATGTAAGTAAACATCTACTTGACTCGGACGAGTTTGTTCTTGTCGAACTCAGTCCTTACTTGATTTTGTTTGACAAGTAAATATATACTTGGCATACCATTAGTCCAGCTAACTTACATGAATTGTTTAGATGGTCAACGATGCATCGCCGTCATGAATTACAAGATTCGTGGTAGTGATGGGTCGCCACACCATAGACTTGCACACACCCTTCACTACTGATCACAGTGGAGAAGAGTACCTCATCGTAACCAATGGGCGCTTGGAACAATACTATCGTGGTCGATGTATCATACACGTGCATCCGACAAATACATTCAAGATAACCTTGTCTATTTTAGGTCTACGAAGCGGCATCAGTTCCATAGCATATCATTATCATATGTGATTTATTTAAAACACTTATGTGAAAACAACGTGCATTTTGACATGAGAACTACGTGCTAGTATGGTCTTGCTTGATGCATACTATGTGTGCCCTGCATTATATCCGGTCATGCATATTGGTGGCTTACAAAGTCATTATGACTTACCCCTCCCTTTTACTGTTGTAGATCCTAACCATCTAGGACCGTCATATCGAGGTTGATCGTCTAATCTTGTTCGTGATCGCGCGCCTAGAGGTGGTAGCGTTGGCTTTTGGTTTCTATTTTGCAAGGACGCTTGGGTTAAAGCAAGTCATTTAGACTTTGCTTGGGCATCTGTAATTATAGTA
Organism: Codonopsis lanceolata; assembly: GCA_013146195.2. Taxonomy (NCBI): domain Eukaryota; kingdom Viridiplantae; phylum Streptophyta; class Magnoliopsida; order Asterales; family Campanulaceae; genus Codonopsis; species Codonopsis lanceolata. Next base: position 35,940,595 of record CM028381.1, on the reverse strand, counting down.
ACTTGTACTTGTTGTAGACTAAGACTAATAGTACTACTTATGTTTCTAGTTGCTTGCCAGCACTTGTAGGCCGAGCCTTGCTTGCATGTATTGGTTCACTCGTTAACACTTCCACCGAGCATCTCTTTAGATCTTAATTACTTTTGTAGTTTCTCCGACGTGTTTAGCCGTCGAGGTGCATATATATTAGAAGGAATTATTTAGTTGTTGGGTTCCGGTTGTAAGGTCGCCGATGACTTGGTTTACTTACTATTAACTGTTATATCAAGTTCTAAAGTTTTAAATTATTCCGGCTTTTAGTGCCGAGTTGTACTGCATGTCCAATGTTATGTCACGTCAGTTTTGATAATCAAGTCCTTGCATGAATTGTAGTACTTATTTGGACGGCACGACCCACGTTCCCTCCTCGAGGTCAGGGTTGGGCCGTCACACGGAAGGGGGCAAAGTGGGACAAATAGAAAAATAAGGTATGAAAGTGTTACACTTCGTAGGTTGGGGTGCAATGTGAGATTTATTGTGTACTTTTGGGAGCTAATCATATTTTGGCCCCATCGAAAGTAGTCCAAAATACAAATGTCCCCTTAAGTATCCACCAAATTCACTTTTTCCTCAACGTAATTTTGTAGCATTTCCACATTTCATGCCAAATTTGGTGATGATGAGAAATTTATCAGAGTTGAAGCTAGAGACGATGAAGACGGATTGAACAATGACGTGCCTCACCTTTGTCGTATACATTTGTGATAGGTTCAAATATGGGTTTTGAAATTCATGCTATATGCTTGTGTATTGTGTTGTACGAGAGAGGAAGGGAGAAATGTTGAGGGCTATGACTACTTAATTTTTTGTGGGTTCTTATTCGTGGTAGCCTTGACACCTGATTGTGATTATCTGATCTTCAGTTATATCTCTCTGATATCTAATATGATTCCACTCTATTTTTATTTTTTTTAATATAAAATTTTGAATAAAAGATTCATACAATACTCTTGAGTTTTATCTCAATTAAAATTTACACAAGAGGTCATTGATGGAGAGGAAGCAGAGAAATAGTTGTTGGAGAAGAAGAAAAAAAAATTTCTTTTTGGGTAATAAAAGCAAAGAAAGCATAGCCAGAAAATGACCAAAATGCCCCGCACGTGAAATATCATGTGCACCTTAATGTCAGATTCGTAATCTTCGTCGTGGCTAAGGGGTAAACTAGAAAGAAAGTTATAAAATGATATGAAAATGACACAAAACTTAGGTTGGGTGTGGCAAAGTGAGACTTCATAGATACTTTGGTGGAATTTTATAATTTTTAGTGTAACTATATACTTTTGGGGTTAAGAGTAATTGATTCTCCAATACAAAATTTTTTTTTTTTGAAAAGAGTCAGAAATTCCAGAAATGACATAAACAAAGTCTCCAACAGCAATATGTTTATCTAAGATAGTAAGTTTGAATTGTTTTCAATTTACACACTGATAAAAATGAATGAATTCATGTTTGGTATTAAAAAAAGAGATTTAAAAATAACCAACAAAGAAGACAAATGTGTAGGATAAGTTGCTATACAGTGACTAAAAGCATATATTATAAATGATTGAAAAACAAAGTATCAGAAATGCTAAGCACACAACAACATAATTTATAAGTCTCAAAAACTTTAAAGATTAAAATACACAAAAATTAATAATTAAAAGTCAACAAAAAAATGAAGGAACTAACAAATCACTTTTAAAAAATCATTAACACCATATGCAACACACGTGAACCTTACTAGTATGAAGAAAAAAGAAACAGAAGCCAATGTTGTTCAAGTTGGCTTCAAAGTAAACTAAACACATTGGCTTAACAAAATAACATCCTTAGCAAGCTTAACTTGTCATAAATTAAAATTTTCAAATAAGACAAATTTTTTTTTTTTTTGGAACGGATGGGAACGGAAATGAGGACAAAATTCGTGCGACTAACAGTGAAAGATGTTTGGAGGGAGTAAGATGTTTTTCAAATACAAATCTGATGTATATTTTTATTTTTTCTCAAATCTATAAAGCACGTAATATATAATATTTTTAAGGTATTAAATTTTTTTTACCTTTTTTATAATTTTGAAAAAAATAAAAAGATTTAGGTATAATTTAAAGCACATCATTAATTGTGTTTCATTATCTTTGTATTTTGTCAACCAAAAACATTTATCCGGGACGAAGAGAGTAATAATAATATAGTGAACATAATCAATTGTGATAATTAACCAACCTTTTAAATTTCATTTAAGAAATTTGTACATTTTTTGCAATTAAATTTATTAATTAATGCAAAATTTAATACCATTTCATGTTTCAATTAATACATCCATATCATAAAATATATCTTATAAAAACACTCACTCCCCCTGTTGTTGGTCCCAGAGTCGAATCTATTTGGGGGTCTTGGGGGGGGGGGGTTTGTTAGATTTAGGAAATAAAAAAAAAAAAAACTACCCGCGCACTACAACAAAAAAAAGGCTTTCACAACGTTTAAAAGACGTTATCATAGACCTATCATAACGTTTTCCGAAATGTTGTGACAACCAACGTTCTAATAGGTCCCATTCTTTTACAATGTTTTGAGAAATGTTGTAACAAACGATGTCTTTATACTTTCTCAATTTCATGTATTCAATTAACAAGGTTTCAAAAAACGTTGTAAAAAGTTATGCTATGGCAACGTTTATTAAAATGTTGCGGTAATGATGCCACAATGATAGAAAAAAACGTCGTGAAAAGTAAAATATTACAACATTTATAAAACATTGTAAATTATCCTAATACAATGTTTTAAAAACGTTGTAATATACATTAACAACATTTAAAAAAACGGGTTGCACACTAGCCTCTTTAAAAGATGAGGTTCTTGTAAGAAATAAGATTCATAATGTTATAAGCGAACAAGAGAAGCATGAACGAATGTAGTGTTAGCATTTAAGTAAGACAGACCATTTTACATTGGACGTGGTCATGCCTTGAACTAAGTAGTCTGCTGTATTGTGAGCGTATTTACTTTACTGTATTGTTATTTTGTTTCCTTGTACAGCTTCCTATTTTAGGCAGTACATATATTTTGGGTAGGAAATTCTCTATGTAATTATTTACTCCTTGTTTTTGAAGCCTTTGTCTTGGGTTCAAAGTCTTGCCCAAATATATATTGAAAATATACAGATGAGACTGGGTTAACGGGTTTCTTTCTTCCTGTCTTGCATCTCCATTCTCTCTATTCAGTCGCAAGGTTTATATGGTATCAGAGCCTTCTTGAGCCATGGTGGACTTTGTCAAAATTTCCAAAATTCTGTTAGGCGATTTTGGTGCAATAATCAAGGCAGTTGGTTGAGGGATCCTGCCTACTCCACCAGTGCAAAATTTCACAACCCTTTAATTCACAAGGTTCTGGTTATTTGTTTGCTAGTCTTCCGCTGTGCACAACAACTGGTATCAGAGGATAGGTCAACACGTTTGCTTTAGGATTAGGTTTCTATTCTTCAAAACAAGAAGTTTTGAAGTTCGATGGAACGGGGAATTTCGTTTTGTGGCAGAGAAGAGTTAAGGATGCCTTGGTGTAGGCTGGTTTAGGGAAGGTTCTTCAGAACAAAACTAGACCTGAAGATGTAAAGGAGGATGATTGGAAGGAACTCCAATTGAGGGCTGTCTCAACAATTCGTTCATGTCTTGTAGACGAATTGGTGTATCCTGTAATAGATGAAGAGTCGACTACACAGGAATGGGAAATTTTAGAGGCAAAATATATGTCTAAATCCTTGTCAAATAAGCAACATCTCAAGCAAAGTTTTTATGGGCTTAAGATGGTAGAAGGGGCTGATCTCAACGCTCACATAAAAACGTTTACGTAAATCATCAATGATTTGCTACGGGTGGAGGTGACATTTGATGAAGAAGACAAGGCGTTGATGCTGCTAAACTCGTTGCCGTCTTCAACAACATATGAAAATCTTGTAACTACGTTGACGTGGGGGAAAGATACTCTTGAGTTGGGACCTGTTACAAAGGCTCTCTTAGGTTTTCATCAACAAAAGAAAACAATTGTTGATGAACCATTAGGAGAAGGGTTGTATGTGAAGGAGAACAAGAATCGTAGGAGGACACAATCCAGAGACAACTTAAAGAATTATCAGAATTCCCGATCACAGTCAAGGAAGAAGTACAAGGGAAATTGCTACAAGTGTGGGAAGAAGGGGCACAAGAGGTAGGATTGTCCGGAGAATGGCAATAATGGTGTTGGTTCATCGAAGTCAGCTAATGTGGCTATGGATGGTTCAGATGAAGATGTTGATATGCTCTCAATTTCAACAACAGTAGACCGCCCTGCAGATTTCTGGATTCTGGATTCAACATGTTTGTTTCATGTAACGTCCAATCGTGATTGGTTTGACACCTACAGGTTAGTTAATCCTGGAGTAGTTATTATGAGTAATGGTGCATCTTGTAAAATTGCTGGCATAGGTACTATTAGAATTAAAATGTTTGATGGTGTGGTACGAACATTTTGTGATGTTAGACATATACGGGAAATTTCTAAAAATCTGATCTCATTGTGTACTTTAGACTATAATGGCTGTAGTTATAGATCTAAAGATGGTATGATGAGGGTTGGTAAGGGTGCATTGGTGGTGATGAAGGGTGAGAGAAGATGCAAAAATATCTATAGATTGCTCGGTAGCACTGTTGTAGGTGGAGCTAGTTCTTTAGAGTCGGAACCTGAAGTAAATGAGGCTACTATTTTATGGCACATGAGATTAGGTCACATGGGGGAAAGAGGTATGAAAGAGCTTCATAAGAGGAATCTGTTGAAGGGTATTAAAACTTGCAAACTTGATTTTTGTAAGTACTGTGTTCTTGGAAAGCAAAACAAAGTGCAATTCAAGATGGCTAAACACACAAAAGAGGGAATTTTTGACTACATTCATACTGATGTTTGGGGGCCAATGAGAACAGCATCAAGGTATGGATATTTGTACTTCGTGACATTTATTCATGACTTTTCGAAGAAGGTTTGGGTTTACTTCATGAAGCACAAGAATGAGACTTTTGAGAAGTTCAAATTGTGGAAGGCTGAAGTGGAAAATCAAACAGGCAAAAAGGTTAAATGTTTGAGAAGTGACAATGGTACAGAGTACACGTATAAGGGTTCAAGAAGTTTTGTGCGAAGCATGGAATCAAAAGGCGTACGCAGCACACCACAACAAAATGGTGTGGCAGAAAGGTTATGCCGATCAATTGCAGAAAGGGATCGGTGTCTACGATTGAATGCAAGGTTAGCAAAGTGTTTTTGGGAAATTGCAGTGAGTATGGCTTGTTTCTTAATAAAGAGATCACCAATTGCAAGGTTTCAGAAGAGGTATGGACAGGTTCTGAGGTAGACTACTCCAATATTCGGGTGTTTGGGTGTGTTGTTTGTCATTGTATCTTGATTTACATTTGTTCATTCATTACATTAGGCTCTATGCTTAGTGGCTAATTGGGCTGCGTACCAGTTAGTGTGGAAACTGTGTATAGAACTTTGCCTTATAATAGTTTTTAGACTTCACAGGTTCAGTGGAAGACTTCAAAGTAGCCCCCATCGGTAGACCTTGTCTGCATCAAGAAAGCATGACGTGTCCAAAGACTTCTAGACTTCAAAGATTATGTGGATTATTCAATTCAAGCCCAAATCAGTTTGAATTTGAATTAAATCATCTCCTGACTTCTCAGGCACATTCATCCAGCTTTTCTGAAAAAGCATGTAGACTTTTATCTCCTGAAAAGCGACAGAGCAGGTGAACAGATTGACACATATAGACTGTACCAACTATTGCAGGTCTGCAACTCTGATTGCTCACCTGCTATTTACTACAACAACTTTTCACCATTCCCTGCTCAGTATCAGTTGAAGAATAAGTCCACAAAACAGCTCCAGGCATTTAATGCCTTCAATCTAATAGAGTTGTTACTCACTTCGTCTTCTCCAACGATTTCAAGAATGCCCAAGCTATAAATATTGCCATTAAAGACTGAAGAAAACAATGCTCTTAATCTTTACAACAATATCAAGCATTATATACTAAGTGCATTCAAGAGATCATCAGCTGATGAACGAAGTCCTCAACAACAAGAAGAAGATCTGCATCAACCTTTAATCCTTTGTTTCTTATTGTTGTTCCTTTTACTATTCTTCTGCACGTTGAATATTTTGTTTTGTCCAGATATTCAATACCCCCACCCCCAAATACAATTCAAATATTTTGTACATGATCCATTGAATATTTCTGTAATAGAACTAGTGGAAAATATAGTGCACATTTAAATCCAAGGTTGACTACCTTGATGGTGGACGTAGCACTCTTTATAGTGCGAACCATCTCAAAATGCCTGTGTTCTTTACTTACTGCTTTACTCTGTTTTCATATTTGTAACTTATTCCTTTAGCCGCAAACTTGAGTAACCAGCTAAGTCTATCGGTAGTACTTCACCAGCAGACTTAGTCTGTCTTCCTGGCAAGACTTTCGCTACTTCAATCTTTTCAATAGATTGCAAGTGCTTGTTTTAGGAATCAATACGAAAAGTTTTAAGTGTTTAATAAGTTATTCAACCCCCCCCCCACCTTCTAGCTTATTATTGTGCCCTTTGGGACTGACAATTGGTATCAGAGCTTGACTATTTGAAAACTAGTTTTTCCAAGATTAAACTCTTGAGAGACATGATCCAACGGCACAAACACACTACATGCTACCTACGCCAAATGCGAACCACGTCCCAATATTGGATGAAGGCCATTTCGATGTATGGAAGGATAAGATAATGCGTTTTATGAATTCTATTGACAACAGGTTATGGAAGTGCATACTCGCAGGATGTCATGTACCAATGAAGGAAAATTATCTGGCAAGCATTGCTGGTAATCCTGCTGATGTACCAAAGGAAGAATCAGAATGGACCGAGGATGAAAGAAAGCTAGTGGAGACGAAAGAAAGCTAGTGGAGCTAGACAGTAAAGCCATCAACATCATAACAAGCTCACTAGACACCAGCACTTACCAACAAGTGATCTGGTGTACCACTGCAAAAAAAAATGTGGAAGCTCTTGTCGAATACTTGGAAGGAGACCAAGATACAAGAGGCAACAGGAAGTACACCTTCATCCAACAATTCAATTATTTCAAGAAGGATCCCAAGGAGACCTTGAGACAAGCATACGATCGCTTCAGCGAGGTAATAAATAGTTGTTTCTCTCTTGGTAAATCTTATGACAAGAAAGAAATGAACATGAGATTTCTAGGCTCTCTAGGTAGTCTATGGCATGTTAAGACTACCGCCATGAAGGAATCTAAGAATTTGAATGAAATGACTCTTCGTAGTCTCTATGCAAGTTTAAAGGTTTTACGAGCTTGAAGTTAATCAAGCTCTAGAGTAGGACAAGCAGTTCAAAACCTTGTCCGTCCCAGCCATGATATAAGAAGAAACCCAGTTGAAAACAAACCTTCTACTTCCTCTAGTGAAAACGATTTTCGTTAAGATGAACAATTTGCAATGTTTGTTAAACGTTTTAAAAAAATTACAAAATATGGAAGGAAGGACACACACCAACAGCCTTTTAGAAAATCTACTGAAAGCCCATCTAACAATGAGCTAGTGTGTTACAACTGTAGAAAACCTGGTCATTATGCATCTAAATTTCCAAAGCCAAAATTCAAAGCATACCGAAAGCCTCCTTATAAGAAATTTCAAAAAGAAAACGGTATGTTGGCTGAAGACATTGAAGAAAAATAGGTTGCTACATGGTTTGAGACAGATTCAGAAGAGGATGAGGACGATTGTGAGCAAGCCAATATATGCTTAATAGCTCATGAATCAAGTCCCACCTATGACTCTGAATATGAAGTCGAAATATCACCCAGTCCCTTCGTAAAAGATGAGATCAACTGTGAAAACTTCAGTAAGGAAAAACTGCTCAAGGATAATCAAGAAATGCTTGAGGAGTTCAACTCTTTCAGACTAGCCTATGTAAAACTCGCAAAGAACTTTGAAAAGCTTGCTGCTGAGAAATCTGTGCTGGCGGCTGAGATTCAAACTCTCAATAGCTATCAACAAGAGAATATCAAGCTAAAAAGAGAAAACAAACTTCTTTGTGATAAAGTTGATTGCCTAACTGAGCACATCAAAGGGCTGGACCTTGAGAAAATTGCCTTGCAAAAGACAATTGACTCATGGAACAACTCCAAGGAAACCTTCGAGGGAATCCTCTCTAGCCAAAAGCCAAGTGGAGATAAATCAGGCTTAGGCTATAATGATGAGCCCAGCATTGCATACTCTTCTGTCACAGAGAAAGGTGAATCCTTCGTGACTGCTAATGATACTTCCTTCTCCAAACAGACCTTCGGGAACAAAGGTGAACATGGACTTGGCTATAAAAATGTACCATATGTTTACCCCAAGGCTCACAAAGGTTAAGCCAAAGAGACTATCTCTAATGAGAAGCTTGAGAAAGGAACGGTAGAGAAATCAAAGTCTACCGAAAACAACTCTACTAAAGCAAAGTCTGCTGGCGGTAGACCTGTGAAATCTTTGCTGATACCTGTCAAGTTTGTCCATGAAATGGCTAAGGCACCCAAGTTAATTGATAATAAACTTAAAGGAATTCTGCTGAATCCTCCTAAAACAGTTAACAACAGACCAGCCAAGGCTAAGTCTACTGGTAACAAATCAAAGGAGGTTCAACAGAAACCAATTAAGTCTACCGTCAACAAGCTAGCTGAACCAAAGACTACTGTTGGGAAGAAGGAAAGTCACAAGCACTCTACAGCTATAGCTGATGACTGTCCTCCATGGAACATTCATCTATGTCATTCTTGCAACTGTTTAGGCCATCTGGCCCTAGAATGCCTGCTAAGGTTCACACCAAAATCTAAGAGACCTTGTTCTCTCAAGGTTAGGCAGGTATGGGTCACAAAAGGTTGCTAATCCTCAGGACCCAAAAGAAAATAACGGGGACCTTGTTCCTTTGACTTTTTCAGGTCTACTTCATGGCTATAGATTTAGAAGATAAGGATATCTGGTACCTCGATAGTGGCTGTTCAAGGCACATGATAGGGAACAGAAGTCTACTCTTAGATATAGCTGAAGCTAAACGTTCTACGGTGATTTTCAGCAACAATGCACGAGGGAAAACAATTGGGTATGGCTCAATCATTAGAGGAAGTCTCTCCATCAACAAAGTTTCTCTAGTGAATGGCTTAAAGCATAATCTTCTGAGTATATCCCAATTCTGCGACAAAGGACTTATCTGTCAATCCTCCTCCAACCAATGTCTCATCAAAGATCGTGAATTCTACTCAACATTACTGACCGACAATAGACTAGGAAACGTCTATGTCGTGGACTTAAACCTTCTAGGGAGATCCTCCAGCCTTTGCCTAGTTGCAAACAACATTTATGACAACAGTTGGCTTTGGCACAAGTATCTCAGTCACCTCAACTTCAAGTACCTCTCCAAGCTCTCCAAATATGGGCTTGTCAAAGGTCTACCTGCGGTGTCTGCCGACCACAACAAAAGTTGCAAAGCATGCTAGTTAGGAAAACTCTCCAAGTCTTCCTTCAAGAGCAAGTTTGTCATGTCAACTTCAAGACCTCTTCAACTTCTGAACATGGATCTCTTTGGACCAATCACTACAATCAGTATCTCTGGAGACAAGTATACGCTTATAGTAGTTGATGACTACTCTATGTTCACCTAGATCGAAACAATGACTTCAAAAGATGAGACATATGATCTGGTCACCGCTCTTTTCAGAAGACTTCAAACACAAAAACTTGAAGACATAAGTGACATCAGATCAGATAACGACATCGAATTCAAGAACAATGGTGTTGAAAGATATTGTGATGACCACGGATCGGATGGCCACTTCTTCGCCGCCGTGAAATCCTCAACAAAACGATGTAGCCGAACAAAAGAACGTAACACTCATCAAGCAAAGAAGAACTATGCTGGTAGAAGCAAGACTTCCGAAATACTTCTGGGTAGAAGCTGTCAACTATGCATGTTTTACCCAGAATCGTTCCCTGATAAATAAATTTCACAATAAAACTCCATATAAAATATGGAGAGGAAGAGCCCCAAACATAGGATTTTTCAAAATCTTCGGCTGTAAATGTTTTATTCTATATAATGGAAGAGAATATAGAGGCAAATTTGATTCAAAATCGCACGCATGAATTTTTCTGGCTATTCCAAACATTCAAAAGCATTTCAGATATTTAACAAAACTTTTTTTGAAAATCTTAGAATCAGACATGTTACTTTTGATGAATATGATTTATAAGAGCCACAGTGACTCCAAATGTTGTTGATGATTTCGATGATGTTGAGACAGTACATATAAAGCTTCTACTTACTTCACCCTGAGAATCCTCCAACCGCAGACTCTTCTGTTGCGAAATCCAAAGACATCAGCACTTCAACTCTGGGCTGGTACTTTTCCAACCCTTCCATGACCACGAACCCATCTCTTCTATTCTACCTCAACACCTTTCCGATCACTCACCTTTCTTGTTCACTGTAAAATGAAGGTCTCAAGATTCTACCTCTTGAACCCGATTTTGGTGAATCACCTCTCTACCTTCTCTAGATTCTCTCTAAGGGAAGAACACACTAGAAGTGATCATCCTCGCCGCATTGAAACAAAAGATCACCCCATCTCACAAATCATTGGTGATCTTAACTAAAGAGTTCAGACGAAATAATGTTCGAAATGAGACCATGTTTGCCTCTCGTGACTGCATGTCCG
>CM028381.1:35840044-35929695 GCA_013146195.2 Codonopsis lanceolata | reverse complement strand
GGTCTAAAGGTCGTGTGTGGTGAAGGTTGGTTGGGATTGGGTGGGCGAAGGATGGGTCAAAGTAGTTAAAGGGTGAAAGGAGGAGGAGGAGGGAGTTGGGGTTAAATTTGGCTCCTCTGATTTTGAGCTCCTCTGAGGGACCAGACTCCTGGGAGGTGGTGGTCCCTGAGTAGATGGCTCGGGGAGGAATAATAGATGAAGGGTTGATAGGTATAGATGAAGGGTTGGCCGAGGTAAGGTTTGGGCGTCGGTAGTTAGTTTGGGCGTCGGTAGTTGGTATAGATGAAGGGTTGGCGGTTGAGTGTTGGGCGTCGGTATAGGTAGTTGGTTTGGTAAGGGGTTAGGATGCAGGTAGCTCTCCTTTTCTTCCTCGGTGAATAGGAGACTTCAATGCTATGTCAGGTAGAGGTTGGAGGGGCTGGCGGTGGCTGGTCTTCGAAGGTTTTACAGAAGTCTCCTTCGTTTTGGTTTGGGGAGGATTCGTGGATTCGGGGAGTTGGTGAAGGTGGTTAATTTGGATTGGGTAGGTGGTGAGAGGATGGCTTGGCTTGGGTAGATGGAGGAGAGGAATGGCTAGATTGGCCTGGTGCCTTGGCCTTTTGGCCTTCATCTCCCTTCGATCCATTTGGCTGCTCTCTTCGGTTGGAGGTGCCACTTCAGACCTTGTCTTCTTGGCTTTGCTTTATTAGGACCTTAGCATCTACTGCCTCATCGGCCGGGCCTTTGGCCTTTAGATGGAGGTCGTGACCACTTGATCGTCAAATTTAGCGAGGCCTTTTGTAGGTCACTGTGCCGCTACATGTGCTTCCATATTGAGCGGGTGACCAAGATAGGTGCGAGGCTTGGCCACTTTGTCAAGAGAGGCCGGTAGACCTTTACGCATCCGGCGTGACTTGTTCGATTCGTGTTGTGTATTTGAAAAGCGAGGCGTGAGTTCTTGTCCTTGGCCCTTCTGATACAACTCATCTTCTTTCAAAGAAGAGTTGATGTTTGCATCATCCCAATAGGGCATTGATGAGCACGACGAAGGGTCGTTTGCAAGTGGGGTTGCTCTTGGCTTTCTCCACACCTTGCTTTAGCTCGTCGAAAATGATGAGCCGGTTGAGGCAGTAGGCGTAGAAATACGGCGGCCAGTCGGGGTTGATCGTTGGCGATAAACATGTCATGTGCTCCACTCTTGAATAGGAGCCCCTTGTCTCAACGGTGGGCGTTTGGTGCAATAGGACGTCAAGAGGAACAAATTTGGAACATCTTCCCTTGTGGCTCAGGAGAGTGTCTGCTCCCCTCATGGCTTCCAGGGCATGTAAAGCCTCGGCCATGGTTCTTTGAAAAGAGCTCCTCAAGTAATGCAGCCGATGATGGTGGAAATAGATTTAGTGGTGGCGAGAGATGGGGCGGCCTCGAATCCACCCCGAAGAGCGATGCAGTTCATGAGCTCCATTCGTTGATAAAATTCTTACGCGAGGAAGATCTTGCGTAGTTTTGTCGTTGAGGCGGAAGAGGGCAGAATCCCCAGGCGTCCATATCCTTGCAAGCTTTGACGCTATAGAGTTGATTGTGAGAAGGTCGATGCACATGCCCGAATGTATAACCGGGTCCAAAGCGACAATAATGTCATGAGCGGCGGGATAGATGGGATATCTGGAAGGTTGATATTTGAGCTGGGAGGAATGACATTTTCGGGGTCAAAAGCCTTCCCATCGCGCTTTGATTTTGAAGTTCTTGCTGAAAGAAAAACAAAATAAAATTAGGGCTTTTCATCTAGACATCTAAACAAGTAGGAATTTCAAGGTTTTCCAAAATAAATTGAAATTTTCGAAGCAAAACTTGAAACCCTAGAATGTTTAGAGAAACCACACTCGAGAAATGCATAAGAAGTTTTCATAAGAATGAACAATGAATAAACAAAAAGCATTTGTTAGTATTCAAGTTTGTAAGAAAAACAATGGCGAATCATCGTATAAACTAGAAAATGACCGTTTGAATTCCAAAAGGATTTTAGGTTGATAATGAAATGCGAGCGATTACATAGAAAATTACGAGTAGAGTAGAGAGAAGCGTACCATTGTTGAAGATGAGAAGAAGAAACAAGAAGAAGAACTTGAATTTGCGAAAGTAGTTACTCGAGAGAGAGAGAGAGAGAGAGAGAGAGAGAAAAGATTACGTTCGGAGGGTTTCGTAAAGTTTGGAATTGACGGTTCAAGGACTATTTAAAGGCGAAAATATCAGTTTTGAAAAAGCGGGAACTTAAGATATTTTCTTAAGTACCAAATTTGTCCTTGACCCCTTTATTGCTTTAGAAACCTCTTTAGCAAAAATAGACTAAGTAAGATACTAACCTTTAAGTCTTAGGTAAAGGAGAACTTCGTCTTCAGATTAGACTAATCGGGTCTAGGTATGAAAGAAATATTAACAAAATTTTAAAATTAAGCATTAGGATCAATCATACCAAGATTTCTCCTTAAATAAGCAAACTGGTGGCATCCGGTGGTTTTGTGAGAATGTACGCCAATTGATGCTCGGTTGGAACATATTCGGTGATGTTACCTTTTTCCACATGATCTTTGAGAAAATGATAACGAATATCAATGTGCTTTGTCTTTGAATGCATCAATCTTGGATTTTTGGAGGCGAGATAGGCGATGTGTTGTCACACATGATTAGGCGGTTTTCGGATCTTGATGTTGTAGTCCACTAGTTGTTGCTTCATCCATAGTAGTTAAGAGCAACTGCAGCAATATATTCTATACGTACGTGGTTGAGTTTGCCAGCGATCCTTGTTTCTTGCAAGACCATGAGGCAGTCTTTCCAAGAAATTGACAAGTCCCACTGGTGCTTCTTACGCTCACTTTTTGCATAATCTGCATCTAAGTATCCAACTAGATTGAAGTTGTTGGATTTTGAATACCGATGCCTAGATTTGTTGTTTTTGAAATATATCGATGATACGTTTGGCGGCAAGCAAATGTGACTCCTTTGGATCTGCACGAAACCTAGCACAAACACAAGCGACAAAAACATAATGTCGGTCTACTAGTAGTAAGGTAAAGAAGTGAACCTATGATTCCTCGATACTTGGTCATGTTCTCTTGCTTTCCCTTTTCATCTTTGTCAAGATGATGCGGTAGACATTGGAGTTTCAAATCCTTTGGTGAATCAAGACCAAACTTCTTGATTAGTTCCTTTGCATATTTGGTTTGGTGATGAAGATTCCGTTTGAAGTCCGTTGTATCTGCAGGTCCTAGAAAATAGGTAAGTTCACCCATCATGCTCATCTCGAACTTGCTTTGCATCGGTTTCTCGAATCTTTTGCGGGCTTTGGTTAGTTGATCCAAAGATGATGTCGTCCACATATATTTGTACCGAGAAGAGAATGGCCTTTGTGCTTGAGGATGAATAAAGTAGCGTCGATTCTTCCTCTCACGAATCCTTGTTCAATTAAGAACTTGGATAGAGTTTCATACCAAGCTCTAGGAGCTTGCTTCGGGCCGTAGAGAGCTTTCTTGAGTCGGTAGGCGTGGTCCGGTTGTTTGAGATGACAAATCACGGAGGCTGTTCCACGTATACGGTTTCTTGAAGATCACCATTCGAAAGGCACTCTTAACATCCATCGATACACTTTGAAGTCCATGAGCGAGGCATAAGCTAGAAAGATTCGATTGCTTCTAGTCTAGCAACAGAGCAAACGTTTCATCAAAGTCAATTCCTTCTTCACATCGGTAGCCACGAGCAACCAATCTAGCTTTGTTTACGTGACATTTCCATCTTCATCTCTTTTATTTCGAATACCCACTTGGTGCCGATATTTGGATGATCGGTCGGTCTTTGAACTAAGCTTCACACCCATCTTTCAAAGCGGCTCGGCTCTTCTTGCATAGCTTCAATCCGATTATGATCTTCGATGGCTTCATCAATCTTCTTTGGTTCGAGTTCGATACAAATGCGTAAGCAAACAAAGTTTCTTCTCGAACCTTATTTCTCGTCACGAACTCTGAGTTGAGATCACCAATTATTTGAGAAATGGGATGATCTCTTGCTTCAATAGTTGGAGGAAGATCACCGGTGGATTCTTCCCTTAAGAATTCAGAGTTGGTTGAGAAGGAGATTCACCAAAATGCAGTTCGGAAGAAATAGAGTCTTCAAAACTTTCATTTTCGGTGAACAAGAAGGATGAGATGATACGTAAAGGTGCTTGGGGTAAAAGCAGAAGAGATGGGTTCGAGGTCACAGATGAGTTGTTATCGGTATCGGTAGAGGTCTCGTCTGGGTGAAGGAGTTATCGGTATTCATGGGTTCAATTTGTGCGTTTTCGATAAGGAGTAGAAGTAGATCTTTGTATTTGTACTGTCTCATCATTATCGAATCATTAGCAACGTTCGGACCATTCTAGGCTCTAACAAGTCATATTCATCAAAAAAACATGCACGATTCTAAGATTTTTAAGTTAGATTTACTGAAAATGCGAAATGCTTTTGTTGTTATAGGTTGTCTGTCCATAGTTGAGATTCTCTTTGTGAATTTTTGTTCTTTAAACTTTCCAACACACCCAATCGACCTTTAAAACATCATCCAAACCCTCTCACCTGACGGCATCTCATGCTCCTCTTTGCCTTCTCTTTGATCTCTTCTGTGCGACCCACCTTGATTACTTTGATATTCATGCATGCACAAACAAATTTCTTCCATTAATTTGCTTTCTAGGGCTTCCAATTATCTTTACTTCAACCTACTTGGGTTTTATTCATCCAAAACATTTGCAGGTTGTCCATTAATGAATAAAGATATTTCTTGCATGAATAAGAGGTGGTCTCCTGTAAGACGGTCTTACGGATCCTCACATATGTACCCTTCTTTGAGAGCGGTGCATTCTGTACACATGTGACAATACAAACTAAATACAAATTAATGTCATTACTAATGACCACCTTGAAATGCATCGTGATAGCACATTTCAATTCATATTTAATTAGTTCTTTTTTCAACAACAAATTTCAATACACATATTTCAATTACTTATTGATATATTAATTTCAATATTAACCATATTTTAGTTTTTTCCAAGTATTCTTATTAAAATATTTTTATGACAAACTTAAAAAATCCGCTTATTATAAATAACCTTTCCAAAAAAAAAAATTATTAAAACCGTGCATCGCATGGGTAGTAGCTTAGTAACTATTTCTAAAACATAAGTCGCTGTTGCCACGTGGCGGCATTTTGTCAAAGGCTAAAAGTTTTTTGATTTAGACAAGTTTCATTTGATAAGGACTCCTCAATTCTCATGGTATAAATTTTTTAATTTTTATTATTTTACCAAAACTCAGTTATTTTAAAATAGATTTTATCCAATTTGATTAAACGTATTCTACCAACACCTCAAATAGCCACTCTGAAATACATCCCCTCCATCAAACACCTCCTTGACGAGTCTGTCTTTGACGTACTTAACCTTCGCCCCCCCTGTCTCACACTCACACTAAGAATATTTGTTCAATTTTACAATTTGTATGAATTTTTGGTTTGATTATTCGGTGTGATCTCACACTTATTTATTTATTTATTATGTAGACATCTTGTTGTTGTTGGTTCATTCAAATAACTTGCAGATTTTATCTACAAAATTAAGTTTCAGAAACAACACTAAGCCTCTGTTTGTTTCACGGAAAATGATTTCCAGAAAATAATTTTTGAAAATGATTCCTGAAAAATGAAAACATTTCATTTTCAGGTGTTTGGTAACTCTTTTGAAAATATAGCGAAAACGTATTCGAGTGTTTGACAAACACATGGAAAATGTTACGAAAAACAATATATGAATAAATACAAAAACTATATTCTAATATTAATGCTCATATTGAATATAAGATAGTGTTGAACTTTATGTAATTTTTCTTTGGCAATCATAGATTTATCATTAGTGATGTCAAAGTCCATTTTTTTTTCAATTTAACAAATACAAATATTTTTTTTGATAATTGATAAAAAAAACGCTTTTAAAAAGAAAATGACAATATTTCGACCGTCCATAAATAATGCAGTTGACACGAATTTTAAGATATAGTGAATATTTATTAAAATGATAATTTATAAATAGTGTGCACAAACTCCATTTATATATTTAAACAATTTATTTGTTGAGTGAAATATTGTGTATGTATATAATATATGTAATTGTGGAAGGGGCGGAGGGTGATCGAACATTTGGAAAATGACTTACGGAAAAAAATCTATAAGTCATTTTCCGGAAAAGAAAACTTCATTTTCTGTTGACTCAGAAAAGCTCTTACATTGATTATATTTTCCTAAGGTTACCAAACACTGAAAAATAAGAAAAATGTTTCCAAAAATTATTTTTCGTGAAACAAACGTAACATAAGTCAACCATATGCACGGGTAATAACCTAGTTAATACTACTAGAATTGATTAATAATTTAATACTAGTAGAATTGATTCTATAAACGTTTGGGTTTAAATAAGCTTTTTACCAAGTATAAAGTTGTATAAGTATAACGGGTCCATTATTATCGTGGTTATTGACAAACTAATTAGGAAAAATTATGGGTCGGTCCATTTTTAAAAGTATTTAATTGGTATAGTACACTTTTTTTTTTAAAACAAAAAAATCTCTTTTGGTGACAAAATGACTACGATATCCTTAATGAACTGTATGCGCGCTACTGAGGTCGTTATTTTTGCACCGTGGTACAATTAAATTAGAGAATTAAACTATTGAATCGCAATGCAAAAATTAATGCAATGTAATTTATGAATCGCGGTTTAAAAATAGACTAGGAAATTAAACTTTGAACCGCTGTATAAAAATAATACAAAGAAATTTATGAATCGCGGTGTAAAAATAGACTAGGAAATTAAACTTTGAATCATGGTGCAAAAATAATGCAATGAAAATTATGAATCGCAGTGCAAAAATAGACTAGGAAATTAAACTTTGAACCACGGACCAAAAATAATGCAATGAAAAATATGAATCGCAATGCAAAAATTGATTAGGAAATTAAACTTTAAACAGCGGTGTAAAAAGAATGCAATAAAATTTATGAATCGCGGTATAAAAATAGACTAGAAAACTAAACTTTAAACCGCGTTGCAAAAATATTATCTAATTCATTTTTATACCGCGATACAAAAACATAAAGAACCCATTTATGTTTTCCACCTTCTTCTTCAATTTCCTATGTCATAAGAGCAGCTCCAACGCTGCCTTCCTAAGTTGGCTTCCAAATAGGAAGTTGAGCTTTTGCGTTGGTGACTCTTCCCAATTTTCTTCCAAAGGTGAGCTGGAGCATCGGTGGCGGAGAGAGAAGAAAATTTCTTCCAAAATTGGAAGGAGGCCAAATGGGAGGAAGAAGGCGCGCAGGGGAGGAAGGTGGGCGTCACACACGGCCTGTGTGTGGCGCGTGCGCTCACGCGAGGCGGGGCGAGTGAGCGCGCGGTGGGGCCTAGCTGCATTTTGCAGTGTCGTTTGATTAATTATTATTATTATTTTTTAAAAATAAAAGGCAACTTTACGAATTTTGTGCCGGGGGGGGGGGGGTTGGTGGGTGGGGGTTTGGGATTTAATTTGTGTATTAAATTTTGTACTTAAATTTTGGTATTAAATTTTGGGATTTTAATTGTGTATTAAATTTTAGTCTTAAATTTTATTTGTCTTTTATTTAATTTTTTTATTTAACTTTAATTAGTAACTAATTATTAATGTTTTTATGTAATTTTTAATTATTAATGTTTTTATGTTACTATTAATTATTAATGTTTTTATGTAACTTTTAATTATTAATGTTTTTAAAATAGCCGTTTTAAAGTAGCCGTTGTAAAGTAGCCGTTGTTGAGAAGTATATATAGATAAGGGGGTGTCATATTCTTCTACCAATACCTACAAATCATCAACATACGACTAAAGATGTCTAATTCTTCCTCTTCTTCTACCAATAGCTCTAACACAAGCAGTCATACCGAAAAATCCAACGAATCCATCATGTCTGAAGGTGAAAAAATATATTTGGAGATAATTGCATTACAACAACAAATAGAAGAAACGGAGAGAGCCAACAACAGGAGGCGTCGCCAAAGGAAAAAGAGGAGGTATATAGATCGAAAGCGTGTAGCGGGAAATACTCAACTTGTCAATGACTACTTCTCATCTCAGCCATTGTATCCCGATCATATATTTCGGCGACGCTTCCGAATGCATCGAAACTTATTCATTCAGATAGTTAATGCATTGGAGAATCATTCAAGTTATTTTCGACGAGGTCCGATGCGATAGGAAAGGTAGGTCTCTCACCACTTCAAAAATGCACCCGTCCGTCAATTGGCTTATGGAGTTCTACGATCATCTCGGCGAGTACCTCCGATTAGCAGAAACAACCGCCATCGAGTGCATGTTCAACTTCTGTCGATGTATCATTGAATTATTCGGAGGTCAATACTTGAGAAGACCAAATGCTAATGATACTCAACGTCTACTTCAAATGCACGAGCAAAGGCATGGCTTTCCAGGTATGTTAGGAAGTCTTGATTGTATACACTAGGAATGGAAAAATTGTCCGGTCGCTTGGCAAGGTCAATATGCAAGAGGTCATGGGAAGCCCACAATTGTGCTCGAAGCAGTTGCGTCGGCAGATTTATGGATATGGCATGCATTTTTGGGGTCGCGCGGGTTCTCGTAATGATCTGAATGTGTTATATGAATCACCTTTGTTCAATAACGTACTCGAAGGAAATGCACCAGGTGCAATTTTGAAGTGAATGGCAAACAGGTACACAAAGGATACTACCTAACCGATGGAATTTATCCGGATTGGTCTACTTTTGTTAAGAGTTTTTCGTGCCCGTCGGATGCTAAGCGAAAGAAATTCAAATACATGCAAGAGGCTGCAAGAAAAGATGTCGAACGAGCATTTGGAGTACTCCAATCAAGATGGGCAATTATCAAAGGTCCTAGCAGGTTTTGGTATAGAGATAACTTGAAAGAAATAATGCTCACATGCATTATTTTACATAACATGATTGTGGAGGTGAGGGTGATCACATTACAATTGGGTGATGATATCGTGTATGACTCTCCACAAGTAAATCATGGGCCAACACAAGCATTTGAAGAATATATGCAACGAAATTCAGAGGTACGAGATAGAAACACCCATCATGAACTTCGATCCAACTTGGTTGAGCATATATGGCGTCGTTATGGTGACGTTTTTATGTAATTTTAATTATTGAACTGTAATTTTAATTTTAAGTTTTTTTTTGTTTTTATGTAATTTTTAAGTATTTATCTTTTATGTAACTTTATGATTATGTAATTTTTTTCAATTTTAACGTTTTATGTAATTTTCTATTTAGGTTATTTTAATCGTCATGTATAATATGTATTTTATTGATAATTTATGTGGGCAATTATAAATTATTTAAATTGTGAATAATATTATTTATAAATTAATTAATGTCATTATTTATAATTTAATTATTGATTTGTTTGAGAAATATAAAAATAAGATTGAAGTGTAAAGTTAATGATGTGGCAGTGGGACCCAACTAAGAAGATGTATAAGAAGATTAGGAATGAGAGATATATTCTTAAATGGAATAAGAAGAGAAAAATGTGTATGTGGCAGTGGAACCCGGCTAAGAAGATGGTATAGGAAGCTTTGCATTGGAGATGCTCTAAGTCTTCTTCTTTCTCCTCCTTTTCTGCCTTCGTCCCAACTAAACGATCCTTCAATAAAGCACAAATTCATTATAGTTTCGTATTTCATGAATCAAAAAACTCGTTTACCTTTCGGGTGCGTTGCCCCCAAATCCCTAAGAAGGGGCGCTGCCCCCTCGATCTGACCGGATAGGTCGATCCTTATTTCGTTGCGCACAATCTTAATTTTTGAATCTAAAATATATTAGCAGAGTTGTTCAAAAAACGATAACATTAAATAATATTTCTAAAAGCAACATTGCTAGCCTTACAACTATTTCTACAACTTTCCTTACAACTAAGCTTTAAAGAAGGGTAAAGTTATTTTTGTCCGAAACAATTTTTCGATTCGCTTGTAAAGCGAAAGTTTGAGATTAATGGTAGAATATCATTTTCCTTCTAAAGGTATTACTTTACGATCGAAAAAAATAAGACCTTTCTCTCTTCTATCTCAATCTCAATCTCAATCTTGTACTCATTTTCTCAAATCCCCTAATCGAAGTTTCACGGCACCAATTAGCTAGGATACCAATAGCTTTGGCAGAGGGAGATGGGGCGTGTTAATGGATATGTAGGTGGCGGAGATCTGAACAAGGCCGCTGTTCTTCTTTTGAAATGGAATAATTATAATAAAGGTAATTTCCCTATTCCTTCTTCCTTCCTTTCTACTTCTACTTATTCTTCTGCTAGTCCTAATAATAAAGGTAATGACCTCGATGATGCCGTAGCTAATTTTCATAAGTTGGCTCACAGCCGCCCTGTTCCTCCGATCCGACCATTTAATGGTATCTTGTCTTCAATTTCAAAGATGAATTCTCATTCCACTTCCGTTTCCCTAATTCGAAAGTTCAACCTTTTCGGATTCAAACCTTTGGTTAGACCCGACATTTTTACATTTAGCATCGCAATTAACTGCTTTTGCCACTTGAAGAGGGTGGATTTCGCCTTCTCTGTTTTGGGTAAAATCTTGAAGCTTGGTTTTGAACCAGATACTGTAACATTCAATACTCTCATTAGGGGACTTTGCTCTGTCGGTAATCTCCCTCGGGCCATTATGTTACTTCATCAAATTCTGGACCTTGGTTTCCAACCGACCTTAGTTACTTACGGAACTGTTATTAATGGGTAGCACGGACACTGCTCTTTCGTTACTTCGAAAGATGGAAGACCACGAGACCTGCAATTGCAAACCTAACTCGGTGCTATACAATACAGTCATTGACAGCCTTTGCAAGGACCAACGAGCTACTGAAGCTTTAGAGCTCCTTTTCGAAATGATTGGAAAGGGAATCCTACCTGATGTTGTTACTTACAACTCCTTGATTCAAGGTTTATGTAATACTGGTCGGTGGGAAGAAGTTCAGCAACTCTTGCACGAGATGGGAGTTAGAGATATCTATCCAAATGTACAAACGTATAGCATTTTAATTGACGCACGCTGTAAAGAAGGGTTGGCTACAGAAGCTCAAGATGTGCTTGAACAGATGATCCAAAGAGGTGTGGAGCCCAATACCGTCACATACAATTCACTCATGGATGGATATTGTCTCATTGGCAAAGTTGGTGATGCTGCAAAACTACTTGATGCGATGATTAGCAAAGGAGTTACACCTGATGTTATCAGTTACAACACCTTAATCAATGGGTATTGTAAGAGTGAGAGGATAAATGAGGCATTGAGTCTCTATGAAGAAATGGCTCATAGAGGATTGGTTCCTAATGTTGTTACGTACAGCATTGTTATTGATGGACTGTGCCGAATCGGTAAACTTGGGGAAGCTCTTGTGCTCCTTCATAAAATGCAAAGTCGTGATCAAAATCCAAACATCATCACTTACAATACTCTTTTGGATTCCATGTTTAAAAACAAAAGACTTAATGAGGCACTAGCATTGCTGAAAACTATGGAAGACAATGGACTCATTCCTGATATCGTTACATGCAGCTGCCTTATCAATGGCATGTGGAATGTTGGGAAGCCTGATGTTGCGAAGAAGCTCTTTCATAATCTCTCCGCTAGAGGATTAAAACCCGATGTTCAGACCTATAATGTCATGATAAATGGATATTGTAAGGAAGGTAAACTTAATGAAGCAAACGAGTTGCTCCTCAAAATGAAGGAAACTGGCTGCTTGCCTAATGAAATTACATACAATACGATCGTGAGGGGATTTATTCAATTTGGTGAGATATCAAAGGCAGTTCAGCTTCTGGAAAGAATGAGGGGTGATGGTTTTGCAGCAGATGCAAGCACAGCAGAATTGTTTGTCAATTTGTTAGCCGATGACCGGTTAAATAATTCATCCAAGGAAGCGCTTCACCAGTTTTTTGGCACTGGTCAATGATTTGGTGCAATGTAGTCAATCATGTGGAGGAACGAACACTTGACAGTTTGGTGGAAATGCTAAAATTTTGTTCGAGGAATGCAAGTAATTCCCGGCGGATGTGCAGGTTCAGTCAATAAATCTGTTGTAAGATCTTCTTTTGTTTCCATCTTGTAGTTGTTATGATGAGTTAAAAATTCTGCCGACATAAAACTTAAAAGCGATCCAGATGTTGTATTGGATTTCCTCATATACTAGGTCTCTGCTTTTGCATAACTCTTTCCTTTAACTGTTGTTGAGAAGCTTCCATCCACAAAACCTTTTTAGACTTGTTAAGGGTTGGAAATACCTTCCCTCCCTGTTGGATACTCTATGCCACAGCAGTGTCTGGGTTTCTATGTGCTATAATAATGATAGTCGTTTAGGATGCCAGCAAAATTGAGTAACCACCCTGTTCGTGTTGGATACTCGATTTCATTGTCAAGAAAATACACTTCTGAGTCCTGATCCTGAAGCAGAAGGTAGGAAACTGAGATTCGAAGAGAGCAGCAATTTGTTTCTATATTAAGTAAGGTATGAACATGATTTGCTGTTTGAATGAAAATCTGAAAAAGGAATGCAATATTTCAACAGAGAATGATTATAGTACTCATTGTAACAGCTAAATGCTGCTAGAGAGAGATGCTATCAACGGTTCAAGTTTTAACCAAAGGCTGATTAATAGGATAAATTGCTGGCCATCCACTTTTCCAAATATTTAACCCTTAAGGTAACTCTTTTTTTTTTCAACCGTATAAGTTCATTTTTATAATTTTTTTCAATAATGCTCGATCTTCATCTTCCTCTTCTAGAGACGGACCACTCCGTCTTCCTTAATTGGTTTCCATCAGTTGAAAGATAAGCGATTATAAGGGGTTAAATCTTCTGTAGGTGGATTTGTTTTTGGATTACCTCAACAGAAGCTTTACGGTGGACTCGTCTTCCTTACCGTCCTTTCCCGAAGTCCAATTACTACTACTGGTAATATCTCTTCATTAACGGAGGCTATTAGAGATAATAAGTCATGGCTGTAGTCTCTGCTCCAAAAGAATGGTGCGATTCTTTTCCGAGGCTTCCCTATTTCTTCTGATTGAAGCCTTCGGGTATGATGAACTTTCCAACGTTGGTGGCGCCGCCCTTCAAACTAACGTGGTCGGCAGGGTTTTCACCGCTAATGAGTCCCCTCCTGATCAGAAAATCCCTTTTAATCATGAAATGTCTATGGTACTTTAGTTAATATTCTTATCCACAGTAATTTGTTTGCAATTCATTCAGTTCCCCCATTCTCTATCATGAAATGTCTATGGTACTTTAGTCTTTATGCATAAATTGGATTTTGTGATGTATGCATTGGATTTATGGTGTAGAAATTTTCGTTACAAAAATTGGAATTGCGATGCGTCGAATTTGAATTGCAATGCAGCACATGCCTAATCAAATTTTCGATGCACACTTTATATTTTTCGATGCACAAATAGGATTATCAATGCACAAACTGAATTTTCGATGAAGCGCGCATATTCCAATATCATTAAGGGTAGATTCCTCATTTCGCCCCAAAATTCATTTTACCGGTTAAATAAAAATATAGTGGTGTTAAAAATTCTTTAATATGGATCAACCCGATTGTGTCTAGGGGTGTAAGTGGTTCGGTTTGGTTTGGTTTATACCAAAACCACAAACCGAACCGTCTTCTAGTGATTCCAAAAATCTCAAACCGAACCGAACCAAGTAAGACTTGGAACCGAACCGAACCACTCAGTTTGGTTTGGTTTGGTTCGATTTTGTGGTTTATATAAATTATTTTTAATGAAATTAACCAACATTAAAAATAACAATAAAAATAAGATTTTAATTTGGAATTAACATCAAAATTAGGAAATAACCTACTAACAATAAATTATCATAAATTAAACAGTACAAATTCTAAAATAAACACAAACAATGGAAGAAATAATAGTTCTCCAACAATCAAGATTTTGTTTGGTTTAGTATCTGTACGTATATATATATATATATATATATATATATATATATATATATATATATTATGAATAAGTCAAATGTTCAAAATAGGTAATAAATGTAATATAATATATATTATATAATAAATAAATAAAAATATATAGGGTGGTTTGGTTCGGTTCGGTTTGGTTTGGTTTGATAACAAAAAAATTTTCAATTTTGAAACCAAAACCGAACCGTGTTCGACCAAAACTGAACCAAACCGACTGGTTTGGTTTGGTTTGGTTCGGTGGTTCCGATTTACACCCCTAGTTGTGTCCCAAGAAAATAACTTACCCGATTTGTAGCTATGTTGAAGCCTAAAGGCCGATTAAAGAAAATAACTTGAAAAAATTATGGGTCGGTTCACTTTTTGAAACTTTTAATCGTTAAAATATACCATTTTTATTTTCAATTGGAAAAAATCATTTTTGGTGGCAAAATAACTACGATACCCTTAATGAACCATATGCGTGCTACAACGGTTATTATTTTTGCATCGCGATTCATCAATTTTATCGCATTATTTTTTGCACCGCGGTTTAATAGTGTAACTGATAGTCTATTTTTGAACCGTGATTCATCAGTTTTTATTGAATTAATTTTGCATTGCGGTTCAATAGTGTAACTGCTAGTCTATTTTTATACTGCGATTCATCAATTTTAGTGCATTAATTTTTGCACCGCGGTCAATAGTGTAATTGTTAGTCTATTTTTGAATCGCGATTCATCAATTTTAGCATTAATTTTTGCACTGCGGTTCAATTGTGTAATTGCTAGTCTATTTTTGAACCGCGATTCATCAATTTTAATGCATTAATTTTTGAACCGCGATACAAAATCATAAAGAACCAAATCACGTCCTTTACCTGCTTCTTCCATCTCATCCGTCGTAAGCTTTCTTCTTCCTACTTCGTCCCAACTGAAAAAATTCTTCAATCCAACACATATCCGTTATAGTTTCATATTTTATGAATCAAAAAACTCGTTTATCTTTAACGCCTCGAACCCCTCACAAAGGGGCGCTGCCCCCTTGACCCCCGTTTCGTTACGCACTATCGTGATTTTTGAATCCAAAGTATGTTGCCGGAGTTGTTGAAGAAGACGATGACATTTTTGGAATAATACTTCGAAAAATGATCTTTTTGCGGTTGTAAAAAGGAACAGTGAACTTTTGGGGTTGGAAACTTTTAAAAAGGGATTGACCAGTATTTTCCCCAAATAACTTACCCATCAAACGATTTTAACAATAAAACTCGTAGAAGTATAACAAACTCGAACTTGTAACATTATTTGTGTATAGGAAATGTTGCTAGAGCAACTCCAACCCAGGTTTGGGGGTAGGAACCAACCCAAATTGTTCCAATCCATACGTCAAATCTTGCCCCAAATTTGGGATAACACTATTCATCTAATCTCAAATTTGTGTTGATGGGATCCACATGTTTTTAATTAAAAAAATATTTTTTAATACAAAAAATTATTAATAATATGATAATATTAATTTAAAAATATGAGGAGGCAATTTCCACTACATTTTTTTTTACGTATCCACTACATATATATTCACACTAGATTAACTCTTTGTTTGGACTAAATTTCCCAAAGAATACCTACTAGTTATAATAACAAAAGAAAACACCTGAATTACCCTTCAAGTTTTTTTTTTTTCATTTTTTAGGGATGCTTATCCATTACATCATTAAAAATAACATTATATTAACTCTTTGTTTGAACAAAATTACCATGCAAATACCTACCAATTATAATATCAAAATAAATTACCCAATTTATGGTTCCAGCTTCTTCATTTTTTTTAATGAGGTGGTCTCCTGTAAGACGGTCTTACGGATTTTTATCCGTAAGATGGATCTATCCAAATTAAATGAGGCAAAATTCAGAAATCTCAACACAACCCCTTAGTTTTTAAAAATTTTAGCGCCACCCCTCATATTTATATATACAGAGTGTCACTTTTTACTATTAACAGTTTCACTTTGTAGTATAAAATGTGTCACTTTTGGCCTTAGAAGTGTCACTTTGTATTTTTTTTAATGAAAATTATAATTTTTTTCCCTTAAAAATGTTACTTTTTGGGCCTAAATGTGTCACTTTTAGTCTTAAATGTGTTAATTTCACTTTGAAAAGTGTCTCATTTTTTTATAAATGAAAATCATTACGTTTGGCATTAAAGTGTTACTTTATAACATTAAAAGTGTCTTTTTTTTAGCATTAAATGTGTTACTTTTGACCCTACAAGTGTCATTTTGTCTTATAAATAAAAATAGTCGTTATTGACCTTAAAAGTGTCACTTTTTAGCATTGAAAGTGTCACATTTTAGTATTAAATGTGACACTTTTGGCAGTCAACGTTACTTTTAGTATTAAATGTGTTACTTTTAGTATTAAGAGTCACTTTTTAGTTTTTAGTATTAAGAGTGTTACTTTATATTTTAATGAGAATTATAATAAATTTCCCTTTATAGTGTCACTTTTAACCTTAAAATGTATCACTTTTCTCGTTTCAACGGAGCTGACAAAGGATTAAACTGTAAGGCGTGGAAAATATAAGAATTTCGACGGAAAACCTTGAAAGTGTAGGGACACCGGAGCAAAATGAGCAACTTCTCATTAATGTGCAAAACATATTAATTCTATGACTTATGGGAGTCGAACCAAATACCTCCCACCAAACCATAAGTATCAAGTGTAAAGCATCTTGACTGACTTTGTTTTTATGATTTTTAGTAAAATGCTATTTATTTATTATGACCCTCAAATTCTTAAATGGAGCTTCGTCCTACACAAGTATTTATCTTTTTGTATTAGAGTAAAAAATGGCTATGGTTGTTTTAATTTTTTTATTATTTTTGTTTTACTAAAATATAAGAAAGGATATAACAAATGAAAATAAACAACTATAATCTAATCACCCCACATTTATAAAAAGTAAACAAAAAAAACATCATTTAAAAAACTTGTGACTTCAAACCTGACAAGAATCTTAAAGCCAACCCAATAATTGGAAAAAGAAGTTTCAAATTAAAAAAAGAAAAAGAAACACTAACCAACTAGATTTTGAATATAGAGGCTCAAAATTATGAATTTACACAATTAATTAATCTGATTAATACAAAATCAAATTATATGAGAAACATTGAATATGGTGATGAATAAATATGGGGTTGCTTAATACAACACATGAGAAATGCTTCATGCAGCACTCGCGTTTTTCTTCCAATTTTGCCCTTATTCATAACCTTCATCATTAAAAAAAATAAAAAAATAAAAAAATAAAAAGATACTTTTGGCAATATTTACTTTCGGTCCCCTTTTGGCATTATTGTTTCAACCGCTATATTACTCTTTATTTTTTCTTCGGAAAAAGGTACTTTTTGGAGTAAAAGACTATGATACCTCTAATAAATAAAAACCACGCCGAATCATTTTGACTATCTAGACTTTATATCTAAACATATAATTTTATACACTTGCTTCCAAGATAAGATAAATAGACAAATAATGTAAAAATTAAAATAACCCCTAATTCCAATTTTATTGATGGAAATAAAGGAGTGTTATATTTCTCATTTAGTGTTTTTCAATGGGGGTGAGTTTTTTTATTTCTCATTTAGTTTTTATTTCTCATTTAAAAAGAGATTATTAATTGATTTAGAAAAGATAACTTTTAAAACAATAATATTTTACAGAAAGTAGCTTAAACCTTAAGCCCAAAAGGCAATTTTTAATTCTTTTTCCACAATGCAGTGTAAGTCATATCGGTGAGTCTTGATTTGTTTGTTGTATATCAACTTGGTGAGGAATTATATATTATGATTCTTTGAATATTTTTCCACATTACTCCCAATTTTCTTCTTTTTTTAAATTTTAAAGGCTTTTATAAAGTGAAAATAAAACGTTAAAATGAAAGGAAAAATCTCATGCTCAAGTGATATTCACTTCGGTCCCCCTTTGGCATTATAGTTTATCAACTATTACAATACTTTATATTTTTTAAATCGAAAAAAGCACTTTTGGGGGGTGAAAATACTATGATACCCTTGATAAATAAAAAACATGACTCATCGTTTAGACTACCTAAACTTTATATCTATACGTATAATTGTATACACTTGCTTCCAAGAAAAGATAAATAGAAAATAAAGTAAAAATAAAAATAGCTCCTTATTCCAATTTTATTGATGGAAAGAAAGAAGTGTTATATTTCTCATTAAGTGTTTTTCAATGGGGTGAGTTTACTTATTTATCATTTAGTTTTTAATTCTCATTTAAAGAGAAATTATTAATTGTTTAGAGAGTTGACATCATTCAAGTCTATAACCACAATTAATGGATGTATACATCATTTATATGTATAATTTTATACACTTGCTTCCAAGATACAATAAATAGAACAATAATGTAAAAATTGAAAATAACAACTCAATCCAATTTTATTGATGGAAAGAAATTAGTGTTATATTTCTCATACTGTTTTTTTTTTCAATGGGGTGAGTTTTTTTTTTAATTTCTCATTTACTTTTTATTTCTCAATTAAAGAGAGATTATTAATTGATTTAGAGAGTTGACATCATTCAAGTCTATAACCATAACCGGGAAACATACATCATTTATATGTATAATTTTATACATTTGCTTCCAAGATAAGATAAGTAGAAAATTATAATTTTAATGAAAACAGTCCCTCATTCCAATTTTATTGATGGAAATAAAGGAATGTTATACGTCTCATTTAATGTTTTTAAATAGGGTGAGTTTTTTTATTTCTCATTTTGGAAATGATCATAAGAAAATAATATAGTTTCAAGATAATTTTGTTGAAGTCTTTTGAATGAGATGTATTAAAGTCTTGTATTATTTTGTTTGTTTTCTTTAATTTAATAGTAATATAAAAGATTATGATGAAGAAAATGATGCTCCCCACCATTTTAATAGTGGAGGTTGGTTCAGAGTTTGTTATTTCCGATTTCAATTCCTCATCTATCAAATATAACATTTTGGTGGTGGTGTTTTGATTCCAAAATGTCACCGACACCATCTGATCATAAAATTTCATTCAAATTAAAAAAAAAATCCACTGATGGTGTTTTACGCAATGTCTATAAATAAAAGTCATGGTCAGTCATTGTCTAACGTAGACTTCTTTTGAAAAAAACATGTTTTTAGTAATGGCCAGTTGTATGTTGTTTTGTCCAGAGTTACTAATCCTAAGGGTCTTCAAATTTTGGTAAGCGATACTCATAGTGATAGTTGTAATAGTCGTACATGTTCAACGACAAATATTGTGTATAAAGAAGTATTCCAAAATTTATAATATTTTTTTTTCAAATTTATGTGATTTTTCTATATTTAATTTTATTGTTTATTAATTTTTTTTGTTCGTATTAAAGTTTTTTATGTTATATTATTCAACTTAAATTGTTTATATAATTTTACACACGTGTACAAACCGTGCAACACACGGATGCACCACTAGTATCAGTTAATTTCACAAGTTGATATAGACTAAAAGTGATTAATTTATTATCAATTTGGAGGGTCAAATATGTCGATATTTAGAATTTTTTCAACTTTACCCTTTACATTAATATATATATATATATATATATATATATATATATATATATATATATATATATATATATATATATATATATATATATGGTGACTATACTTAAAGCATTTTTATATTCTAGTTATGACCAACTCTAAAAATACTTAATTATTAAATTTAATAACTGTGGACTTTTCGAGTGGAACGAAGGAATTACCTAATTAGTACCACGTGATCTTTAGAATGAGATGAAATATTTAAACAAAAATGTTTTGATCTGTATCATTTTCAATTACTAATCATATTAATTTGTTCATTTCAAAACTAACTTTAAAATAATTCTTTTAATACACTATAATTATGAAATAAATTTCCCCTAAAAGTCTTGTTATATATAGCCCTTAGCCAGATACAAATCCCAACAAACACTTCCCATAAAGATTCTGTTACCCAAATTCAAAACTTCTCTCTCTCTCTCTCTCTCTCTGATAAACATCTCTGCCACCACCACCAAATGGCACCGGAAATCACAAATCCATATCCCATCAAAACAATAGTTGTACTAGTCCAAGAAAACCGCTCCTTTGATCACATGCTAGGCTGGATGAAATCCCTCAACCCAGAAATCGACGGTGTAACCGGCACGGAATCAAACCTCATTTCCACCACCGCCCCCAACTCCATCCCAATCTTCTTCGACTCCAACTCCCTCTATGTCGATCCCGATCCCGGCCACTCCATCCAAGACATATTCGAACAAGTCTTCGGTACCCCGTGGAACCAAAACTTGTCCTCCACGCAACAACCCAAACCAACCATGCAAGGGTTTGCACAAAACGCGGAGAGAATCCAAAAGGGTATGTCCGAGACGGTGATGAGTGGGTTTAAACCGGAGGCGGTGGCGGTGTACAAAGAGCTGGTGGAGGAGTTTGCGGTGTGTGACCGGTGGTTCGCGGCGGTGCCCGCGTCAACACAGCCGAATAGGTTGTTTGTGCATTCAGCGACGTCGCATGGAGCTACTAGTAATGATACTAAGTTGTTGATTGAAGGTTTTCCACAAAAGACTATATTTGAGTCTTTGGATGAAGAGGGTTATAGTTTTGGGATTTATTATCAGTACCCTCCTGCTACACTATTTTACAGGTAATAATTCCAAAAAAAATTATCGTCCCAAATTACAGTATTAGTTGATACTTATATTTTCAAAAGTTGACTTTTTATACATAAATTAATTCCCTGACAAGTCACAAGTGACAACCACTTTAGAATATAATGCAAGTATATATTGCAACATAATACTCGTTCCTAAATTATTGTTCTAGTTGATTTGGTATACTGATTAAGAAAAAAATAATTGATTTGATTATTTATATTGGTCTAATGTGTAATTTTCTTTAAACCCCATTTGTATATGACTTATAATTAAAGTTGAGTGAAAAACTAAGGGTAAAGTGGTAAAAGTGATGTTCTAAAATTATAAGTTTCAAATTTGATAATTATTTTGAAACGGACGAAAAATAAAAAGATACGATAATTTAGGGCCAAGAGGGAGTATTTATTTTTCATTAGATCTTTTTTTGTATGATTATGTGAAAGGGAAATTAATGGGATCTCAAAATAGATGGAAACGTAAAACAAATTACAAATTTTAGGGTTAATTATTTTACATTTATGTTATTATTGAATGGTCACTTTACGTTTGATTTTGTTCTCACCATTAAGCATGTAGATGCTAATTAGAGATTGATCTAACTTAAACATATATCTTATGCTTGAGAATGCATCTGCGTTGAAATTTGGTTGAGAGTTTTATTGTTCTCGTAGTCCTACCCGACTCAAGTATAATACTTGGACTAGGCCCAACAATATATAATTTGGAAAACAAAAAAAAATGATTTAGGTCTCGTTTTGTGCAGCATTTAGAAAACACAATTTTTCAATACGCAACGTTTTCAAAACGGTGTTTTTTTTTGTAAACACGTTTGAGAAACCATTTCAAAACGCTATTTTCATAAAAATAGTTGTTGTAAACGCAATATAGTTTTAAAACCCTGCACACTTTTAAAATATTGCGTTTTAAAACACAAACATTTAGTTTTCACCACGAAGTACAAATTTAATGGGTAAGATAATTGCCACAGTGATTCAGTTCCAAAATATGCTTCTTTATATAACTTTATATGAATATTTAAATAAAAGATTTGACACTGTATTTTTTTTAATTAATGAGACTCATTGCTTTTCCTATCTCATACTAATATTAAAAGGGATAATATATATAGTTTATTAATGAAGTTATTTTTTAAAGAAAACAAAGCTTCATTTATTTTGATTTTTGACCCATCTCAAAATAAACAAAAAAAACTTTTATTTTGAAACGGAAGTAGTAACATTTATTTATTTAATCTTAATTTGATATTATTGACATCATCTTGCCATTAATCACCAACCCAAACGTGCATGGTTGAATAATTTACGGTATTGACCGATTTATTATCGTAACATTAACGATAATAAATGTGTCACTAAATCTTCACAAAATCTTTCTCACCTAACTATTAAAAGAGTGGTTACGAAATAGTGGCTACAAATTGTTGTGTAATTTAATTATGTAAATAAATATAACGATAATCGTATTGGCAAGAAAAAACAATTGACTTGATTATTTATATTGGTTTAATGTAGTTTCCTTTAAAAGCTCATGTATATGTGACCCATAATTAAAGTTGAAAAAGTGTAAAGTGAAAGTGATAAAAAGTAATAATAATTATTATGGATAATTTATTGGAGTATTTATTTATTAATTGGCTGGGTTTAGCTTTTGTAATTTGAAAATATTTTATTAAGAATAATAATGTACTTTCGTAGTTGACATTTTAGGGTTTAATAATGATTTCTAAGAGTATTTCGTAAGGAGAAATAAAGGAATATACGTGTGGCATATAATTATGCTTTTGAAATGCTTATCTTTAAATTAGGCGCTTTTCCATACTTATTTTAAGAAACACGCAACCAATAGGTGGTTGCTATTTATCTTTTCTTTATCCTTTTCAGATTTTTTTATTTAATGGGTTGTTGAAGTGTAATATTCTCATCCTATATTGGTATGCGTGGAATTTGTGTGTCATTTGACTGTCAGCAATTGCTAGTGGACAACAACATGGTGTCCTTTTGGGTTGGGTTTCTGGTTGACTTAGTTTCCTTTGTTTTACGTTTTTTTAAAAATGATTTTTAAAAAGTAAAAAGATTTTAATTTAAGGTGTTTGGTAAATTTTTTAAAAATATGTTAAAAAATATTTTTGGGTGTTTGACAAACGCACGGAAAAAAATATAAGAATAAATACAAAAACTATATTCTAATATTAATACTCATATTGAAGGTAAAAAAGTATTGAACTTTAAGTAATTTTTCTTTAATAACCCTCAATTTGTCATTAGTGGTGTTAAATCAATAAGGTCCATATTTTTTCAATCTCACGATTACAAATAAAAAAAATTGATAATTTATTTGAAAATTGTTTTTTTTTAAATGGATAATGTTTGGGATGTCCCTTAATAATATAGTGAATACTAATATTAGAATGTAGTGAGTATTTATTAAAATTCTAATTTATAAATAGTTTGCACAAACTCCATTTATATTTCTAAACAATTTATTTGTTGAGTGAAATATTGTGCATGCATGTAAATATGTGTAATTGTAGAAGGGGCAAAGCGCGGTGCTTGAACATTTAGAAAATGACTTACGGAAAATAAATATGTATGTCATTTTCCTGAAAATAAAACTTCATTTTCTGTTGACTCGGAAATTTTTTTATGTTAACTACATTTTCCTAAGTAACCAAATACCGAAAAATGAGGAAAAAATTTTCTAAGATTCATTTTATGTGAAACAAACGGAATCTTAATTAGTTGACTTAGGTTCTTATCCATGAACTTTTTAATTAAGCTTGTGGTGAGCCTAGTATAGACTCAGGTGTTTAGTGGGTTTAATGAGTCGGTGCATTATTGGTTAACTCGGGTGTTTAGTAGGTTTAGTGAGTCGGATAAATCATTTTTAGCAAATGATCGGCTACAAAAGGTGTTTAGTGAGTTAGTGCATGGATATGCGTAGAAACCCTCATTTGGGTCCAAGGGTGTTATATA
Source organism: Codonopsis lanceolata (assembly GCA_013146195.2). Classification (NCBI taxonomy): domain Eukaryota; kingdom Viridiplantae; phylum Streptophyta; class Magnoliopsida; order Asterales; family Campanulaceae; genus Codonopsis; species Codonopsis lanceolata. Next base: position 35,905,897 of record CM028381.1, on the reverse strand, counting down.
CATTTTATCATAATGAGGACATTCCTAAAAAAAATCAAAAATAAATATTTATTTTTAGACGAATGGAGTAAGAAAATAGAACATGTAGGTTCCATTTGTTTTAGTTTACACCAACGATCCGTAAATCACACTAAGTAGGTCTATTGTTTTACTTATGTGACAATTGACATTGAATCAAGTTTATTTATTTTTATTTTTAATGGTAGTCAGGAACCTTAGACAGTTGAAATACTTGAAGCATTTCCATCAATTTGATGTTGATTTCAAAAGGCACTGTAAGGAGGGGAAGCTACCAAACTATGTAGTAATCGAGCAAAGGTATTTCGACCTAACAATCTTACCGGGAAACGATGATCACCCTTCTCACGATGTTTTCGAGGGTCAAAAATTCATCAAAGAAGTATACGAGGCTTTAAGGTCGAGTCCTCAATGGAATGAAATGTTGTTCATTATCATATATGACGAGCATGGTGGATTTTATGATCATGTACCAACTCCGGTCACCGGAGTTCCTAGTCCCGATGACATTATTGGTCCAGAACCATATAACTTTCAGTTTGATCGTCTAGGTGTTCGGGTTCCGGCCATAATGATTTCACCATGGATTGAACGTGGAATAGGTATGTGTTTTGCATTGTTTTGAGTAATAACGTTGTTAAGTTACTAAACAAATAATTCAAATCGCAGTTGTGCATGGACCATCAGGGCCTTATCCTACATCTCAGTTTGAACATTCTTCAATTCCGGCAACCGTGAAGAAGATTTTTAATTTGAAAGAGTTTCTAACTAAAAGAGATGCGTGGGCGGGCACATTTGAAGGTGTTCTGAGTAGACAAACTCCAAGAACAGACTGTCCAGGTAAATTAATCTTCACATATCATATATTTGATTTTCCATTATTAACTGGTGAAATTTTAAAGATTTTAGTTAACATATCTAAATTTAAGTGCTCGAAAACTGAATTAGGAATGTAAATCTCAATGGTGATTATGCAATATCCCAATCCACATCTATTAGAACTTATATTGATGTGATCTCGCTTGGGAGGATTCGAACACATTGATTAAATACGATCGTTCTAAAGGTTTGCTTGACTTAACACAATGACTTTAGTTCCAATATTTTCTCACTAACTTGTGAGATTGTAATTTACATTATATATAATGGGTTACATAATAGGATAAGGATTACAACATATTTGAATATATACAAAATACAATTCAATAACCACTTTAAGGCTAATGATATTTTTGACTTGATATACCCCCTCAAGCTGAAGGTGAGACAACATGAACCTTGAGCTTGTCACGAAAGAACTGGAAACGAGCTGTTGGAAGACCTTTTGTTATGATATCAGCAAGTTGATCATTTGTGGATATGAATTGAACCTGTAAATCCTTGCGAGCCACTTTATGACGAACAAAATGAAAATCGATTTCTACATGCTTGGTACGGGCATAGAAGACTGGATTGACAGAGAGATATGTGGCACTGATGTTGTCGCACCATAAGACGGGAGAACAATAAACTGGAATCTAAACCTCGAAGAGTAAAGATTGCAGCCATGTTATTTCTGCAGTAGCGTCTGCAAGGGCCTTATACTCAGATTCGATGGAGGAGCGAGCAACGGTTCGTTGCTTGCGAGAAAATCAGGAAATAAGGTTGGTACCTAAAAAAATAGCATAACCCCCGGTAGATTTTCGATCATCTAAGCAGCCTACCCAATCAGCGTCAGAAAATGCATGAATGTCATAGGAGGGAGATTTGGAGATAAAAAGGCCATGATTTCGTGTGCAACGTAAGTAGCGCAAAATGCGCTTGACAGCAGCCAGTGACTTTCAGTAGGGGCATGCATTTACGGGCATACCTTGTTAACAGCGAATGCGATATCAGGGCGGGTTAAGATGAGATATTGTAGTGAACCAACAATTTGACGATATTTGGTAGGATCAAAGAACGGAGAACCCCCTGTCTTTGTTAATGTATTAGTTGTAGAGATGGGAGTAAGTATATGTTTACTTATGGACATACCAAACTTGACAAGAAGATTGGTGATGCATTGACGCTGGGAAAGAAGCAAACCTGTGGGAAAAGTGAGGGCTTCAACACCAAGAAAATAATGAAGCGGACCTAAGTCCTTAAGGGAAAATTCTCGGCCAAGGTAGAGATAAGAGAAGTAACTGAATCTCAGCCATTGCTAGTCACTAGAATATCATCCACATAAATGAGGGCATAAACTACAATAGAACCATGTGAAAAAATAAACAAAGAAGAATTTGTTTTCTTCGAGGCTACAAAGCCTTGGGTGAGAAGAAATTGTATGAGACGATGAAACCAGGCTCACGGAGCCTGTTTGAGGCCGTATAAGGACTTATGCAGTCTGTACACATGTTTGGGATGAAGAGGGTCCTCAAAGCCTTGGGGTTGTTGCATGTAGACTTCTTTGTCGAGGACACTGTGTAGGAAGGCGTTATAAACATCAAGTTGGCGAATTTGCCAACCACGTAAACATCAATGGACAAAACAGTGCGGATGGTGGTGGGTTTCACGACAGGGCTGAAAGTTTCATCGTAGTCAAGATTGTACCATAAATGAAACCCCTTTGCAGCCAAGCGCGCTTTATAGCGCTCGATGGTACCGTCGGTTTTGTGTTTGGTACGATAAACCCACTTTGAGCCAACAACATTTTGTGACAAAGAAGGTGGAACTAAAGACCAAGTGTGGTTGTGAACCAAGGCGTTGAAATCATTCGCCATCGTTTGTCGCCACTGGGGTATTTTATTGGCAGTGGAAAAACAAGTGGGTTCGGCAGAAGGTGCGGCATCGATAAGAAGAGCAAACGATGGAGAAGACTGGGGCATATGTCGAAGGCGCATATGAGGAGCGGGTGGTTGGGGAGGAGAAGGTGTCGGGACATGAGATGAGGTTTATTACGCAGAGAGGAATAGTGGCAGTAGGAGAAGGAAGAGGGCCATGCATAGGAAAAGGTAGACTCACAGATGGTTGTAGACGAGAGAAGGGATGAGCCTCAGTTGGTGGTGGAACTGAAGGAGAAGGAAAAGCGTGAGACCCATGATTATTAGCCAAAGTAGTGTGGTGGCTGGTGTGTGTCAAGGAGGGTGAGGCAGTGGGGCTTGAAGTGTGGGCTTGAGATCGTAAGTTGGAGGGTAGAGAACCGAGTGGTGAGGCACCAACCGAGCCATTAGGAATTGAGATGGATGCCCATGGTTGATTATGGGACGCAATAGACGGTGGTGGACCGAGAACAGATGTCCCTGAAAATGGGAAAGAGAATATGTCGAAGCAAACATGTCGAACAATATATGTATGATTAGTTTGCATGTCGAAGCAACGATAACCTAAATGGGATGAGTTGTAGCCAAGAAATACACAAGGAGACGAATGTAATTCCATTTTGTGTTTGTTATAAGGTCGTAAATATGGAAAACACGTGCACCCAAAAACTTTTGAAAAAGAATAGTTGGGTGTGGAATGAAAAAGACATTGGTACAGAGATACGCCACGAGTGATTGGTGATGGCATACGAATAATTAAGTACACTGCCGTCTCGAAGGCATAATGCCAAAATCGATAAAGAATGGAGCCTTGAGCTCATAAAGAGAGTCCAGATTCAATAATATGACGATTTCTACATTCAACATTTCCGTTTTGCTCATGAGTGTCGGCACAAGAAAGACGATGATCGATGCCAAGTTGGGCAAAAAAAATATTTAATTTGTGGAATTCTCCACCCCAATCAGTTTGAACATGTTTGATTTTAGTGTCAAATTGACGCTCGACAAGAACTTGAAAGCGAAGAAAGATAATAAACACTTCAGATTTATGAGACATGGGAAAAAACCAAATATATTTAGAAAAGTCGTCAACAAATATTACAAAGTAACGATGCCCATAAGATGACATAGTAGGGGAGGGACCCCATACATCACTGAAAATTATATATAATACAGAGCTACTATGACGATGAGTAAGTGGGAGGGATAAACGAGCAAATTTTCCCAACTGACAAGCGGAGCAAAGCGACTTGTATGTTGACGACGAACATGGTAATTTATTTGAGTTTATTATCCGCCGAAGGACATGTAGATGCGGATGACCCAATTGACGATGTCAACACTCGATAGACACTTTATTAGCAGAGAAGGCAGAACCATCGACACTAGAGGCTGGAGACGTAAGAGAGTAAAGGCCATTGCTACTCGGTATGGTGAGTAGTGTATCCCGAGTATTGCCATCCTTAACAAGAAAATAAGAAGGATGAAATTCAAACAGAACATTATTATCACGACAAAACTTTTGCACATAAAGTAAAGGCTTATAAATGGAAGGCACATGAAGGATATTAGACAGATGAAGCGAATGAGTAGGAGAGGATAAAGAGGATGAACCAAATGAGCAATATCAAGATTCTTATCATCACCAACTTTGACGTGATCATTACCAAATTATTCATCGAATTGAGAGAGACTAGCTAAGTCTGGGGCAATATTATGTGTGGCACCGGTATCCGGAAATCAGTTAAAAAACTTAGGATTGTGTGATCTATGGGTGAGATGAGCCGAGGGATTAATAGTGTGAGAGTAACGTTGGTAACACTTATCAGCGGTGTGATTGTGACAATGACAAATTTGATAGGTTGGAGTGGAGGATGAGCCAGGGAAGAACTGAGAAGAATTGGTACGAAATGGGTGAGACTCGCGAGAGTTAAAACGACTTCGACCATGACCACGAGAGAACCAGCCACGACCCCTACTACTGGACTAAGAAAAGGCCCCATGAGAAGAGGCGATTGACTGAGTGAGGTTGGTAATGGGTGAGGATTGGGAGTCTGACACTATAGAAGAAAGAGAGGAGGAAATAAGTAGAGGGGAGTTTGTTGGCATGTAAGAGTTCATGGCTGAGAATGAGAGCATGAAGTTCAGGATACGACACAAGGTCTGGACGGGGGGAGAGAGTTGTCACAATATCGGAGAAATCAAACGGTAGACCACGAAACACATAGATATTGAAATCACCCGGGTCAATAGGGCGACCTGCTGCCAGGGCTGTTCCTGACATTTCAAAGGTCTGGGGCAAAATAACGAATAAGGGCCCCAACGAATCGATAATACACAATTGTATAGTTGTGAATACCAATAACAATTGAAACTTTTAATTTTCAAATAAATTTCTTAATGCATTAAACACAATATATTAAGTTTTCATTTTATAAATCTCTATAAAAACATCAAATTTCAGTTCAAAACTCTCATCTACTAACAAAGTTTTCGTCAATTGAACTACGGGAAGAGGAACTGTCGAAAGTTGAATTGAAGGTGGAGTGGAAAATTTGGTGGTCATAGTATAGAGAAGACTGAAGAGATTGAGAATCTCGAGGTCGAGGGTTTGTTGTTTGCCGTTGATCGTTCCATCCTTCTGTCGGACTGTCCACCCTAAGTGCCCTTTCGTCTAATCGTCTGCCGGCTGTCGCATCATGTCGTCTTCACAACTAAGTCGTTTCCAATTGGCAATTTCCCATCCCTTTTACTCCTTCCGTCCCCAAATTATTGTCTTCCTTTCCTTTTTCGTCCGTCCCAAAATAATTGTCTTGTTTGAAACATTTCTTTTTAGGACGACAACATTTACCACTTCACCCTTACTTTTTAATCCTACTTTAATTATTGGCCATATACATATGGGCTTTAAATAAACTACACATCAAACTAATATTAATAATCCAGTCAAATGTGTTTTCTTAAACCATTCACCAAGTCCACTAGGACAATAATTTAGAGACGGATGGAGTAATATTTATTAATTTTACACACACACACACACACTACATATTAAAAAAAATTGGGCCCCTAATGTTTTTAGGTCCTAGGCAGTCGCTCCTTTAGACTATGCCCAGGAACGGCCCTACCTGCTGTGGAAAGCTCATCCGCATAACCTTTGGCACGTTGGAGATAAGGGGTGATAGAATCATCCTTTTGATCGAGACTATGAAGACGATTATGAATAGCTATTGGAGGGAGATGAGAGAGTTGATTCCAACGTAGTCCAAACAGAGTGAGAGGTGGTTAGGTCGACAACGAGAGGTAATACCTCTTTGGTAAGGGATGAGACTAACAACGTGAGTATGGCTTGATCTTTGAAGGTCCAAAGGTTGAACTCAGGGTTGGGTTGGTCAGGTTTACTGGTAGCAGAGACTGTAGGTGGTAGAGGGGGATGGGAGCCGTCAACGAAGCTGGTAAGGCTTTGATTCCGAAGGGGAGAGGAAGAATCTGGGTCTTCCAGAAAAGGTAATTGGTGGACGTTAACTTATTTCAAAATTATTTCAAAATCTTTCCTTATTTTTGTATAGTCAACATTACTTTATTTAAGCTGTAAGTTGTTTAGGAAAGAAATTCTTGTGCATTGTAAAATTGATTGACTGGATCAATCATAGAGATAGATTACCATGTAGAGGGCTGCCGGATCAATCATAGAGATAGATTACCATGTAAAGGGCTATATAGGCTGTAATGTAAATCAAAAAATCTGGTTCGGGTTCTAGTCTGTGTTCTCTTTCTTCGGTTCGTTCGTGTCTTTCTCTTCTCGCTCGTATCTTTCTCTTTTCTGTTCTGTGTCTTTTATGGTATCAGAGCTCCTAACGAGCCATGGAAGATGATTCAGTTACTTCATCCAAAACCACGGGTGCTTCTCCCTCCAACTCTCAGACCTCTCCTCAAAACCCAAACTCTCTTCCCCTCTTTCTCAATATACAATCGTACATGGGTCATACTCACCTTACAGCAGAAAACTACTTGAATTGGAGCTCCCTTTTCAAGTCAGTTCTGCAAACCCATAAACTAATGTATACCATCACCACACCAACAAACCCACATACTCCTTACCTTTCCGATAAGACAACTCCAAACCCAGAACATGACCTCTTTGCCCAAGCCTCCGGGCTAGTTGCAGGCTGGATTAAAGCCACAGTCACGTCCAAAATCCAACCTCGTGTTAACCCTTGTGAAACTGCAATCGAGGCATGGGACATTCTTGCTAAACGATTTGGAGGTACCTCTCGAGTCCACATACAAAAACTTCGAGACGAGTTGAACTCTCTTTCTCGTCCTTCGGACATGTCTATAGATGACTACCTTCTTCGTGCTATCACCCTTGTTGACTCTCTCGCTAAGGCCGGCGAAATTGTGTCCGAAGATGAAGTTCAACGTAGGATCTTGAATGGTTTGGGACCCTCTTACAAAGAGTTCATCACTACCCAAAATAATAAACCCGCCGTCACCATCGATGAACTTCAGGACCTACTTCTTCAAGAAGAGGATCTTCAACTTAAATTTACCAACCTTTCCCTCAATTCTACCACCGCTCTTGTTGCCTCAACCACAACCAACCCGAAACCAAACTCTACCTCAACCACAAGTTCGCCTAATAATCATTCCCAACACCATAGTTACCAAGGAAACAGCCAATCTTTCCACTCGGGTAGAGGGCACAATAGTGGAAACCGGGGTGGAGGGAGGTCGTGGTGGAAAAATAAAGGCCGGGGTGGCCAAGGACGTGGCCTCTTGCCAACTCCCCCACATCAAAACATTCCTCGATATGTACCACCAAACCCATTTGTTCACATTGACTCCACATCTATCTGTCAACTATGCCATAAGTCTGGTCATCTAGCCCCACAGTGCCATGATCGTGCCAACTTTGCCTATACAGCCCAATCCAGTCCTGCTCCATATCCTATTCCCTATACATACCCTTACCAACCATATCCCACACCTTACCCCTTTTCCCAAGCACCCACTAATGGTTTTCCTTCGGTAAATGTAGCATCTTCCATGACTCCGTCGTTCGTTCTCGACTCTGGGGCCACCAATCATATGTCTCCATCCACAGACAATATGTCTCATGTTGCTCCATATTCAGGTACTGATTCAGTTACCGTGGCTAATGGAACCAGTGTGCCTATATCTTGTATAGGCCAGTCCTCTTTTCTTGGTGGTAATCGCGTCTTTAATTTACGAAATGTTTTATGTGTTCCTCACATGCACAAATCCTTAATTTCTATTCGTAAATTTTCTCTCGATAATAATTGTTTTTTTGAGTTTGACGGTTTTGGTTTTCGTGTGAAGGACAATCAAACGAAGCAGACCATTCTTTCTGGCAATAGTTCCGACGGGCTTTATCAACTACGTTTCGATTCCACCTCCACATTCAATCCGCTTGCTCTTATCGGGGAACGTGCCTCGTCCTCTACGTGGCATTCTCGTCTCGGTCATCCCTCTTCTCAAATTTTCGAGTCTTTGGTAAAACAGTCTCGGATTCCGATTAGCGGATCCGTAAAAAATAATGGTGTGTGTCATGTTTGCCCAATGGGCAAGTCGTGTAATCTACCTTTTCTTTCTCGCACTTTTAATTCCCTACATCCTTTAGACATGCTACACTTGGATGTATGGGGGCCCTCTCCAATTGTTTCAAATTCTGGCTATCGGTTTTATTTGAGTATTGTGGATGATTTCTCTCGGTTTGTATGGATTTTTCCTTTAATTCATAAGTCTGATGTTACTTCGGTTTTCACCACCTTTAAAACTCAAATTGAAAACCAATTGTCCATGAAAATTTCTGCAGTTCATACTGTTAAAACTGTTCAGACAGATGGCGGTGGTGAATTTATGAATCGCCAATTTCTCTCTTTTCTTTCTCTGCATGGTATTCGTCACCAATCCACGTGTCCTTACACGCCTCAACAAAATGGCGTGGTTGAACGTAAACACAGACACATTGTCGAAATGGGTTTGTGCTTACTCGCTCAATCACAAGTCCCACAAAAATACTGGCTTGAGGCCTTCTCCACCGCCGTTTTTCTCATCAATAGATTACCAATGCGTCAACTGAACTATATCTCCCCCTTTCAAAAATTACTAAAGAGAGTCCCCGATTACCGGTTTCTTAAGTCTTTCGGGTGTTTGTGTTTCCCTCATTTAGTTCCCTATAATAAACATAAATTAATGCCCAAATCTTTACCATGTGTTTTTCTTGGCTATGATACTTTTCGTAAAGGGTACCGTTGTCTCAACTTGCAAACAAATCGGTTATATATTTCTCGTCATGTGTTATTTGATGAGTCTTATTTTCCGTTTGCTAGTGTTCCTGACTTTACAGGTTCAGTTCCTCGACCCAGATCGCCCATCCACCATGGTCATCAATTAGCCCATGCACCTCAGCCCACTCGTCCAGCTGCTGGACCGGTGTGTTCCTCACCAGCTTCCAGCCCAACGTGGTTTTGCAATACAGATCCTGTAGTCTCAGATCACTCCTCTCCCTCAGCGTCATCTCCAATCACATGGCCGTATCCTTCTCCATCTCCAGCCGCTTCATTGAGCCCTTCTCAAGAGTCGCCTACCTCCCTCTAGCAAAGAACCCGCCCTGCTTTCTCCATCAACACGTCCAGCCTTTGCAAACAGTCCCATCTCATGTGCACTCCAGGATGACGGGTCAAGTGACATATCTACTCCTCCTCTCAAATTCCGAAGTATTAATGAGCTTGTCTACAAACATCCCCTCCCCAAGGCCCTGGCAGCTATTGCAGAAGATTCTGTCAATTTTGAACCTCGCTCGTACAAACAAGCTGCTTTTCTTCCGCAATGGCAACATGCTATGCATGACGAGCTTGCTGCAATGCGCAAGACTGAGACATGGTCCCTTGTTCCGCGTCCTCCCGGAGTCAATGTTGTCGGTAGCAAATGGGTTTATAAGATAAAGCGGAAGGCAGATGGCACCATTGAACGTCACAAGGCTCGTCTTGTAGCCCAAGGTTACACCCAACAGGAGGGTGTCGACTACAACGAAACATATAGCCCCGTTGTCAAGCCACCTACCATCCGCACTCTTCTCAGTCTTGCTCACTCTCGGGGTTGGTCGATTGAACAACTAGATGTCAGAAATGTGTTTCTTAATGGTATTCTCCATGAAGAGGTGTACATGGCTCAACCTCCCGGGTTCACTGATACTACTTACCCGAATCATGTGTGTAAATTACACCGTGCCATCTATGGGCTAAAGCAATCTCCGCGGGCATGGTTCCAGCGCCTCCAAGCTTTTCTTCTTAGTTTGGGTTTCTTCAACAGCAAATCAGACAACTCGTTATTTATTCGACATAGTGGACCTGACATGGTGGCCATCCTAGTATATGTCGATGACATTCTTGTGACAGGTTCCTCCTCTTCTTCGGTCACCAAAGTCATCGATCAAATATGTGAGACCTTCGAAAGCCGTCGACTGGGTCCTCTAGGATATTTTTTGGGCATTGAGGCTATTCGCACAAGCACCCACCTTCATATAAATCAGTCCCGCTATGCCTCCGAACTTCTCCGAAAATTCAACATGGAGGGTTGTAAACCTGCTAAAACTCCCATGATTGCCGGCTCTCATTTAGATTCTACCACTGGAGACCCCTTGCCCGATGTCACTCTTTATCGTAGTATGGTTGGGGGCTTGCAATATCTCACATTGACTCGCCCCGACATATCCTTTGCAGTAAATCAGGCGTGTCAACATATGCATGCTCCACGCTCCTCCCATTTGCAGGCAGTCAAGAGGATCTTCCGCTTCATTAAAGGAACGATCACCATTGGTCTTATCTTTCGAGCCTCATCTGATCTCACTCTGTCAGCCTTTTCAGATGCTGATTGGGCAGGTTCTCCGACTGATCGTCGATCTACTACCGGGGCGTGTGTGTTTATTGGACCTAACCTTGTGTCATGGACAGCGAAAAAGCAGTCTACTGTCTCCCGTTCTAGTAGTGAGGCTGAATATCGAGCCTTGGCTACCACGGCTGCGGAGCTGCGATGGTTCTCATTCTTGTATCGTGAACTTGGTCTGTACCTACACGCCCCAATCATCCATTGTGACAACATCTCGGCTATTCACATGTCTCGGAATCCCGTATTTCATGCTCGAACCCGTCACGTAGACATTGACTACCACTTTGTGCGTGAATTACAACAGCGGGGTTTCCTTAGACTTCGTTACGTTTCTACACGGGATCAAGTAGCCGACGCCTTCACTAAAAGCCTAGCCCAGCCACGGTTACAACTGCTTTCAGACAAGCTGCAGCTTCGTTCTACTCCTCTTGGCTTGCGGGGGGGTGTGAACGTGTAAAATTATTTCAAAATCTTTCCTTATTTTTGTATAGTCAACATTACTTTATTTAAGCTGTAAGTTGTTTAGGAAAGAAATTCTTGTGCATTGTAAAATTGATTGACTGGATCAATCATAGAGATAGATTACCATGTAGAGGGCTGCCGGATCAATCATAGAGATAGATTACCATGTAAAGGGCTATATAGGCTGTAACAGAAATCAAAAAATCTGGTTCGGGTTCTAGTCTGTGTCTCTGTCTTTCTTCGGTTCTGTTCTGTGTCTTTCTCTTTCTGTTCTGTATCTTTCTCTTTTCTGTTCTGTGTCTTTTAAACTTAAGGGAAAGGTAGTGGTGAGAATTGCTAAGGGTGATGGGAGAAAACTTTGGGCTAGCAGGTGGGATCACAACATTAGATGACGTGGAAGTTGGAATGATAGGGTCAAACAAAGAAGGACTTGGGTTGGCCATAGGAATTCGTTCAATGCTCTGATACCAACTTAACACAATGACTTTAGTTCCAATACTTTCTCACTGACTTGTGAGATTGTAATTTACATTATATATAATGGGTTACATAATAGGATAAGGATTACAACAGATTTGAATATATACAAAATACAATTCAATAACCACTTGATATGATAAGATAAGGCTAATGATATCTTTGCCTTGATAGCTTGAATACAACGAAAAAGAAATGGATAGATGAGTCTCCCTTGACCCGCTAATCGCAATTGATTAGGAACCTCGGGATGCAACCGAAGCCCAAAAGACAATTGCCTAATGAACCCCGATTACGGAATGCCACAAGCCCGCGACTCTCAAGCTTGATAAGTTCAACATGTTCCAAGCATAACCAAGGAGGATCAAACCTCACAATATTAGTCATCACTAATAATCTAAAACTTTTATATCTCTTTAATATCTCAAATACAAGGTTGATCATGTTTATTTATTGGCTTACAAGGTTCAATAAAAGGACACAAATTCATGTTTTAGGAAACTCCAAAGGGTGGTGGAGAAAACAAAGTTCATTTGACTAAAAGATACAATCCCGTCTATTATGACCAACTTGTAGTATTTTGGGTCTAGCTCATTCAGAATTGAGATCCGTTTGATTTGTTGGAAACTAGACATCAAGGGATTTCTAACCATATATTATACACCTATTTTAGAGCTCTAGAACATCCTGGATAGCCCGTTGAAGTTGACTAAAAAATCTGTTCCACTTGAAAGACATGAATGACTGACTTTGGTCTTGAATTTGTGCTTCAAAAGTATTCTTTTTGTTGGGCACCCATGATGGATAACGGCCTCGGATGGATTGCATCATATATGTACATGGGACATAGTTTTGAATGGCTTGTGGTGTGCCTAATTGACCCAGTCACTTAGAGGGCTAGGCGTAACAGATTGAACTTTCATGCTTAGGGCATTGCATAAGGTATCAGATCGGATCCTGTCCAAAAATGTATTGGACACATCGAACTGGCTTGACGGGGACATCAAGGATTTTATAAGTGGTCACCCACTTCCGGTAGACATTAACGTTATTCATGGACTTTTTGGTGGATTTGTGTTTAGTTGTTCTAGTGCGTGGGTCATGCGTAATTAACGGATCGGGGCGTTACAAATTCTTTAGGTGAATATGCAATATTGTAAACAAACTATGATTTTGGTATTTACTAATTTATCACATTCAAATACAGAAACTTTGGCAGAGCCTGTGAAACTGAGAGAGGCGGATGCAAAAGAAGGTGGGAAATTAACCGAGTTTCAGGAAGAACTGGTGCAAATGGTAGCAACACTCTGTGGAGATCATAAAAAAGATACTTATCCTGACAAACTAGTGGAGAATATGACAGTTGTTGATGCTGTTAAGTATTGTGAAAAGGCATTCAAAGAGTTCTTGGACGAAACACGAGCCGGTGATCATAGTGCAGTACATAAATCTATCATTTCTGAACCGGATGTTCCTGTGACAAAGTCCAAGTCCAAGTCTTTTGCTAATAGATTTTTTTCATGTTTGGTTTGTGGCAATGAAGATTCTACGAAATAATTCATATCGTATTTCCAAAATATTAAGTTTTATTGTTTAGTATGAACTATACTCAAATAGATAAGGACTCATTTAGATTTTTAATATATTATTATGTTGGGATTATAATTTCGCTACTTAAAAATTTGACTATTGTAATTTATTATGTTGGATTTTGAATGTTGCTACTAAATAAATTTTGTGAGCAGGTTGCTTGGGTTTATTTATGGTGTTGAAGTTCAAATAAGTTTCTTAGTTTTTATATTGTTTTCTTAATTTACTTTATTAAAATGCTTTGAAAGATTATAACCAGCTCAGTTAAGGTATGTATATTTTTACATATACAATCAATTATGTTTTGAATAAAAAAATAAATTAGTTTTTTGACTTATTTTTGTTGTTGTTGTTGTAGGTTTAAGACCAAACTACTGAAGTTCCTTAAAATTATAGAAGCTTTTTTTTTTAATTTTTTTTAATTATTTTTAATGTCTTGAAAGGCTACAATTATATATATATGATGCATTTGGTGTGGCTCGAACAAATGGTGCTTTACAAGCTTTGAACACCGATCTCGATTGAGAGTAGTTAAGATCGTGGTGCCTAATAATCAACCTCTCGATTGTAAAGTCCAGGGTGTCTCTAGTGAGACTCGAACACCCAATCTCTCCGTTAGGAGAAGTGAGCAGTACCAGTTGAGCTAGAGCTCATTAGTCCTAAAATTATAGAAGCTAAAACCTCAAAGAAGGACAAATATGCAAGGTTGAAGCGACAGTTATAGTTAAGTAATCTACATAAAATTACAAGAGAATTAATTGAGTATGATATTAATTAAACAAGATAAAACATTATTGTATATTTTTTTAAAATTGTGTTGGGTTTTTAATTGCGCTACTTATATTTTGTGAGCATATTGTTATATTTTATAATTGGTGTTTAAGTTAAAATACAATTATTAGTTTTTATGAAGTTTTCTTTAATTTTCTTTATTTAAATGTTTTAAAAGATTACATGTAAAATCATCTATATATTCTAAATAAAAATAATTAAATGGCTTGCTAATCAAAATAAAAATATGTTACCAAACATAAACATTTGTTTGTTTATGAATGAAGAAAACATCATATACATGACTATGCTAATTAACAAGTTTGACCAAGTCAACTTAACTATGATACTCCATATATACTAAAATATTTTTTAAAAAATAGGATTAACAGAATTATATAATGCTAATATAAACATTTAGATTTAGAAAAATAACTGTAATTTAAATTGGTAGTATTACAGCCATAATTATTTGGTAAAATAATCTGGCATAATTATCAAATAAATTTGTAAAATGATTAACTAATTAATTTTATAACAGTAATAAAAACATAGAATTTAAGTACTCGGGCTTTTGGATAAGGCTTTAACAACAACGATGGATAAGTGAGTAGCTAAATGGGGGCTTTAACAACAACGATGGATAAGTGAGTAGCTAAATGGGGGCTTTAACAACAACGATGCCTCTGAAGAGGCTTGAACACCCGACCTCTCTATTGAGAGTTGTAAAGTCCAGGGTGTCTCTAGTGAGACTCGAACACCCAACCTCTCCATTAGGAGAAGTGGACAGTACCAGTTGAGATAGAGCTCATTAGTCCTAAAATTATAGAAGCTAAAACCTCAAATAAGGACAAATATGCGAGGTTGAAGCGACACTTATAGTTAAGTAATCTACATAAAATTACAAGAGAATTAATTGAGTATGATATTAATTAAACAAGATAAAACATTATTGTATATTTTTTTAAAATTGTGTTGGGTTTTTAATTGCGCGACTTATATTTTGTGAACATATTGTTATATTTTATAATTGGTGTTTAAGTTAAAACACAATTATTAGTTTTTATGAAGTTTTCTTTAATTTTCTTTATTTAAATGTTTTAAAAGATTACATGTAAAATCATCTATATATTCGAAATAAAAATAATTAAATGGCTTGCTAATCAAAATAAAAATATGTTACCAAACATAAACATTTGTTTGTTTATGAAAGAAGAAAACATCATATACATGACTATGTTAATTAACAAGTTTGACCAAGTCAACTTAACTATGATACTCCATATATACTAAAATATTTTTTAAAAAATAGGATTAACAGAATTATATAATGCTAATATAAACATTTAGATTTAGAAAAATAACTGTAATTTAAATTGGTAATATTACAGCCATAATTATTTGGTGAAATAATCTGGCATAATTATCAAATAAATTTGTAAAATGATTAACTAATTAATTTTATAACAGTAATAAAAACATAGAATGTGATGCGTCCAAAATCTTCTGAATGCACTAAATCTGTCCAACTGGATACCTGGCTTTCAACGTATCCGATAATCTCCAAAGCCCAACTCTGCAATTTGATAAATCAACCCCTAAACTAGGCAGGGGCACTCCCTGCAAAAGTCCTCCGGCGTGGGAATTAGCACAAGAACAAAAGTGTGTAAATAATTCAGCAGAGTTTTAGCTAGACAGTAAAAATCACGTACCTTCCCTCTTCATTTTGAGGGGTTTTTATAGTTGTCGGAGGATATAACCGTTCATAACTGCCCATTAATGATCATGGCATTAATGGCGGGCATATTAACTGCCCCATTAACTGCCCCATTAACCACAACGATCTAAATGGAGAATTTCCCGGACATAACCGTCCTCAACTGATAACAACTCTTGAATCCACGAGCACAACACCTCATGCTCGCAACATGCTTCTGCTCGCTGGTTAAGCCCCCAGCTCGCTGACATCTTCTTGCTAGGTAAAGGTCGAGACCCTGCTCGCGATGTACAAGAACCCTTTAATCTTCTTTTCACAGCTTTGATTTTAGAATGCTCGCTTGACTAAGTCGCGGTCATGTGCCTGGCATGTGACTTATGGCTTGGGCCAATTGGGCGGGCAGCTTAGTAGCCCCCTACTCCTTGTCTACCGAGTATTCATGCTCGAAGCGAGGAGGGCTACAAATTTCCCAATCATATCAGAATACGAGCTTTTACAAGTACACCGAGTTGCTTTTAATCAAAAGTTGAAGGTGGAAACCAGCCAAAAGGGTTTTTAGGGATACGAGCCATCACCCGCCGCCTGTGCACTTACACAGGCTCACTTCCCCATAAGCCATTAAATGCTGCCTCGATCCTTGAGCCACAATGATGAGAAAAATTCCCAAACAGCGGTTACCAGTCGATATAAAAGCCAAAACCTCTTCTCCATTTTGAACTTTTACCATCTTTCGAATTCTCTAAAGTAAGGTTCGTGAAAAGCCGAAGATTCAAGAGAGCATTCCCATCTCCGTCTACCGAGGATTGCCAATGTTTCACTCGCATCTGCTCACATGCCTTAGTAATTTTTTCTGAAAATTGAGTCCCATGATCAGACACAATTGCTCGTGGAGCCCCAAAACGACACCATATATGCTCATGAACAAAGTCGATCACATTGACCTCGCTAATGGTCGCCAAAGGCTTAGCCTCCACCCACTTGGTAAAGTAATCCACAGCGACCATTGCGTATTCAAACTTTGACCGAGCCACTGGAAATGGACCAATGAGATCTATACCCCACATATCAAGTGGCCACGACGCAACCACATGAGTCTACTCGGTAGAGGACAAGCGTGGTATGTATGCATAGCGTTGACACTTGCCACACCGACGAACATACATTTCGGCATCCCGCCTCAAAGTAATCCAATAGAATCCAGCTGCCAGGACTTTTTCTGCCAATGACCTTTGGCCCGAATGACCATCACATTTTCCTTCATGTATTTCTCCTAGAATGTCCTCAGTCATCTCTGGTCGCACACATCTCAACAATGGTCGGGTATAAGACCGTGTGTAAAGTATGTTATCCAAAATAACATATCGGCATGACCGCTTTTGAATGGTTCTAGCCTCCACCTTGTCCTTGGGCAAAGTCCCGTGCTCGATGTAAGCCTTCAGGTCATCTATCCAACACTTTGAAGCCGGCTCAATGTCCATGATCACCTCTTTTTCTATAACAGGAACCTCCAAATGCTCGATCATGACTTCTGGGTGCAAGGACTGAATCTCATCTTCAGCCATTTTAGATAAATAATCTGCTCGCATGTTATCCTCACGAGCTATTCGTACCAATTCCCAATAATCAAATTCCTTTAAAATCTCCTTCACCATCGCATAGTAACGAACCAAGACTGGATGATGAACAACATAATCACCTCGGACTTGATTCACAACCAATTGGGAATCACAATATACAATCACTTCTCGTACTCCCACATCCTGCACCAGCTCGAGCCCTGCGATCAATGCTTCATACTCGGCTTGATTATTAGAAGCTGGAAACTTAAAGCGTAATGCTTTTCAAACTCTACATCCTGCTCGGGTGGAACCAACACCAACCCGGCTCCACTCCCAAACCTGCTGGCCGGACCATCTACATGCAACTCCCAACAATATTATGGCCGGGGCTTTGGAATTGATGTACTTGCTGATGCTATTTTGGATGGAACCTCCTCCTCGCACGAATCCTTGAAGCTTGTCTCAGCTACAAATCTGCCAAAGCTTGTGCCTTAATCGCCCGACGAGGTTGATAATCAATATCAAACTCAGTCAACTCGATAGACCAAGTGAGCAGACGACCAGAAGAGTCTGGCTTGTGCAAGATTTTTCTAAGAGGCATATCAGTGTATACAATGATCGAATGCGCATAAAAATAAGCTCGAAGTTTCCGAGCAGCAACGACAAGCGAATAAGCCAACTTTTCTGCATTAAAATACCGTCCCTCTACAGCAGTGAGGGCTTTGGACACGTAATAAACAGGCTTCTGAACATTAAACTCTTCCCTAATTAACACGGCACTGCTTCTGCGTGGCCGCTAAATACACAAACAATTTTTCACACAGGGCCTAGGGCTACTCGTGCAAAGGAGGACTTCCCAGGTACTTCACTAACTACTCGAAGGCCTTCTGACATTCAGCTGTCCACTCAAACCCTTTGTTCCCACGAAGAACCTTAAAGAATGGCAAGCACCTCTCTGCTTACCTGGAAATGAAGCGACCCAGGGCTATCACCCTACCATTAGGCTTTTGAACATCCTTGATGCATCGGGGAAGCTTCATAGTAACCAATGCCTTTATTTTTTCAGGATTGGCCTCAATGCCCCTCTCAGTCACCATGAACCCCAGGAACTTGCCCGCTTTCACCCCGAACACACACTTGCTCGGGTTGAGCTTCATGTTATTTTTCCTGAGGTTGGCAAAGGTTTCGCCCAAGTCCACCGTATATTTGTGCCCTTTAGTATTTACCACCATGTCATCAATGTAAGCTTCAACATTCCTCCTGATCTGCGAGCTAAATATCAGATTCAACATTCTCTGATAAGTGGCTCCTGCATTTTTCAGACCGAATGGCATCATCTTATATGATCTGACCCCCTGGCTGCTTGGAAAGGCTGTCGAGCCTTATCTGCTCATTCATCTTGACTTGGTGATACCGGAGTAAGCATCAATGAAGGCGAGGAGCTCGAATCCCACTTATAGCGTCCTGACTTGTCAATTCGAGGTAAAGGATAGCAATCCTTGGGCGAGGCGGGGCCTTGTTCAAATCGGTGAAATCTACGCACATCCGCCACTTGCCGTTGGATTTTTTAACCATAACTACATTAGCCAACCAAGTTGGATAATGTATCTCCCCAATAATGCCCGCCTTGAGTAGCTTTTCAACCTCCTCCTTGATAGCTTGATCTTTTTCAACAGAATAAACCCTAGGCCGCTGTTGAATTGGCCGAAAGGCAGGATCCACATTAAGACGATGTAAAGCCACGGTCTCACTCACACCCTGCATATCCTCTGGCCTCCACGCGAAGACATCCAAGCTATCTTGGAGCTGTTTAATCAAGTTTGCTTGAGCTTCCACTGACAAGGCCTTTCCGATTTTTATTTTCTGCTCGGGGTAGGCAGAATTTATAACCACCTCCTCGAGCTCGTCCTGAGCCGTAAACTCTGGCTCATCTCGTATTTGGAATGTGTCACACTCCACCTTCTCCTCTTTCTCAGCCTGATCCTCAACCACGTCGAGCTGTTCTACATCCATATCCTCAACTTGTTTCACTTGTCCCTCCGACGTCAATGTCAGCAAAGGACCATCAAGACTCTCACCAACCTTTTCCGGAACCATACTTGCCTCATCATGCTGTTCAACCTGCTCCCCCGTCTTCAATGTCGGCAAGGAGCAAATGTCCTCACCACCAGTTTGATTCACAGGCAGGCTTACATCAACCTCGTGCTCGTTCTGCTCCCCCAACTTCAATGTCGGCAAAGAAATAGCATCCATCTCACGGTCTTCATTCACCATGGCTATTCTTGATGGGCCCCATGGTCACATGAGTCGTTTCCGTTTCCTGGTGCTTATCTTACGCTCGCCATCCTCCAGGGTCATCTTCTGCTTCTTCCGTTGAGTGTCGCGCACATATTCGAGCACTGCTCGAGGCTGACTTTCAATACACCCACTCCTTGATCAGTGTAGAACTTAACACGTTGATGTGGAATAGATGCAACCATCTGGAACTTGTTCATGCTCGGCACACCCAAGATAATATTGTAGGGAGACTTTAAGTCGATCACCATGAAAGTGATCTTCTCAACTCGCATCCGACTCCCTTCGCCAATAAAGACCTCCTCCGGCCCTGCTTAACCGGTACCTTATGATTAGTGAATCCCTCAACGTTCCATATGGCTTGAGTCGATCATCACTTCGGCTCAAGCCACGAAAACATGAGTAATACATCACATCCCTACAAGCAACGGTATCAACCAATATTCTATGCACGACCCATCCATCCACCAAGGCGAAAACGATCAAGGATTGCTCGCCTGCCACATTACTTGCCAACTTGCTGCGAGTAAATTGTATAGCTTCTTCTCAGCATGCAAAGCAGTTGGGCGATCCACAACTTTCGACAAAGAATAAATTTGTTTACCGAGCTGGGTCGGAGTGGGATCTTCATCCATTATTACATTGATCACCCCTCTGATTG
The DNA here is from genome assembly GCA_013146195.2 of Codonopsis lanceolata. Taxonomy (NCBI): domain Eukaryota; kingdom Viridiplantae; phylum Streptophyta; class Magnoliopsida; order Asterales; family Campanulaceae; genus Codonopsis; species Codonopsis lanceolata. Next base: position 35,885,656 of record CM028381.1, on the reverse strand, counting down.
GAGGGGCATCTCTTCGAGGAGCATTTCCTCTGTTTCCTCCATCTCTCTTGAAGCGATACAGCCGACCTTCATTGATTAATTTCTGAATGGTCTTCTTCAGTGGCCAGCACTCTTCTGTAGTGTGCCCATAATCATCATGATAGGCACATCGCTTCGTCTTATCCCGAGCATCGGCTGTCTCAGGATTCATACGAGGTGGGCGAGGAAGCTCATCTCGAATCTCGTACATGATGTCTTCGCGCAGCGTATTAAGCGGGTAAGATCTGCTTCACGAAGAAATTCTCTTGGTCGGTCATATCTTGACTTGCCTTTATTATAGCCTCCGCCCACGGCCTGACCATTCCCCTTGGAATTTCCAGCAGCATCATTATTCTCTTTCTTCTTTTATTTCTTTTCTCCCGGCACACCATTTGAGCTGCATTAACATTTCTACGTATTTTTGGCTCGCGCATACTCAACTCCGATCTCAATCTACCCTCACCTTAGAGCAAGCCCGTTTCAAAACATAAAGTTACCTCCCTCGCTCCAACAGGACTTGCTCTAACACCTTGGTGAATCGCTCCAAATAACTAGCTGTTGACTCGTGCGCTCCCTGCTTAACCTTCGACAAATCAGCCCTTGTCTTTGCCAATGTGCCCGCAGTTCCAAAATCTGCCAAAAACTTTGCTCGCAAATCAGCCCAATTATTAATTGATCGACGCGGCAAAGCTCCCATCCACGCCAAGGCTTTCCCTTGCAAAGCTCCCACAAAAGCCCTAATTTTTAAGGTTTCATCTGAAGTTACTAAGCCAATTTGTGACTCAAATGACATCAACAGTCTCTTGCCTTCGTCTTCCCTGTGTATTCCTTGATATTTGGGAAAATGAGCCCATGTGCTGGCGGTGCATTCTCAATCCACGGTGCCAACGGGCTAGCTGAAGTGCCTAAGAAGTTTCCATCCAAAGCTTTACCTTGCTCCCACGCCTCCATACGACGCGTTTCAACTTTTCAAAATCTTGCATATTTATGGTTGTAGGCAAACCACCGGCCGGGTTGAGGCGTACCATGCATAGGATGGACTCTGTATGGGGACCCATAGCTCCAATGGCTTGAGTTATTCCCACGGCCTGCGCCACCTGTGCCTGAGGCACCCCATGCCAGTGGCTGGCCGATGCAAATCCCTCTTTTCTTGAGAATGATGGGATAAATGCCCTTGAGATCTCTAGGGGATGGAGTTCTATGTCGGCGAGCATAAGATCCCGCGGAGATGGAGAACGATGACTACGAGCACGCGATCGTCGCGGGCGAGGTGATCGATCAAGCCTACGTGCATAAGAGACCTCCGCGGGGAGGGTGAACGCCCGACGGACGGGCCGAATCATCCCCCACTCGTGGTCGCACTGTGAATGAACACTGGCACAACCCACGTGGCTAGCCCTACTTCCACTGGTGATCGCGCACCTTAGATCCATGGACACGCTACCGAGAAGGAATGATCAATGGGTTTAGTTGATTACCCCAGTCCTAGATACACTGCAACTTGACTTGGAGCCGACAAAGGCGGTAATGGTCCACTTCCATGGGTAAAGGCGGTTTACCCATGGCAATCAACTGCAAATTGAGTTGATGCATTTGCCCCAAATATATAGCCCTTTGACGAAGAGCTTCCTCCCTAAACTCGTGTGCCAAACCAACAGTTGGCACGACACTTCTGGCCAAAGAATCCACCTCACGCCTTTGATTTAGTTGATGACGAGCATCATGTGGAGGAGGATTGTTCCCAGCCAACTTATTAAGACTAGGAGTTGCTTGCACCTCTTTCTGATGACTTCCACTAACACCATTAACGCCGTTTTCTGCCATTATCAAAGCTTGCTAAAAATAAATCAAGTCACAAAAAACTGCTACCGTAAAACTGCTTTCGTTTCCCGACAACGGAACCAACTGATGCGTCCAAGATCTTCACAGACCGTCAACCGGATACGGCTTTCAACGTATCCACTAATCTCCAAAGCCCAACTCTGCAATTAGACAAAGCAAACCATAAACTTGGCAGGGGCACTCCCTGCAAAAGCCCTCCGGCGTAAGAATTAGCACAAGAATGCGGGTGTGTATAAAATTCAGCAGAGTTTTGGCTAGATAATAGAAATCACATATCTTCCCTCTTTATTTTTGAGGGGCTTTTATAGTTGCCGGAGGGTATAACCGTTCATAACTACCCACTAATAAGCATGGCATTAATGGCGGGCATATTAACTGTCCCATTAACTGTCCCATTAACCATAACGGTCAAATGGAGAAGTTTCCGAACATAACCATCCTCAACTGACAACAATTCTTAAATCCACAAGCATGATACCGCATGTTCGCTACATGCTCCTGCTCGCTAGTTAAGCCCCCAACTCACTGACATCATTTATTCGCTAAAGACTGTGACCCTGCTCGCAACGCGCAAGAACCATTTAATCCTCTCCTTGTAGCCTTAATTGTTGGATGATGGGATAATGACATAATGACATAATTGATTAGTACAAAACTTTTTTAAAAAATCATAAAAGTTGTAGCTGTAAATATTTTCGGTGAAAATATGCATTTAGTTCAAGATCATATTTTGATGAACTTATTCTTGTGTGTTTGTCGGTAATAATATTTTGAGGGGGCCAAACTACTAATTTCAACAAAATTTTAATATGTTATAAAGCAAAAAATGTGCATTTTCAAAACTTTGCCCCCAAATTCTCCTTTGACATAATTTATTATTTTTTAAAAAGAAATATATAAAAATAAGTTAATAAACTCTTTAAATATAAGAAATGACATACTTGTAACCGGTTGTAAACTTGCACGCGCGTACGTGCAATAAATATATTTCTCAAATAGATAATGCTAGTAGATTGGGCTCCAAGCCTAGTCAGCCATCCATCTGTGCGTCGAGGTAAGGAAGGCTGGCCCTTGCCCTTGGCCAGTTGGCCTCCCCCGGCGGCGGCTATCAATTCAAGTCTCACTGTTTCTTCAACTACCACTAAACTCAAATTCTTACATTTTATGTTACAGTCTTCGTTGCATAAATAGGACCAGCAACTTGCAAGGCCTCTTAGTCTTGGATACCAACATAATACGAGACTTTTAGTTTAAAATTTAAATTAACCACCTCCTCCCCCTTTTGTATATAAATTATTATAATATAGCACCTTCCTCTCCTCTCGCGTTTTGTGTACATTGCATGTGCGTATTAACAATTTCAAATCCTCTAACAAATCTTCAGAAACTCCATAATTGTTGCAATTGATAACCTGATCCCAAACTTCATTTCAATTACAACAATGAAATTACAGTACAGGCTCTCTACAATTTACAGTAGATTTGTTACTTAACTGACTTCTATACACAAAATTGACCCATCCCATACCCAGAAAAACTACAACATGAAGGGTACTGATCATTGCTAATCTGTTGAGGAGCATCAGACCATTTGGGGTAGTTGTCAAAACCTTGGACCATCTCCCAGAACATGCATTGCAGATCCCCTAAACTGTAATTCTTCTCCTGCACATGCATAGTTTACAACAGTAAGTTAGAAAACCTAATGAACACATTGAAGCTTAGACACCTGAAGATCCAAATATATTTGCAAAATCACATATACAAAAAAAAAAAAAAGTATTTATTCCAATATGCTCATATGCCAACTTAAATACCATCAATTTGACATTACTTACAACCTAAGCCATTAATGAGAATGCCTATTACTTATGTGGATCTTGACCACTAGCGGAAGCTATTACAAGCACATCCTACAGGCCTGTTTGGAAATGCGGGAAAATGAGTAGTTCCTGGTTCTGTGTGGCCAAGGTATACCATCAATGCCTATTACTTCTAGAAGCATCTTATATAGATTTTTGTGTGGCCAAGGTATTTATTTCATTCGCAGTCGCACCAAACATTTGTTGTCGGCCATTATCCTATATATATTGTTATTTCGAAAAATTGGTTTCTCTCTTAATTCATCCATAAATCAGTTGATGTATTATATAGATTTATGGAATACATGTCCATGTGTATAAAAATTAGTGAACTATCAAATATTTGATGGATGATCTTCATAAAAGACGGGATTTCTTTGGTGTATCTAGTCAGAGAGAGAATTGAATAGAAGAAGACATGAAGAACTAGAGAAGGTGGCAGTGAAGCTGGTTGAAGAAATCCACATTTGGACGAGACGTGCATAATACGATAGATAAATAGTTTGTGTTAACAAGAATTTCAGAACCCTAGGACTCATCTTAAAGCAAGGTGTGGAACAGCAAAACTCGGCTAGTCAAAAAGTCAACCTCAGCCTGACATAATCGTGGCCCAAATCTGGCACAATGTAGGACACAAAAAAACTGATTCTCCAAATTAACAGCAATTACCAGACCGCATTCATTTTATGGGGTTGCCAAACACCCCCTAAATATGATCCCTGAAGGTTTACAAACTACCACTAGAAGCTATATATGGCATCCGCTAGAAGTCATGGCTAACTATTTACATATGAACAACATTATCCTACCACGCCAAAAATTCGGACAACCTAGCTTATTCAAGTTAACGAGGAAAAAAAAAACAAATCCATTTTGGCCCATTTAAAATTAAAAATAATGATTTAAGCTAGAGATGGCAATTTGTTCTCATGCACATATGCCCGCCAGACCGCCCACTAATTAATGGGCATGAGCACATGAAAAACGGTAAGTGGGCAATTGGGCATAAATAGGCGCCCATATTGTGATTACTTCACAAGGACTTGTGTACCCATAAATGGACAACATCCAACGACCACCACCACTCTAGCAAAAACTCCGACGCCCACCACCGCCTCCGACAACAACCTCAGCGGATACCACCACATCGACGACATTCTCCGGCAACCCCCCTTTTTTCTCCCCCTCTGTTTTTTTTTCTCCTTCTCCGTTTCTTCATTCGATCCCCCAATAACACCGGTGCACCAGTGCCGAAGCAACAATCCAAAAAATATAAACAATTCCAATAAGTTTTCCAGATTTGCCAAAAATGTTACCCCCAATTACTACTTAATGGTGAATCTATCAGCTCAATTAGAGTCCACACACACACACACACACACACATATCCATATCCTCTAGACATATTGATTAATGTATATGACTTATCTCCAATGTCCATGAACAAACTGCCCAAGCACCCTTCTTCTCGTCTGCCACCACACCCTCCGGTGTCCCCCCACCAATGCAATCACCTCACCTTTTCTGCCCAAACTCCCTTCACGTGATTTTCTCCTTTTCCATTTCCTCCTAGGATCCCCCAACAACACTGGTTGCCAAAACAACAATCCAAAAAATAAAAACAATTCCAACAAGTTTTCCAGATTTGCCAAAAATGTTAACCCCAATTACTACTTAATGGTGAATCTATCAGCTCAATTAGAGTCCACACACGCGCGCACACACACACACATCCATATCCTCTTGACATATTGATTAATGTTTATGACTTATCTCTAATGTCCATGAACGAACTGCCCAAGCTCCTTCTCGCCTGCCACCACCACCTCCGGTATTCCCCCACCACCGCCACCGACCATCACAACTTTCAACAACCCCAACAATTTTCTTTTGTAATATTTGTTTATTAATAATTTTATGTTAATGTTAAATGGGCGCCCCATTCATAGACCGCCCAATTATACCCTGTTATTAAATGGGTATTTACTTACCCGCCCATTTACGCTCGCCGCCCACATGGGCGCTGCCCAAGCCCGCCTATACCCATCCGGTTGCCACCTCTTGTTTAAGCTAATATTAATTATTAGTTGACCTTACATGTCTCTCTTTTTAGCCTCGACGAATTTGACTAGTTGGCGAAACAACAATAGGCCATGGGCAAAATTAGAGCAGGTACTTCCACGAGCAAACTCAAAGAGAATGGGAAAGGAAAGAAACTGAAATGTAAAATTAAACCACAAGAAACTTTACCAGGAATAAATGAGCTAGGTTGCACGGACACTCCTTGTATCCGGCCGTATCCATGACACAGAGACTACCTATTTAATATTTATGTTACCATTATATCTGCAATTAATAGTAGAAAAAACACGGATTCATAGACCCTTTTTGTTTAATTTTACTTCAAACATGAACACCAAAAGATCAGTCAAAATCCACGCATCTAAATTCTGTAGCAAAGGTCATGAGATATTTGCCTGTGTCACCATTTGCTACTCATTGCACATAATAGCATGAATAAATAGAACACTGAAAACAAAGAAAAAAAAACACAAACAAAGCACAAAAAGTTTAAAGGAATTAATGGTATTAGAAAGAAATTTAGTACCTCTTTCCTTGCATTCTGCATAAGAGACGCCATTTCTTGCAGAAAATCAGTAAACCCCTAATTTATTTAATTTTCAAAAAAGGAAGCATATTTAGTACGAAAACTCATTGAAAAATCAAAAAAATGAGTTAACATTATATATGTACCCACCTCGTCGTCATCATCATGAGGATCATACAAGCCTGCATCATACAATGTTCTTTTCTTCTGATCCGACAATACTGTTTACATTCAAACAATCAAAAGATTTATGTAATCAATTAAGCCTTTTCTCAATAATAATTTGACGTGTAGAAATCAAACTCGTTAAAACAAAAGGTCCCAAAAAAGGATGGGATATTACCTGAATATGCTTCTTGAATTCGTTGAAATTTACGCTTAGCTTCACCTAATAGAGAAGGGTTTCTCGTCCATTTATCCGGATGATATTGCTGCACTCAAAATCAGAGAAAATAAGTCCAAATTTTAAAAAAACTAAAAATACCCAGCAAAAAACGACTAACAAATTGGTAACACACACAGAGACTAGAGAGAGAAGTACCATTGCGAGCTTACGATAGGCACGACGGATTTGTTCATCGGAAGAGTCAGAACTGACACCAAGAATGCTGTAATAAGATTGTGAAGAAGCTTGATTCTCCCAATTCAACTCCATTTCCAATAACTTTGTAACTTCAATCCTCCAACGTAAAAGTAAAACCCCAGCAAATCAGTTAATGATGCAAACAAACGCTTCCAGTTTCTCCTCTTCTCTTCTCCCTTGGTTGAACCAGCACTGTGAAAATGAAATATGGAGCACTGTAAGGGGGTTGATTTGTATACAGCGAGAGGGGAGGGGCTGGAGATTCTTGGATGACTGAACAATTGACGGTGAAAGTCGGTTTTATTTGCTTTGTGGGGTCCTTTGGAGAATTGATGATATCATTCTCCCGTGAAAATATCTTACGGCGTCAAAGAATATCTGAGAGGAAAGTGGAGGAGATGGAATGTTCGCGAGTCTTCTGTCCAGCCTAGGACAAGATATTTTTCTGTGCTGGTGAAAACTTACTAGAAATTTCTAGGCGTAACTTGGTAGCGTCCTTATACAAATCCGACTCCATAGTTTTATCCAATCAAATCAAAAATCAATTACAATCTATTAAAAATTAATAAAATAATCTATTTGAAACTTATTTGATTTAAAACAAAAAAATCTTTTTAACAGTGACACAAAATCTAAAATCGAACGTATTTACATACTCTACCATCTTTATCTTCATTAATAATGATTACAAACTTGATAAAATTATAAAAAAAATTATGATGTCCAAATGAAACAAACCAAGTTTCTGTTTATAGATAAAAATGTGTATTTTAATTCAGGAAAAATCAATAATTAAAAAAATTAAAATTTTTGGGCTAAAAATTGGTCAAGAAAGGCAATAGAAGAAAATAAAATATTATCCACTCAAATGATGACACTTGGAAAAAAGACCTAGGATTTGGGGACTTTTGGGTTCGAGGGATTTTTTTTATTTTGTTAAAATCATTGGTTGATTTGTGGATGATTTTTTTTAAAATTTTCCATTTGGATGAGAAGATTTGGATTAGATCTAGGGAAAAACCCTCATTGTACATGCTCTAAGAGCAGGTACAATGGTGTGCCAAACATCAAACTCAAAATCAATCTCAACCCATTAAAAACCAATAAACTAATCCATTAGATATTCATTTGATTTAAAATTAAAAAACTCTCCCAATGGCAGTGTTCTAAAACTCCCCGCCTAACTCCGCATAGGCGCTAAGCGCCTCTCCACCGCCGTGAGTTTCTTAGTTGCCGCCTAATCGGCCAAGTCGGCGTCTATGCCAAACCTCATCAACCTTAATTTATTTTTATAGCTTTGATTTTATAGCGTGCGATGACCGGATAACAAAGGGGGGCGAACTAGAGAAGGAAGGGGGCCGGGAGTGGTAATGGTGAGGAAGAGAGGGAGGTAGAAAGAAAAGGAGTTTGATTTTATGGATATTCGGTGAGCTGAGAGAGATGATAGATTAAAGGGTTAGATCTATGAGGAAAGAGATTGGAGGATGAAAAAATGAGAAAAGTCGGTCTGCCGGAGAGAAAGAGAAGAAAAAATGATTGTCGGTCTACCAGATAGAGAGAAGAAAGAAAAAAAGAAAAAAAAAGATGAAGAAGGAATGAGTTGTCTCAGGACTTGGAATTTAGAATGAGGAGGGATTAGGGAGGATAGGTTAGACTGTGTGTTATAGGGGCAGTAGGTAGGTGGATTAATTTTTTTTTGTTTTTAGTTATAAACTTGGCTGGTTTATTGCTTTGGGGTTGTAGGGAATTGAGATTAGTGGTAAGTTTGTATATTTTTGTTCATTTTACAAATATAGACAAGTGTGATAAAATGACAAAAATTAAAAAAATTAAATTTGTAGTCAATGTGTTTGATATTTGATGTAAATTATAAAAAAAATGGTAATTATGCCTTAATTATAGACCCCGCCTAGACCCCGATTACGCCCCGACTAATCCCTTAGGCGCTAGTGTGCAACCTAACGATTTTTAGAATCTTGCCCAATGGTGGCACAAAATCCAACACATTTACATGTCACATCATCTTTATCTCCAACAACTTTACCTACACCATTATCTTTATCTCTATTAATTTAATATATTCTTTCAATTTATACTAACAAATAAATTTCATATTGCATAAATAATTAATTTCAAAATTATATAAATAGTCATTATTAAAATAATATTTATTTATTATAATTTCAATACTCTTCATTATAATTCGATATTATTTATTTATAATATTATTAATTTAATATAACCAGAATAATTCGATATTATTTATAATATAATAATATTATAATTAAATAATTAAATAATATAATAATATTATCAATTTATTATAAGTCGAATAATATTCATTAATAAATTTTTAAAAGTATAATAATTAACTTCATTAAAAAAACAATTCAAAGAAAATTTTGCAATATCCGAAAATAATACAACAACTATAATAAAAACTACTGATTACCAAAAAGTCTCCAAATATTTTCAATTAAATCATGCAGTAGGCGGTGATGTGATTTTTTATCTCGAATGATACACCTTCGTTTAAAATTTTTTACGTACTCTGGAATACGCGCGTTAAAATATTATCATGCTAAGCTACCATCAGTAAAGTCAATTTGTTCATAGTCTGAAGCATTTGACAGGCGTGTGTAAGTATCTCGTTCATCATATTATGTAATATGATATAAGCCTTCATAATTTTTCCCAGCATAGATACCTCCCACATAAGTGCTGGTCCTCGTATAATGACAAATCGTGTCTGCAATACCTCAAAGGCACTCTCAACATCCTTTCTTACTGTTTCTTGGTGTTGAGTAAAGAGCTTATGTTTATCACTTTGCAACAATCGAATGGACTGGATGAATGTAGCTCATGGAGAATATAAATCATAAGTTAAATAATAACCCAAGTTATACTGATTACCGTTAACAGTAAAGCTTACTACCGAGGCTACTCCATCATAAATATAATTAAATACTGGAGATCAATTAAGGACATTTATATCATTACAAGTACCTGGAGTGCCAAAGAAAGCATGTCACATCCACAAATTGTAGGAAGCGACTGCTTCAAGAACTACGATCGCCTTTCCATCCCCTTGGGTGTGCTGACCTTGCCAAACCACCTGGTGATTCTTCCATTCCTAATGCATGCAGTCTATGCTACCTAGCATACCGGAAAAACTGCGTGTCTCCCCAACATGAAGCAAGCGTTGGAGGTCCTCATTTGTTAGCTTTCGCAAGTACTGTTCTCCAAAAACACTAACCACACATTCAAAAATTTTCTTCATGCATTCAATTGCTATGCTTTTTCCAATACGAATATTGTCATCACATGCATCACCGGACATTCTGTAAGCAATCATTCTTATATCAACAGTACATTTTTGTATTGGTGATAAACCAGGTCTCCCACATGCTTCAAATCATTGTTGAAAATATGGACTATGAGCACCAAGAGCTTCCACTAAATGAAGGAAGACATGTTTTCGCATCCGAAATCTGGTGCGAAATTGTTGCTCGGTGTATGTTGAATTCTCTGCAAAATAGTCTGAATATAGGCGTTAATGACCCTTAACACGATTTCTATCAATGTATATACGTTCACAAACTTCTCTTTCGTCTTGTAGAGATCTTATTAGTTCTATACAAATTTGACACTTGCGACGTCGACGACCATTAAGGTCAAATATATATTCATTCACACTTCGTTGAATGTCATTATGTAAATCATCTTCATATTCATTATCGGTGTTTGAATTCCAACTAGAACTTGAAGAAGACATAATTTTTCTGAAGTGTGTGTTTTGTTTTTAGTGTATACACCGATCAAAATGTGACAGGTGTTGGCTTCTTCAATTGCTAAACAAATGTATCATTAACCAAATTTATAGAAGTCACGGGATATGAGAAAATTCAATTAAGTAAAAAAGAAGTAATGTTTTGTCACCATCACCTTCCGATGATTGTGACAAGACAATGTTTTTTTATTTAATTCATTGCCAAAGAAAGATAGATGTGGAAAGTAAATACAGTGAAACATGGATTTCCATCAATTTATGGTTTTCTTAAAGATTTTGATTTGTCTTTTTATTTGTTTGGGTAATGGTGACAACGTATTGGTTTATTTTGACAAAATTGTCAAATTAAAGAAAACACAACACTTGTGAAAGAAGCATTTACCTACATTTATAGATTTTTTCAATTGCTAGACAAATGCATCATTAACCAAATTTATAGAATGTCACAGGAGATATGAAAATTCAATTGTCATTCAATTAAGTAAAAAAGAAGCAATGTCTTGTCACAATCACCCAAAGGTGATTGTGACAATACAATACTTTTTTAAAAAAAATTCATTGCCAAAGAAAAATTTATATGGAAAGCAAATACCGTGAAACATGGATTTCCATATATTTATGGATTTCTTGAAGATTTTGTTTTGTCTTTTTATTTGTTTGGGTGATGATGGCAACATATTGGTTTATTTTGACAAAATTGTCAAATTAAAGAAAACACAACACTTGTGAAAGAAGCATTTACATACATTTATAGATTTTTTCAATAGCTAAACAAATTCATCATTAACCAAATTTATAGAAAGTCACGGGTGATTGTGACAAGACAATGTTTTTTTTATTCATTACCAAAGAAAGATAGATATGGAAAGCAAATACCGTGAAACATGAATTTCCATCAATTTATGAATTTCTTGAAGATTTTGCTTTATCTTTTAATTTGTTTGGATGATAGTGACAACACATTGGTTTATTTTGACAAATTAAAAAAAACATAATACAATACAATACCATATGTTACAAACGTTGATAAAATAACATTACATTCAATATGTTACAGTACAATACAATATTTTACAGTACAATACAAATTAAAGACAATACTAAAAAATTTCATCTACTTAAACAGTGTATGATACAACCTTGTGCAATCTTCTTCTTCTTCTTCAACTGATTTGTTTTCTATGTTTTTCAACACCTCCCATTGTTTGAACATACGTTTCTTCTTGGTCTCCTCCAACTTTTCATGTTCGATAGTGAAATATCGCTCAATTTTCTCACTAAGCTCTGATTAGATACGGTTTGATTCACGTAAGTCTTCAGAAATCTTTTCTGCATCCACATTTTCCCTGATTCTTTGAGGCTTTCTTTCTAGGAGGTCGAGTAGGATATGTCATTGAAGGTGTTTCAGCATTTGAGGAGTTTTGCACATCAAAAGCTTCATTTTGAGATCGTTTTGAGCCACTGCTTGTTGAATTTTTTGTTGCATGTTTTCCCACTTCAACATATTTTACCCACCACTTGGGAATGTTACAATGAATTTGTCACGCCTCTATTGATATAAAATGTTTCCCTTCATCAACTTCATAAATCGTATTTGTCTTCATAATTACATTATCGTCATTCCGGCCACTTTCTTTACAAGCTAATGCTTGATTAAAAGCGCCAGAAAATTTTGAAACTAACATAGACAATTTTCTGAAAATGATTCTTAATTTAACCCAAAGTTCTGATCATACCATTCCTACGATGCTCGTTGTAAGTGTTTGTCACTTTCTTCCAGAATTGTGTTGATGCTTGGTTTGTTCCAACGAAACTATCGGTAGGCACGTTCTCCCACGATTTACACAAGGTGACAGTCTCATACGTCGCCCACCTAGTTCTTATTATTTTCCTACTCTGAGGAGTGGTTTCATCAACCATATCATCTTGAATATCAATCTCTTATTCATTGTCCGGTTCTGGTTGTGTTGAAAAAAAAATATATTCGAAGCTATTAGACAAGTCAAAATATATTCAAATGAAGAACTACCTGGAACTCCCATGGGGAAATACCCTTGATTTAAGTGTGATTGTCGTGTTGAGAAATGAGACAAATTTGAAGGTAATGGAGTATTCCACAGGAAAGTTTGTTGCGGCATCGACAATGATACATGGGGAAATATTGGCGTGTTTCCATACTGCATAGAGTTTGAGTTTTGAAAATTCGGATGAACTCAAAAATTTGGAACATTTGTGTTTCAGAAAAATTATGGTAATGTGATGGTTGGTTTTGTGGAGTGGGTTGATGATTCTGATGAGGAGAGGGTTGATTTGGTGTATACGTTGATTATTTTGATTTTGAGGGTTTTTGCTTTTACGAGAAACCGGACGTGAAGACATTGATGACAATGGCTGAAAATAAAACAAAATTAGCAACAAAAATTATACAATTATGACAACTAATATTACTCACTGATAATAGTGACAATAATAATAACAACTAATAACAATAATAATATGAAATTTAACAATAATAATGGTAATAATAAACAATTAACAATAAAGACAATTGTATGTAATAATCTGCATCAATTTAAAATATTTAAGTAGTAAATAATCATAATATTAATACTAAATAATACATAACTTAAAAATGGTTTAATAAAAAAAATCAAATTTGGAGAGAAAGAGAAGAGAGAGAAAACTTACAAATAAATTCAAATTTTGCAAAAAATTCATTTGGTATCCAAATGAGGCAAACCAAGTCTCTATTTATAGATAAAAATGTGTACTGTTTTTTTAAAAAGCTTTTTTGAATGCCCAAACTACCCTTAAACAAAAGATTAAAAAAAATCTCCTCAACAGCCACTTTAATGATGTGTGTAAAGTCATAGAAGTAGGCCTTGTCGGCCAGTTGAATTTTTTTTTCAAATTTGGCCCATCAAAACGACGCCGTTTTGATGGGTTGAAGCTTAAAACGATAGCGTAGCCTAGGGACTATTCCATAGATTGCGAAAATTGTGGAGGTTCATCTTGTGATTCTTTTGGGCTGAAAATCAAGTTAAGCAAAACTTATGATTTTTTTAAAACCTCCGTTGTGCCCTTGCTTTCTTCAAGATTTGGGGGGAAAACCCCCATTGTACCTCCTTTAAGAGGATCAAACCTCAAGAAAAGGTAGACTACATTGTTTAATGGCGAATTTTTAAAAAAGTCCTAATCAAAGCCCCCAATTATAAAAATAGCCTTACCTACTTGACATTTTCAATTGACATTTTTTTTATGAAAATACTAAAATACCATTACTGAACTGAAACACCTTAGCCAAGTCGATCAATCGACTCACCTACCTAATCAATCGACTCACTTACATGATTAATCGAGTCGATTGATCGACTCAAATACTAAAAGGGGGGGGGGAGAGTCGAACCTTAGAATCTGATTCGTGGGGTGAGGAATGAGAGGGGGATAGAGAGAGAAACCTTTTAAGGAGATAGACGGTCGTCTACCTCTGATTTATGGGTCGGCGATGAAGAAGGAGGGCGGAGAGATGGCCGTCGACGATGAATGGGGATGGAGGATCATGAACTAGAGAGAGAGCGAACTGGAGGGAGAGAGAGAGAGAGAGAGAGAGAGAGAGGGAGAGAGAGAGAGGAAGGACACGATGAACTAGAGTTCATCTGGCCAGTCTTTGTGACTTAGATAGAAGTGGAGGGTGTTTTAGGTTGTTCATTAATTTTTGGTCAAGAGTACATTGTTGAAATGTGGTCGGGTATTCAGACCGAATTTGATGAACTCCACTTGTTTAATGTGACCGAACACACTAATTATCCAACCTGACTCAATCCAATAAAATGGGAATCCTGTTATAACTTATAACCCATCAAATTTTGTGAGTTAGACAGGTAATACATGTCAACTCGTTTCAACCCGTCGAGTAAATGTTAAATACAATATATGGTTGCGAAAAAGGTTGAAAATAATAAAAATGTTTCCCACAAGAATAACTAATTTATTATTAAAAATGTTATTCTATCGTTTCAACTCAATGCAATTTATAATATTTGAAAATGGTAAATAATAAATATATAACTTGAGAGAAAATTGCTTGGACGATTGTCTATTGGGATGACAATCGGGTGTTATGTTACATGTTAAATTTGAATAAAACCATTATCCATCCAATATGGTGTAGCGTTTGGGTATTATCAAATAACACTCATGAAGCTTTAATTGGTGTTATTAGATAATACACTATTCTATTTATTTATATTAAACTTTCGATAAATATTTTAAAAAGTAATCTAGCCTTATGGTAGCTAGCCTTGTTGCAAACAATGTAGTCCCAAGTTCAAATCTTCCTATCAAGTGATTTTTTAAAGGTAAATAGCATATAGTCGTGGTGGTGACTATGGACCAATGGTGGTGGGACGCAGGGTCGGGGATGGTTGCCGATGGTGGGAGGTGAGCGAAGGTGGGTGGTGGTGGACAGAGGCCGTGGTGGTGGTGACATTAGTGGATTAAACCTAATAGATAACCGAGTAAAACTAATAGTTATTCATTTCATTATTGGTCTCTAATGAGTTTTATCCATTAAAACCAAATAACTTTATTGGGTTTTAAATTGTTAAACACAATAAGTCTTTTATAATGGATATGTTGGTTAACCCAATGGATTTGGATAATATATTGTCACCTCTAGTTGTGTAACGTCTTAAGCGCGAAAGTCCGGTCCGCTACGTGTGACCCACACACTGGCCCACTGAGCACGCAGCACCTTCGGGCATCAGGCCCACCACAAGTCGACCCAAAAATCCATGGATGATGTTGGTACACTGTAGTAGAGTGTGACCACATTATAAATTGCACATAATTCCCACACCTACCCGATGTGAGATGGGGTATTGTAATCTCACCCACCTAAATTCTTGACGTATTCGTCAAGACCAAATCGTACCCCGGGTGATGCGGGATTCAAGAGGTGGCTCGTACCGGGATCAAGAAGTGGCTCTCACCTTCTGCGATGGATGGGGGTATTACAATCTCCCCACTTAAATTCTTGACGTCCTCGTCAAGGCCAAATCGTACCCCGGGCGATGTCGAATTCAAGAGGTGGCTCGTACTGGGATCAAGAGGTGGCTCCTACTTTCTGTGATGTAGCACTTTTGCCCACACATCACTTTGTTCCCACATTTCTGGCCAGGACTCGCTCTGATCCCATTTGTAACGCCTTGAGCCCGAAAGCCCGGTCCGCTAGGTATAGCCCATACACGTGCCCACTGAGTACGCAACACCTTGGGTCATCAGGCCCACCACAAGCCGACCCAAAAGTCAATGAATGATGTTGGTACCCAGTAGTATAGTGTGATCACCTTATAAATTGCACACAATTCCAACGTACACCTACCCGATGTTGGATGGGGTATTACAAGTTGTGTACTTATATATAACATTTTATGCTCTATTTAAAAAAAAATATGAATTATGTTCGTCGTTTAAGGTGTTATGTATATATTTTATTTATATACAAAAGAATTTCATATTTGAACGGATTTTCTGTACGAGAGAGGAAAGTAGTCACGTTGTAAGGGCTGATTTGTAGTGTATTAAGTTTTCTTTTTTCCCATTTTCATGTACATTGAGAGAGATATGTATTTATATAACTTGTGGCAAATATTTGATAATCTCTTTTTAGTTTTGTGTATTCATCAATTTGGAATGATTTGGTCAATTTTATCTCTTTTCGTTTTAAGAATGTTATTTGAGTAAACACTTTCTTAGACTATTGTGTCTTGTAAGTGTCTCTTGGAATGTTTATCTATTTTTTTACTGAAACAAAACAATACAAAAATAAAAAAAAAAAAATAGTTACCCATTTTTGTTTACCAATTTTTCTGGTCGTATGTTTCGAGAAAAAACAAGTTGACAGAAAAAACAAGGCGACCTGACTCTGACCATTCTCATCTTACCAGTTTAACATTTGGGTTAAATCGGGTTCGATTCGCCTTAACCCGCAACCTGCCCCAATCTAAACCAAATGTCAGGCCTACTAGTGCACTCAAAATGTGCAATTAAAACACTTGGCATGTTATAATTGATTAAGTTATTTTTGGATCCTCTCCCTTAGTACTGTACTCTAACTAGTGATGACATTTTTCGCTCATACTCATATATTTGCCCAGGCTGTCCACAAAATAATGGATATGAATAATTTAAATATTTTAAATGGACACTTATTTGAGACTGTTGATTTTGATGGACATATATATAAGCTTATACAAGCGTCACTTGGCAAGTCACGATCTTGGCCATTCGTCTCTCGTTTCTGAATCCTTAGCAATCTCCCAAATCTCTTAGAATTTTAGGACATAAATATTTTTCAAAAAGAGTTTTTAATGTATCTTTTAAGAAAATACTTTGCAAAATAGCAGTGATTTTGTGTTTTTTGTTTCCAGAAGATAATTTACGGGGCTTTATGAATCATCTACATAATCCTCAGCAATCTCCGAAATCTTCTAGAAATTTTAGAACAAAAACAAAAAGGTTTTGAGACAAAAGAATTTTTGAAAGAGTTTTGAAATACATTTTGGAAATCTACCGATGTTTCTAAAGGTTGTTTGAGTCAAAGATATCACCATTAGAAAGTGATCAACGGAGATGAAGATCTAAAGGTACTAATTGTTGGTCGGATAAGTTCAGTAGAGATGATGGTCTGTTGATATGAAGTTGTGGTCAGTAGGAATGGAAGTCTGCTGATACAAATTATGGAAGTGGGATGTAATCAGTAGTGATTGAAGTTTACTGATACCAACTCATAAAACAAAGATGTATTCAGCAGTGATGGAAGTCTGCTGATACTAATTGATAAGAGCAATAGAGTGATTAGCTGGAACGAAAGTCTGCTTATACCAATTGTTGAACATAAAGGTTTATCACTTGTTTGAACACAATGATATGGTCAGTAGTGATAAAGATCTGCTGATATGAAGTTTAAAAAATTGTGTTCAATGGTGGTGAAGTTCTGCTGATACCAATAGTTGATCAAAGAATATGATCAACAGTGAAGAAGATCTACTGATACCAATTGATGTAAACTATGGAATGATCAGCGATGAAGAATATCTGCTGATACCAATTGTTTTTTATTGGAAATAAATAAGCTCAACATATATGAGGGTTTGCTTAAAAATGATGGAACAACAGACATGAAGGTCTACTTATCCCTTTGAAATAAAGAGTATTCAGCAAGTTTTCCTTTGTGTGCCTTGGCTACTAGAAGGAAGGACCAGAAGCTTCATTGGCAGGATTAACTGATGACTATGCTCCTCTTCAATAGAATCCCAATTAATTGCGAAGAGCATTTGAGGCGAAATGAAGGGTAACTGCCATCTTAGTCAGAGCACTCATATCACAAAGACACAAGTTGCTCATTCTTAATTTGGCAAAGAGTGAGGAATTGAAAGAACATATTTCGCTTCTAGATCAATAGTTAAGATGATGACTAATCTTCGAATAAGGTAGTCATCTTATCAAGACAAGAGAAAGAAAGAAGATCTTTAGAGCAGAGTTGTCTTGATGAGAGGGAACAACATACATGCAATACTAACCTTGAATTAATGGGCGGATGCTGCTGGTTTCTCATAAAGTCTTTAAGCCAACAGCAGATATGAAGTCTACTGTTGTGAAGTATTTGAAACCTGATTTTTGGGGAAAACGAAGATTGACCAGAACATCATGGGTTAAGGTTAAATCTTACATTCTTGAGAAATGGATTACATTGAAAGCATCGACCTTTCTAAAGAAATCCAAAATCATAGCAGTTCATATTCCAACAATATTTCTTCTGGTGAGATTTCTACCAGTACTCTAGAAGTTTGAAGCAAAAAGGTTCTCTTTAACTGAGTTGAAGTCAGTCTTGAGATACCAGATGATCTAGTCATAATGACATCAGTTGATACTAGATGAGATAAGAAGATTGTCATTATGATAAGAATCAATTTAGTCTTTGAGCACTAGAGGTTTTTGATGGAAAAAATCATTATCTTTTGTGCTCGATTGAATTTGATCTGTATAAATAGATCAAATTCATAAGACTATTATTTAAAAGGTTGATCCTGGTTTCTTCTCATCATAATTATATATTGTAGAATAAGAATACTAATGTTTTAAGGATTGGTTTCCTGTTGGGTTAACAACAAAGTTATGTTTGCTGTTGTGGATTCAGAATAGAAAATATGAAATTAAAAACACAAGTACTGAGTCCATAAGTAAAACATAATATTTCATGCTATCAAAGAATAATCATACAAAAGCAGATAGACATGAAGTAAAGCTGTCTTGAACAAGTTCTCATTTACATCGAAATAGGATAGGAGAGTTACAACGAAGATATAATGATTACAAGTTTCAATACAACTTTCAGTGACTTAACTACTTCTAGTAAACAACTAATCTAAACACCGATACATTTTTGGATAAAAAATTGTTACAAGGAGATGTCTATGAATAGCATGGACGAAGACTGCTTAAGCTAGGGAAAAAAAGAATAGTGGTCCGGATCAAGTGGCTAAGCCAAGAGGGAGAACGGGGCTCAACATCTTCTCATCATTAGCAGATCTTCTCTATCCACGGTGCGGTGCACAAACACGTACTAAATTTTCTAGATATCGGTTCTTGTGCAGGCACTCATCCTCAAAGTTTAAGAGGGAAAATTCGAGGAGAATCACGTTTGGCTCAAGGAAGATGGGAAGTCTCCACTTAAGAAAAAGAACATTCAAACGTGATCGTGGACATAGAGAAATGGAAGAGGCGTGCTAAAAGGTTGTTGAGGTAAATCTTCATACAAGAGGATTCCTCTAAACTAACCAAACAATTTTCGGTGGCTAGGAAAGGTAATACCAAGTTGTTGAGAGAGAAGCTTGATCGAAGACTAAGAATACTCCTAAGTAACATTTTGAAAAAGAAAAAAACTTGTATCAGTGTCTATCATAATGCTTGGAAGTAGTTTGCGAGTGATAGAGATGAGAAAGGAAGGTCTCTATAAATACTTGTAGAGGCAAGACGAAGGACCGATTAATGAGAAATATTCATTAAGATGTGGTGTGCTTTCAACCACTCTAATTAAGGTCGTATAGGCCAGTGTGAGAGATGGTTTGATTTCTTAGATATCCGGTAAAGTTGCTCCTTGGAAAGCTAAAAAGTTTTTGAAAAAACAAAACAACTTTCTTGAGAAGGTAAAAAGTTTTTAATAGGACAAAACAACTTTTTAGAAACATTTTGACAAAACAACTTTTCAGAAAAAGGTTTGATTTTGACAAAATGACTTTTCAAGAAAAAAGTTTGATTTGGAAAAGTCGTCAACTTTTTCAAAATATTTTGTTTTTACTGAAAATCTAAGAAATTGGCTTTTACTTTAGGAAATAGTCAGTTTCGAAAAGTTTAACATTAACCTTTGTAGAAATAGTAAAGATACCCTTGTATATTGCTTATTGTCTACTAAGGTAAAAACTCCTATAAGTCAGCACATAGAAATGAACTTATAAAGTGCGACAGAGCAAGATCGATCGACAAAGGCAAAGGGTTGATATTCACGAAGAAAGTATAGGTCTGTGATAACAAATATCAACTAGACAAAATGATATCAAACCAGTTGAATAAAGTAAATCATACTTAACAGAGTAGATAAACAACATAGGAGCAAAGTAATAAACAAATATTCAAGCAATATATCTGCAGGAAAAAGATATAAAGAATCGAAGCAAGCAGATATACAAGCATTATAGTGATGATACATTCACGATCCTTGTTAGCGAAAAGGTCGTTGAAACGAAATAAAGGATCAGGTATCAGAAGCCAGAGGAAAGGAGAAATGACTGAGAAGAATAAATAGAAATCTGCAAATCAGTCAAGCATAGTATCCTATGCTTTTAGAGGAGAAATAAAATTTACTTAGAGATCTTGAGAGAATTTGAGTTCCTGAACAAGAATCAAGAAGATCATTAGCAACATTTTATGAACTTTAGAAAGCTCTAGAAAAATCTAGATATGAGGAATAAGTTTTTCAAATAAATCCAGGGAATTTAGGAAGAATGATCTGGATTTTGAATTTCTTATTCTCCCTAGATCTTATGTGCTCAAGGAAAGGAAAAGATCAAATAAGAAGATTGAGCACTAGATAAGGGATGTACCTTAAGTGATAGTCGTATTCAGATCGAGGTAGAAGTTCTCAGAAAGATCCATGTGGAATCCGAGCTAATATGTCTGTAAACTTGATAGATGTTGCCTAAAGAATAGATTTCCTTTGCAACAACTTATAATGTCTTTAATTCATATTCCTTCGAAATTGATTGCAAATAACTCTTTGAAATATAGGCCAAGTTCCCAGAAACTGAATATAATATAACATTGGGATCAATCATTGTTTCATGATATGAAGTTTTTGACTCTTAATCTTTTTCATAAGAAGAAATAAGAATCTTTAAAACTCTTTCACTCTAAGGTTCAGAATTTTGAACTAAGAAATTTCTCTCAAGAGGGTGTTGGATTGATAACAATCGTTAGTCTTATGTCAAGAGAATTTGAATCAAAGGTCATTTAAAGTGAGACATCCATCAGAGTTTTGTACATCTGAGATGTTTTTATTCATAGTGTCAATTGAAGTGTATTTCTATCATATGAATAAAGATCTCATACTCAAGCAAGGAATCATCATTGGAATTGTCTAACTCAAGAAATTTTTGTAAACAAAATAATTTTTCAAAATGACCAAGTTTTCAAAAATATATCTCATGAAATCCATGTCAAAATATTTTTTGAAATAAGAGTGAGAAAACATTTTCTTTTGACATGCATTTGGAGTGAGCAATCGCGGATCAAACTCTCAGGTGATTGGACTTGGCATATAGCTTACAGAGCTTGGCTCTGATACCAATTGTTGGTCCATATTGATGCTCAAATAGGCTAGAGGGGGGTGAATAGCCTATGATGCATATTCAAAACTTTTCATTTTGTATTCATAAAGTACAAGTTTTAAAGGTATAAGCAGTTGGTATAGCGAGTATGTCTGCTGGTAGTACTGAGTAGCAAACTTGCTCTTAGCGGAGTAATGAACTCTGCTGGCGAACTAAAGGTAAATCAAAAGCTTGATTAAAGAGTTTAAGCAGCAGAAATTGTAAGGCTTAGATTTAGTGGGGAAGTCTCAAGTGGCTGTACACGAATATATGTTCATAACAACATCACACTTGATCTTTCTTCCAAATGCAGATTTAGGAAGTCATAAGAGATTAGCTTTTCAAATGATCAATCAATTTATAAAAGGTCATAGAGAAGTAAAGGCTGAATAATGAAAGATAAACCATTTGAAAGAACTTCTGAATTTATTCAAAGATAAATTACATAATATATTGACCTAGACTCTCTATGTAAAATTTTTGTCCTCGTCGTTGCAAACCTTAATCCTTACTTAATAATTCATAGACAAATTATTAAGTAAAGAGAGCAGTAGGAGTCGACAACGAGGAACAGATATGAGAAGACAATTTTAAGGGTTGTTCAGATAAAAATTATTTGAACAACTGAGTACAGAGCACTTGACCTCCTATGATGATCGATTATTGCACAGACAACACCATTTGTATAGAAATACAAATCTGAAGATATGAATGCAATATTTATAGACATCTCTTCATCTTCCTTGGGCATCATCTGAAAATCTATCTTCAAATCGATTTGAAATACTTGGCCTCTAACTTTAGGAATAAAGTCCTAAAGCTCTATTAGAGGCTGAGAACTTCGAAGAAGGTTGAAGATCTCAAATCAAGAACTGGGTTCTTGACCAAGACACCGATATCTGTCTTTAGAAATTTCTGATCTCTCTCTTCTTCTCCAATCCTTTTCTTCTTTGCAATCCACATAGAGTGTTTTGCTAAGGTCTGGGTTCGCTCACTGCAATCTTCTGTGGAGATCTAAGATTCGTTGGTAAAGACGATCTCTTTGTAGATCTCACAGCTTTGTCGAACGGATTCTTGTTGCATATCTCGTATATGTATATTGTTGAAGAAGAAGAGGGATTTCTTTTATAGACAGGGGTCTTTTGATGGTTGAGAGATGATAGATTTTCTATCTGTTGAAATGGTTTTGTCATTGAAGAATGGTGGATAAAGATGTTGTTCACTGGATCTTTGTCTGTTGGATAATGACTTTGTCCTACAGATCTTGGAATTGTTACCCATCAGACTGTATGATAAGTCTCTGAAAAGTAAGTCTGAATCATAATGCACTGTCAGGTGACCTATCCAATAAAGTAGATACTTTTGACTTTTTCCAAACCACATGAGAGAGATAAGATCTTGTAGCATCATAGATGTCAGGCTTCATAAAGATCTGAGTGACTTTTGAGGCTTGAACATTTTTGTCTTTTCTTGATCTCCTGCAGTCTTGTCTCTTAGTAGCACGTGCAGAACTAAGTCTATTGGTAAGATGTTCTATCCAAAGGAATGAGTCTTCTGCAAGAGAGGTCTGCTGACATAAACAATCAAACCGTATCATGTCTGTTGGTGGCAAGTCTTCAAGGTATTCTTTTTGGCTCATGACAAGTTTGATGGTGACGAGTCTTCTGAAGACCTTTGACGCTTTAACATGTCTGCTGGTGCTGGTGCATATGAATTACCAGTCTGTTGATCATCATTAAGAATGTAGGACTAGATCAGGACAAACGTAATCTAAGACCTATGTGATGTCAAACAAGTTGTCACACTAACCGGTACGCAGACCTTTTAGCCACCTGTTATGTCTCACGGTAATGGGAACAAACAAATCAAAATATTAAGAATATGCAAAGAGATAACAAGCATATTCCAACATCCTGGAACAGTGGATTTCTTCTCCAGAATATAGGACATGTGTATTCCACTAGCCTTTCGACTTCCCAAGATCGAACAATTATTGGGCGAAGGGTTTATACTCTTTCCGGGATTCACCATCTGAATCGTTTTAATGAGATATCGTCAAATTTATTGATTAGCCCTAGTATATTTTGTTTAATCAAGAAAATATCTTCTTACCACTGGGATCGGTCATTAACTTTGGCGTATAAAAATCGACTAGTCAATAAAGTGTCTTATAAGATATATATGCAATTTAACGTGGCTGATGCACGTGGTAGGTTGACTTTGGTGAAGGGTAGCAGTTCGGAATATTTCTACGTAAATGCATTGTGTGAATCAGCTAGGAAAGCTAGAAACTCTTTACAATAATATAAAGTAGTAAAAATGTTTGTCTTTTTGTTTGTGTGAATTTTCTCGGTTGATTAGTTTGAATCTCATGAGAGACAGAGGGATCGCGCGAGACAGTCCTTCCAACAATAAATAAAAAGAAATGTGGGGAAACTATCTATTCTTATTATTACATGTTTGTCCTAATCCTCAAAATAAAATTGACATAATAAAATAATATTTACATGTAGGGCTTTTCGCCAACAGAAATGTAAATTACAAATGTCGGTTGTCAACGCAAACCGTAACAATCACAGAGTATGTACAATGTATTATGTTGACAAAGCAATTAATATTATATATATATATATATATATATATATATATATATATATATATATATATATATATATTAGTAAAAAATGTCCAGTGTGTTAAAATGATTTATCAACCCCCAAAAAAATTGAGTCTAGCCCTCATTTGTTTATTTAAACGTCTTCAGGAGAGTTGTTACTGTGAGAACCCTATTTCGCGACGCCCCGCGTGAGAAGCGAGTTGTTTTGAAACATTAGAGCGCATTGAATGCATTCGGCCTCGTCGTGGACTCTAAATATGTGTGTACAGAGTCGCCACTTCTATTTAAAGGTTAAATAGATAAAAACTTATTTTAGTAGAAAATGTATAGGTTCGGAGGTAAGGTTACTAGTTGGGAAGGGGTTAAGCACCAACTTGTCATTTTGGTCTCATTTTGAGGGTTTTGTTAAATTAACATGCTTTTAAGGTATTTAGTCTAGAAAGTATTTATATATATATATATATATATATATATATATGTATATATATATATATATATATATATATATATATATATATATATATATATATATATATATATATATATATATATAATTATATATATAATGTTATTTGGGCATAGTAACGACTACGTGTGTTTATGCCTAAATATTAACAACATATGCATATTATAAATTTATATACATATATAAAATTAAACTAATATAATATAACATGCATAATTATTTTAATTGCATTACATATGTACAACATGCATAATTACTTTATTTACATTTTATTATCTCATTATAATATTATTTACATTGCATGCTGATCGATGTATTTTAAACGTCGATTTGATATACTTCTGTGACTTGAATTAGGCTATTTCATGAGTCTTTTGAGTACTAATATATGTTTTTGGTGAGTTTTGTAAGTTTCAGGATTGTTCGTGAAAATACGCGAAACTCCAGGGTTTTAAGTGCAAATTACAAAGAAAGAAGAATTGAAGAAAATGAAATCATTACGGACACCTTGCGGACGCAAGGTGCCTCGTTCTGCGACCGCAAGGTAGGCGATATCGGTCCCCGGCCAATCGAAGAGCCAAGAAGCACACACTGGAGACCTTGCGGACGCAAGTATCCGCACCTGCGAAGCAAGGTAGGCGAGAATGCTCAATTTTCGGGTTTTCACACAGTCATTCGATTCAATCACAACTCCCAAGTATATATAGAAGTCAGATGCCGAGCCTAAGCATAAGGAGGGCGGCTGGAAGCTCTCTTTACATAGATTTTAGGTAGTTTTAGATTGTATAACATAATTAGGTTTTGTAATTTCAAGTATTGAAGATCAAATCATGTCTTCCATCATCTCCATGTGCTGTTCATCGTCTATGATGAACTAAATCATCCCTAATCTAGGAGGTGGGAGGTAACTTGTATCGAATTTATGTTTTGATTCATATATATGTCTATTCAATGCTTGTTGATTGTGTTGTTTATCAACCCCTATATTATTTCGCTTTGAACAAATGAATGTAATCGCAAATAATAAAGGCTTAGAGGTGCGGATAACTGCATGACCAAGTGCATATGTCGTAACGGCTCACCAACACAATAAATTGGACCTATCGAAGCACGAGAGTGATAAGTTAGGACCAGGTTCTTACATGATCTAGGTGACAGATAGATCATAAATCTAGGTGACAGCTAGATTACAGTTCCTGTGCTTAGGATATGGAATGGGTGAATTTTGCGGGGATGGAGGCTGAACCAATTGTTCAACAGACCATATCTATTTTTAGTGAACGAACCCAAGACATTGAATGACATTATTATGAATTGAACATAAAGGAGATATAAAGGAGAGTGATAAGTGAAACCAGAATCCTAGATTTCCACTCACCATAAGATCTTATAGTTATTCTTGTCTAATTAGTTAACATCTATAACTAGTAATTTAGAGTAGAATTAAACATAAAAACCCCCTTAGGTTAATAATTTGCTATCTATCTTGTGATCACTTGTCTCACTTGTGGGTTCGACCCTTGCTTCCAGAGTCTATTCTATAATAGTCTTGTACACTTGCAAGGAAAAAGATTAAATAAAACATCGATCAAGTTTTTGGCGCCGTTGCCGGGGACAAGCTAGTTCACGTAGTTAGTTTGTAGGTAGCGTAGTTTTTAATTTAATTTAGTTTTTAGTTTAATTTTCTGTTTTTATAAAAATAAAAATACAAAAAGATTTTATTTTATTTTGCCTTAATAGTTAGTTGTTTTTAAATTGCTTTTAATTAATTTTTATGCAAGGTCGTAGATCTTTAAATCCTGAATTGGTAGACTTAGATCAAGAGATAAATATTGTTAAAAGATACCAAAGATATTTTGAAAATCTAGTTTTCGAGCACGATAATCAAGATAATCGAATCGAGAGGATCCTCGGTTGATCCTACAATGGAAGATAATAACAATAATCGTAATCACGAAAACCTAGTTGACCCGGTCAATAGGAATCAAAGACAAGAAGAGCTGCAAGAAGAAATATGGAAGTAGTGTAAATCAAAGAACTATTAATGATTTTAGTAGACCTTCATTAAATGTGGTAACATCATGTTTAGTATTGCCGGATCTTTGTTAGGAATTTCGAACTAAAAGGACATTATTTTAATGCCATACCATCTTTTCATGGGATGCCTAATGAAGATCTGTCGGTTTCTTAAGAGAATATGAATACATGATGAGTACTTTTCCTTTAGGAGGGTTAGCGAAGATCAAATTAAAATGAAATACTTTCAGTGCATTAAAAGAATTGGCAAAGAGATGGTTTATGAACCTAACACCAAGCAGTGTTTTTACTTGGGCACAATTATATGATTTGTTTATGAGCAAATTTTACAAACATGCATCTCTTACAGTATAGAAAACAAATCATGTCATTCCAAAATGAACCGGGTGAAACATTCCATGAGTCATGGGATAGATTTAAAAATACGCTTATTATGTGTCCTCATCATAATTTGGCTCAACATGTGTTAGTGCTTCAATTCTATCATGGTCTTTCGCCGGGTTTACAAACTATGGTTGATAGTGCGGTGGTGGTTCTATTAATAGAATGACACCGAAGCATTAGAAGAATTATTTGAGATGCTAAGTATTAATTCCCAACGAGAAAAGTGCTAGAGGTAAAAATAGGAGCCTATATCAATTGCAAGATAATTCAAATACACAAGCTCAATTTGAAAATTGGCAAATTCAAGAAGCATGTGCTCTATGTGGATTATATTCTCATGCTACTAATTTTTGTCCGTCAAGTGCTATGTATTACGAGCAGGCTAATGCTATGAATATGTACCCTCAAAGGCCAAGGAATGATCCATATTCCAATACATATAATCTGGTTGGAGGAATCATCCTAACTTTTCTTGGGGAGGAAATAAGCCTTTGCAACCTCAACAATTCCAACCTCAACCACCACAACCTCCACGGTTGCAAAATCAAAATCAAAATCGGTTGAGAATTGAAGAAGTTCCCAAGCAAGAAGTAGCAAGTAAAGGTCAAGCGGCTTTGATGAAGTACATGCTTGAAGAAATTGAAAATCGAAGAAACATATCGAAAATTCGAGAAGCAAATAAAAGAGAAGAAGGGAAGTTCCTAGTCAAGCGAGCAAGCTAAGTCAATCACCGTCTGCGAAGTGGTAAGGTGATAGGTGAAGAGGTAAGTGATTTCGATCCTCCTTCTAATATGCATGCTTCGGTAGAAAATTCGAAAAAGTAATAGAAAAAGAAATTGAAAAGATAGTGTTAGTGATAAAGTGATTGATGATTTAAGTAATCAAGAGGTAAAAAAGAAGTAGAAGTAGAGTTAGAAGTTCCAAATAAGGAACAAGAAAAAGAGAAAGAAATTCAAAATAAAGACAACACGGTTGAAGTAGATAAAGAATTAGATCAAGAAGAAGAGGAACCTTATGTGGCTCCACCACCTTATGTTCCTCAATTCCGTTCAAGAAGACTTATGAAAAACCGAATGGACAAACAATTCACGGAAATTTATAATATGTTATCCAAAGTAAATGTAAATTTACCTTTGCTTAATGTTATTAAAAATATTCCGGCATACGCAAAGTTTTTCAAAGATCTTCACTCTAAGAAACACAAGTTTGAAAACAACGAAAAGATTGTTGTTTAAAGCGTCGGTTACGTTTTACAACCCGAATTACCACCTAAGTTGAAGGACCCGAGGCGGCTTTAATATTCAAGTTTCCTTGGGAGACTCTAAAAGATGAAAGCAATGCTAGATTTAGGAGCAAGTATTAACTTGATGCCTTTCTCGGTCTATAAACAATTAGGTCTAGGAGAACTAAAACCCACTAATATGCAATTACAATTAGGCGATCGCTCGGTTAAATATCCCTTGGGTATAGTGGAAGATATCCTAGTTCGGGTTGATAAATTAATCATACCGGTAGACTTTGTGGTTCTTGAGATGGAAAGGAAGATATGCACTAATAATGAAGTCCCAATATTGTTAGGCGGAGACCATTTATGGCAGCTGCTAATACAATGATAAATGTGAAAAATGGTAAACTCACAATGTCGGTCCTAGGTGAAAGCAGTTGAAATTTACGTGTTTGATGCTATGAATAGACCTAGTGACATGAGTGCTTGTTTTTCAATTGATGAGATTGAGAAATTATCAACGAAACTTTTGAAGAAGAGCAAGATTATGAGAGAGATAGATTTATTGTCTATGATGATAGCCCTATTCCTCCCATAAAAATTGACATTGAGGAAATTGAAAGAGAAATAGAGAAGAAGAAAGATTAGAAAAAGAAAAGCTAGAAGCTAGTAAAAGAAAGATGAAAAAGAAATAAAAGGTAGAATCGAAATTAATTACGATGAGTCAAAGAAAAGAAAATAGTTGAAGAAAGTTATGAAATTAAAGAAGATGAAGTAGAGATTCTAAAATCTCTCTTTGAGAAATTGAGATTGAAGATATTAAGGAAGAAAAACAAGAAGAGAATAATGAGGCTAAAATAAAAGAAACAATTAAAGCGAGAAAATTACGAATTTATGCCTTCCATTAATTCTCCCAAAGTCGAAGAATTAAAGCCATTACCATCCCACTTAAAATATGCATTTTTAGGGAAGGTAACACTTTACTGTTATTATAGCACTTATCGAGAAAAACAAGAAGAAAGTTTGTTAAAAGTTTTATGGACACATAGAGAAGCTCTAGGATGGTCTTTAGGCGACTTAAAAGGAATTAGTCCCTCTATGTGTATGCATAAAATTCATTTAGAGGAAGGTAGTAAACCTTCTAGAGAAAACAGAGAAGACTTAACCCACACATGGAAGAAGGCTGTTAGGAAAGAAGTTCTTAAGCTTTTAGATGCGGGTATAATTTACCCTATATCGGATAGTAAATGGGTTAGTCTGTCCAAGTAGTTCCTAAAAAGTCGAGGAATTCTTGTTGTCAAAAATGATAAAGATGAATTAGTCCCTACAAGGACTATTCTGGTTATAGAATGTGTATCGATTTGCGTAAATTAAATGCGGCAACAAGGAAAGACCACTTTCCTTTGCCATTTATTGACCAAATTCTTGAAAGATTAGCGAGCCATGAATACTATTGTTTTCTTGATGGTTTTTAAGGTATAATCGGATCCTGTTGCACTGAAGACCAAGAGAAAACAACATTTATGTCCCTTTGGTACTTTTGCCTTTAGGAGAATGCCTTTTGGGTTGTGTAATGCACCGGCTACTTTTCAAAGATGCATGATTTCTATATTTTCGGACTTAGTTGAAAGATGCGTAGAAGTTTTCATGGATGATTTTTCGGTTTTCGGAAATTCTTTTGATCCTTGTTTAGAAAACCTTACATCGTCTGAAAAGATCTTTGCGAAACTAATTTAACTTTAAGTTGGGAGAAAAGTCACTTCATGGTAAAACATGGAATTGTCTTAGGGCATGTTGTTTCAAATAAAGGAATTGAAGTTGACAAAGCTAAAATTGAAGTTATTTCGCAACTACCCCTCCCACTTGATTAAAGGAGTTCGAAGTTTTTAGGTCATCTTTGGTTTTTATCGTAGATTTATAAAAGACTTTTCCAAAATCGTAAACCTCTATGTAATTTGTTAGCAAAAGATCTGAGTTTATTTTTGATAAAGAATGTTTGGAAGCTTTTAATTTATTAAAAGAAAAGTTGACTACTGCCCCAATCTTATCCGGCCCTGATTGGTCACTTCCGTTCGAAATCATGTGTGATGCATCAGATTTTGCAATTGGAGCCGTGTTAGGACAAAGGGTAGATAGAAAGCCTCATGTGATCCATTATGCTAGTAGAACTCTGAATGATGCTCAATTGAATTATACCACTCTTGAAAAGGAATTTTTAGCGATAGTATATGCTTTAGAAAAATTTAGATCATATTTGCTAGGATCAAAGGTGATAATCTTTTCGATCATTACGCATTAAAATATCTCTTAAGTAAGAAGGATGCTAAACCAAGATTAATTAGATGGATGTTATTGTTACAAGAATTTGACATAACTATCAAGGATAAAAGAGGAAGAGAATGTTGTGGCCGACCACTTGTCTAGGTTAGAATTTTCACCCTTCTTTGGAGCGTCAATTTCTTGATGATCTGTCCCCATTAATGATAATTTTCTGATGAACAACTCCTAGCCATTAAAGATTCGACCCTTGGTATCTTGACTTTGTCAACTACTATGTGTGCGATATAATTAATCCGGATTTTGATCATTACGAAAAGAAGAAATTTTTGGCGGAAACGAAAAATTATTTTTGGGAAGCCCCTCACTTATACCAGAATTTGCCCGATTCTTTAATAAGAAGATGTATACCAGAAAAAGACCAACAAGGTATCATGGAATTTTGCCATGGATATTCTTGTGGTGGTCATTTTAGTGGTAATAAAACCGCTCGAAAAATTTTGCAATCAGTTTGTATTGGCCTCTTGTTTTTAGAGATTGTGAAGCTGTTTCTGAGAACATGCGACAAATGTCAAAGAGCAGGTGGTATAGGAAAGAGAAGCGAGATGCCCTTACATGTTTAATTTAGTAGTTGAAATCTTTGATGTTTGGGGTATTGATTTTATGGGTCCCTTTCTGTGTCCAATAATTGTGAATATATTTTGGTAGCGATTGATTATGTCTCTAAATGGATAGAAGCGGTAGCAACTAAAACTAATGATGGTAAAAGCAGTAGTCAAATTTGTTGAAGATTTATTTGCTAGATATGGAGTCCCTAAGGCCATAATAAGTGACCAGGGAACTCATTTTACCAATAAGTTGTTAAATAGTGTTCTTAGAAAGCATGGTGTAACTCACAAGTTAGCTACACCTTATCATCCACAGACTTCTGGACAAGTAGAAGTAAGCAATAGGCAGATAAAAGCGGTGTTAGAAAAGCTTAGGCCTAATCGTAAAGATTGGGAATCTAAACTCAAGGATGCTTTATGGGCATACCGAGGCGCTTTTAAGACACCCATAGGAATGAGTCCATATAGGATGGTATATGGTAAAGCTTGCCATTTACCGGTGGAAATTGAGCACAAAGCCTATTGGGCAATTAAAGAATTGAATTTAGATTTGACATTAGCTGGAGAAAGAAAGATTGTTCAGTTAAATGAATTAGAAGAACATAGACTCAATTCGTACCAGAATGCAAAAACTTATAAAGAAAAGACCAAAAAGTATCATGACATGGGATTAGCCAACAAAATGCTTCATCCAGGTATGAAAGTATTATTGTTTAACTCTAGGTTAAGGTTATTCCCGGGTAAATTAAAATCCAAATGGTGCGGTCCTTTTAGAATAATGCAATTTATCCTCGTATGGGTTGTTGATATACAAAACCCCAAAAATAATGAAGTGTTTAAAGTGAATGGACACCGACTCAAGCCGTATTTTGAGCCAATGTCGGTTGAGCGAACAATTGAATTAATCCGTTTGGTGACAATGAACCACCAAGAGACTAGGCTTGCGGTTTGGTCGAGCCAAAGGCGTTAAACAAAGGCGCTAAGTGGGAGGCAACCCACTAATTTGAAAGTTATTTGTTAACTAGTTAATTTAGATATGTTTTCTCAGTTAAATTCTATTCTTGGACATTTAATTTTTAATTAAATATGCCAAAATTTAAGTTTGGGGAGAAAAACATCTTAGTGTTGTATTTATATGTTGCTAATAATTTTTAGTTTAGAATTTTTGTTTAGATTTTTCATACGAGGAATTATCAAAGACATAACGGAAGTTAACGAAAGGACTAAGCGCAAGCGTTGAAAAGTTGGAAAGAAAACAAAGTGGAAGTTTACGTCCACCTTGCGGCGGACGCAAGGTGTGAAGGACTGCGGCCGCAAGGTCCCGAATGCGAATCTCGGGCGTGAAGTGTCGGACATGGGGAATGAATGAAGGAATCCCAACCGCTTTGGTCCACCTTGCGGGCGCAAGGTGTGGCGGTGCGAGGTCCCTTTATTTAAAGCCACCGGGTTTCTTCACGAAATCACACGAAACTCTCATCTCTCTTCAAGC
The DNA here is from genome assembly GCA_013146195.2 of Codonopsis lanceolata. NCBI lineage: Eukaryota > Viridiplantae > Streptophyta > Magnoliopsida > Asterales > Campanulaceae > Codonopsis > Codonopsis lanceolata. The sequence continues at coordinate 35,852,925 of CM028381.1, read as the reverse complement.
GGCGGCGGCAGTCCAAATTCTTCAAGAATTCCGGCGGATCTTCAAAATTTCGGCATAAACTTCAAGATCTCTCTCTCTCTCTCTCAAACCCTTCATCTCCCTCACCCATCTCCCATTACACTCCATTCCAAGTTGAAGATTTTGAAGGAAAAGGAAGAACCACCATTGTTGTTTGTCAAAGATCAAGCTCCACTCATTTGCATTCACTCGGATCGGTATGCAAACTAGTACTTCTAACACCCTCTTTAATTTTATACGTGAAATATTTGCATGCTAGGGTGCTAGTTAATTTTTAACGTAGATATATTTTTGCATGCTTTAGATTAAATTTTAATTTTAAAATTTTAAAACACATTTTAATTGTTATATTTTTAGTTTTTAAAATTTTATCAAACAAAATGTTTAAGCGTAGAAATACGGTTCTTCATCCTCAGGCCCAGTTCGGGAGGAAGAACAAAATTTTGACATCACCGCTTAGTGTCCTCTGAAGCATCGAAAAATACACCAACAAACTCTCCAAGTCCTTGGTGCCCGAAAGAAAGGGATTCAAGGTGAAGATTTTGGTATTCGTCCGTTCGATGGCTCGTAGGTGGGGGCTTGTTAGATTCTCCTAGGGGCGCCATAGTCCCTATTGTCAGAATTCTCGCCAATGGCGACATTGGCATGGATGGCGGTGTGCTAGACACCTTGTTAATGTTAGGAATAAAGTAGTTAATTTTTCATCGAAAGCATTAACATGTATTTCGGCACCTCCAACTTTGCGGTTGGTGCCGATGATTATAACACACACCTCCACCCGTATCCTGTCGAGGTGGTGAATCTTTGTCATTGCTCTCCACGGTGTGGAGTGGTCCTATAGCCGTAACCCACCATATGGACCTCGCACCATGAGAGAGTCCTTCCTTCAAGACACGGCCAAGCCCGTGTATAAATTTGTTTGTGGCCGTCTCATGCCCTCAAGTCACCAAAACACGGTGAATTGGGAGAGGGCTGTTCTGACCTACACCATCATGACTAATGGGTCTATTGATGTTGGCCGTTTGATCAACGGCCAAATCAAGACCCTAATTAGAGGTAGGGCGAATGCGGGGTTCGCGTTCCGCATTTGATTCTTGACTTGTGTAGGGGGCAAGCGTGAGAATGCCAAACAATTTGAGAGGCTTGGTCAGGTCATTACTAGGGCCATTTTGTTTGAACATCACCGGCCGGCGAGTGAGGGTTCCTCAAGAGGAGGAACCCGAAGAGGACCGATCCACTCGTTGGGATCTCCAACGAGGTTGGAGGCGGCTATCCTCAAGCGATATGGTGAGTCGGCGGTTGGCCCAAATGCGTCTTGAGCCAGTGAAATTTTTCGGTTGGGTTAACGGCGTTGGGACAGAATGTCCAACTATTATGGGCTGCCACCAGGCACGATCCCCGAGTTTCATCCTCATTCGTTATCTCCGCCCGACTCACCTTGAGTCGAGGCCCAAGTTCCATCCTCGTTCGTTAGGTGGACCAGCTATGTCCTTTTGATATTTGTCCTACCCCATCAATCCTCTCATATGTTCCTCTATTTTGAGGACAAAATAGAACTTAAGTTTGGGGGGGATTGAAAATTTTAGGTCTTAGCAGGTCCCAGCCTAACGAAGAATGGAGTTGGGCTATGTCGTTAGGGTGAAAGAGAATTTCTTTATTTGATGACCATTTAACTCTTCACCCTATTTATCCTGTTTTTATTTTTTCTGATTTTCGGAGGTGTTGCCTTGACCAGAATACACTTACATTAGATACTCGTGGGTTCCTCTTATGGGGACCCATCATCAATTGTGTCATCGTCATCACCTCCAATTTTCGCAATTTCTTAGAAAAATATATAAAAAAAAAAATTTAAATTCAAAATATTCATCCTCGAGTTTAGGTGTGGTAATGCTAGTAAGTAGTCCATGAGGAGATTAGTGCAATGAACCGCATAGTTAGTCCGTAGATCCCCCTGGAATTTACTTAATTTTGCGAAACTTTTACTTTTCTCCAAATTCTTCATGCACTCACACCAGTCATAACTTTGGATTGATTAGAATAGTTTTATAAAGTTTATAACACCGATTGATCTTCAACAAGATATGCACAAGAATATGATGCATAGCCATTCGAACATGATTGTTGCATTAAATTGTAACTTAGGGTCAATTGCATGTTAGTTAGATCCCTTGGATTTTCTCATTTATATATCTCAAGCACACTTTCGAACCGTGTTTGCATGTTAGTCTCAATTGTCCCTACCATCGTCTTAGCGAATGCTTATGTGAAATCGGTGATGCTAAACACTCAACCCAATTCCCATAGTTGATATGATATTTTGTGTTATCTTACTTGCTTTAAATATTATGTGAGCATTTGGCATTAAGAAATGATTTAGGCCATCTTTGGATCGTTAGAGCCTAAATATTCCCTGACCTATACTAAATATATCCCTAGTGTCCCCTTTGAGCCTAATGAAAAAGAATGGAGTGTGCTAAGCACACTATTTAAACCCCCATTCGACATCGTTTCTTTACCCACATTAACTTAACCTAAAAGCCTATACACTTTTAGCCTACCCTTTGAGAGAGTAGGATTGGGTGGGAAATTGATTCTAGGAGGACCACTTCTTTTCAGTTAGGCTATTTTTCAGAAGGCTTCTTCTTTCCGTCGTCGAAAAAAAAAAAAAAAAAAAAAAAAAATCATGTGTCGACGAAAAATGAAACGGAAGAAGAAGAGTGTTAAACAAAGATTCAAATGGAAGCATAGCTTTCAAGAGAAAATATGTTAGAAAAATTACTGCGATTGGAATGTGATATTTTTAGAAAATCTAGTGCCCAAAACAAGTTTTGGGGGGGGGGGATAAAGAAGAAAAGTGAAAAGTAACACAAAGCACCCCTCCACTTGTGGTCTTTGCAGGTCCTAGCCTAAATAGGGAAAACTTCCTTTTGCTTGGAAGTATGAGGGATAAAGGGTAGTCTTACTCTCTCACTTTGAATTCCAATACCTTTCCATCAAATCCCCCAACACCTTGGCCTTACATTACAAGCTTAAAAAGTCCTAATGATCTTCTTGCCAATGCTTATGTTGTTTTTACTGTCAAGTGAGTAACATGAAATTGATCACACACTTCATATTCATTATTATTCACCTTAAAGCTCACTGTGTTAGCATAATCTTAGCTATTACAAGTCATTGGGATAGGAGAGCATTGTATACATACATAGAAGTGCATGGGATGGATGTGTAAATCTTTTGAATCCTTGGGACCTTTAAATTTAAATGCGACCGGGTTTGAATGGTAGATCTCATACTTCTTAATGCATGATTTTCTATTAAAGCTGTAATTTTCATATGAATGTGGTGTTTAGCTCAATAAAAGCTGTTTTAGTCAAGATATTCTTTAAGGCGGTGATCACACACACACGGAGAAATTAAAAGTAGTAGCGTATTAAGAAAAGACTAGTTGGTTTTATATGACTAAGCTTGCATATATGTGGTGAGCACCAAGCGAGATTACATGCATGCCATACATGCTTATAACTTGAGGATGAAACCAAAAAGATTTTATGATTTTATGTTTGTAGTTTGTAGTTGTATTTTAGTTTTATATTTATCTGTTTTTGTATTTATCTGCATAGTCGAGTCACTCGAAAGAGTCTCCTTGAGTTTGTGGGTTTATAGAGGAGTGTAAATAGTGTCACCCTCACAAAAAGATTTTAATTTTTGTTATTTAGATGTTTTTGTATTTATAAGTTTATTTGTTTACTCGTGGACGAGCAAAGTTCAAGTTTGGGGGTATTTGATCGATGTATTTTATACGTCGATTTTATATACTTCTGTGACTTGAATTAGGCTATTTCATGAGTCTTTTGAGTACTAATATATGTTTTTGGTGAGTTTTGTAAGTTTCGGATTGTTCGTGAAAATACGCGAAACTCCGGGGTTTTAAGTGCAAATTACAAAGAAAGAAAAATTGAAGAAAATTGTCATTACGGACACCTTGCGGACGCAAGGTGCCTCACTGCGACCGCAAGGTAGGCGATATCGGTCCCGAAGCCGGCAATCGAAGAGCCAAGAAGCACACCTTGGAGACCTTGCGGACGCAAGGTATCCAGCACCTTGCGACCGCAAGGTAGGCAGAATGCTCAATTTTCGGGTTTTCACACAGTCATTCGATTCAATCACAACTCCCAAGTATATATAGAAGTCAGATGCCGAGCCTAAGCATAAGGAGGACGGCTGGAAGCTCTCTTTACATAGATTTTAGGTAGTTTTAGATTGTATAACATAATTAGGTTTTGTAATTTCAAGTATTGAAGATCAAATCATGTCTTCCATCATCTCCATGTCTTGTTCATCGTCTATGATGAACTAAATCATCCCTAATCTAGGAGGTGGGAGGTAACTTGTATCGAATTTATGTTTTGATTCTTATATATATGTCTATTCAATGCTTGTTGATTGTGTTGTTTATCAATCCCTCTATTATTTTCGCTTTGAACAAATGAATGTAATCGCAAATAATAAAGGCTTAGAGGTGCGGATAACTGCATGACCAAGTGCATATGTCGTACAACGGCTCACCAACACAATAAATTGGACCTATCGAAGCACGAGAGTGATAAGTTAGGACCGGGTTCTTACATGATCTAGGTGACAGATAGATCATAAATCTAGGTGACGACTAGATTACGGTTCTGTGCTTAGGATATGGAATGGGTGAATTTTGCGGGGATGGAGGCTGAACCAATTGTTCAACAGACCATATCTATTTTTAGTGAACGAACCCAAGACATTGAATGACATTATTATGAATTGAACATAAAGGAGATATAAGTGAAACCCAGAATCCTAGATTTCCACTCACCATAAGATCTTCATATCTGTTATTCTTGTCTAATTAGTTAACATCTATAACTAGTAAATTTAGAGTAGAATTAAACATAAAAACCCCCTTAGGTTAATAATTTGCTATCTATAACCGCCTTGTTCGTGATCACTTGTCTCGTGGGTTCGACCCTTGCTTAGAGTCTATTCTATAATAGTCTTGTACACTTGCAAGGAAATAGATAAAATAAAACATCGATCCAATACCCAAGAGATAGAAGCATATAATCCGAATATGGGTATGCTACCTCCAGTCTTTCAGCATCTCTAAGCCACATGCCCTGGATAGTGGAACCCAGACGATCATTAGTGAACTCCCTTCCCATGTAAATAGGGCGGGAAGTGTCGGGATCACTTTCTCCCTTCAAGCTGCCGCAAGATCCGGTCGGGCCGATAAAAGAAGTCCGATAAAGGCCCAACATCACCACTGGTACGTACTCATCGAAAGTGACGAAGAAAAGCGATCTCCGGTGGCGGACGACCAGACTATATCCATTGAGCCCCGACGATAGAAGTGATCGGTCCGATCAATATCGAGAATAATTAGTGCGGGGAAATGCCCGCATTCCATAAAAGAAGGATCATAAGAAGCTCCGGCGGCACGGGAGCTGGACCCAAAGAAAATGCTCTTCCACCACACATGAATCGAATAGGGCTACTAGTAGGGAACAATTCATTCCAGCCAAAGCGATCGGGCAGCGAAGTCTGCGCCAAAATCAGGAACAATGTTCACCGGCGATCCCGAGCTGTAGTGCTAAGTCTCGACCCGCTCATCTACTAATCAGGGTAGACCAACTATCAAATATCTCCCTACTAGCGAGCGAGAAAAAGTGCATTAATCTCGCCGATAGTCCACGTCGTCTTCAATATATTACGTGAAGGCTCCGGGAAGAACCATCAAGTTAAAAAGTCTCCATTAATAAATCCTAGAGTAGCCGGGGGGTAGTGAAGAGCTCCCGAATAGCCATGTATGCGGACGCTCTACGTAGGCGTACCGCGATCGGCAGTAGGTGCCACCCCAAGCATAGCACAGAACTCCTCGAATGTAGGACACATCTCGTTAATGCCAAAATTAAACACGTGATTCTCAGGAGACCAAAACCTGGCAGCTCCCCTCAACATGTCCCAATTTATTATGACATTTCGCCAGGACAGAAGGAACCTGAACCCGAAAAGATGTTCGAACAAATCCCTTTCATCAGATCGCAAAGAAAAGATCCAGAAATCCAGGGCATTTTCATAAACCTCAATCTCCAGAGCCGTAGGAATGCGAGCGGCCATTTGTAAGAGATGCGAGAAGTTTTATGGTGGCTGAATAAGGTGATGGCAAGCAAGATAGAGGCTGGTGAATTTAGAAAAAGAGAATGAACTGAATTGATGAAGGACCGAGCTCGCTTCCGCCACAATTTATACTGCAAATCAAGAAGACGGACAATTCAGTGCACAGTGTCCAAATAGTGAAGAAAACAGTGGCTGCGTGGGAAAAGCGTGGTGCCACCAAGAAGCCTCTTGGTGCCGCACCATAGCCTCAAATGGCGGCACCAGAAATGTGCACTGTTTTGTGAAAATTCTGCCCGATATCCTGGTTTGGTGATCCGACATCCTGCTGTTCCTGCGTCTGATCGTGGAAGAAAAAGAAAACCTATGAAAGACGGCTACAACCACGGACTCAACAGCCACAGGGCGCCGAAAGAATAAGGGATTCGGCCTTTTTCCCGTTCCGATATCACCCGAAAAGCCCGCTCTAATTTAAAGGTGTATTCTTAAAAATCCCTATTCTCAAAGTACAGCATGCCATTACATTTTAGATGTCTGGTATAGTTTTATTTTCTGCATGAATTTATTTTTGCATGTGTAACATACTGCATCATATACATTATATTGCATTATATCATAACGTTTGTACATGTTTCTTTTACAAAAATAAGGAATATATATATATAAAAAAAAGGAAAGAGATACTAATGTTCGCAAGAGTCCAAAGCTAATGTGCTCGGGACGACTGGCTTCTGGGAAAACCACCACCCCTGACCCTGGGACCCGTTGCGAATCCTCGACCTCTGCCCCGGCCACGGCTTGACCCATCATCATCATCGTCGTCATCATCATCGTCATCTTGACGTCAATACCGCCTTGAGGCTCCCTTGCAAGAGAATTCATCAGCCAATTTCTGATATAACTTGCTGATGCTGAAGAAGCCCCGCAGCAGTTTCTTATAAGTAGACACGCTCAACGAAAGAAAAAAAGATGAAAAAAAATGAAAATAAAGAAAAATGTTAATCTAAAAAAAATGTAAATTAATAATAATAATAAAGAAAAAAGACAATAAAGGTGGACGTGTCTATCGAACAAGCCTGCTCCGGGACGCGACGCTCCTCTGGAATCTCGACATCAGGAAGAACCTGCTCTACTAATCCACCGCCCCACTCATACTGGAAAGCGGAGAAAATATCATCGGGCTCCGTGAACATCAGGTTCTCGTCGAGAAGTGAAGTAGACGACCAGCTGGTAGAAGCATCGAATGCCGTGCGGGCACAAAGGAGCGAGGAGGAGGGGATGCGCTCTAATCTTAGGAAATCCTCGTATGACATCACCTTTGGATAATCATCGCGGAACGAGCGAGGTATTTCCCCAAGTACTGTTGCCGGTCACGCAGTCGATCGGGCTCTTTCACCCAAGCAGGAGGCCAAGGAGGCACTACTGGAGCCATTAGAAAAGCCTGGTGCTGACGGTTCACCCGCTCGCCCATATACAAAGAGTCCACCATGATGGAAACCATCAGTATCCGGCAGCGGCTGAACATCAGAGTAGTAAAATAATGTCCCTCTAGGCCCTCCCAGGGAAGAAAGTGCACTGAACCCGGACTCGAACCAACAATCCGCTCCAGCACTCTTTCCCTAGTATTACAACCACCGTCGTCGCTTGGATCGACCCTATTGCTGTCAACATATTGGGACAGATACGGAGGCTGGTAGACCCGCCGAATGAGGCGACCCGACGAAAATCTGAAAAATGAGAATGCCGGACACTGCACAAAAATAGAAAAATAAAAATAAATATGTTGTCAAAAAAAAAAAGATACATAAAAAAAATAAAATAAATACATATGTGAAAAAAAACAAATAAATAATGAAAAAGCAGGAAAAGGCATGTACCTCCCACGTCGGGGCAAATCCATTCAGGGTCGGTGAATCATTCCGGCTGGCCCTATCCATGGAAGCATAAAGTTCGGCCAAGCCAGCCTGTCCCCAATCATACGAAGGGATCTGATCAAAATCCGCAAGACAAGCTAATACGGAGGCTCTCAGGGTGACAGAGGAGTTGGCAAAGAGCGATGTGCCAAGAAGAAGAAAGAACGCTTCGTGCCACTCGAGTAATTGCGGCTTCATCATCGGTGAGGTACCAAGCATTATTAAGAAGCCATTGCCGAGCAGCTGGCGATATATATCTCATCCGATGATTTAAAAGCGAGGCTCGAAGCCGGGAGATCCACAATCTCCTCCCTACGATGTCGGAGAGTAAAATCAAGAGCCGGTCTCCCCTATCTTTGGTAGGGATTCCTGTCGCAATGAAATCGCAAGGAGTCATGGTCGCCTCCCCAACTAAAATGGAAAGTGTGAGTGGTATCCCACCGTAAGTCCGAAGCACATCAAAAGACGGAAGAAAGTTGGTAAAGTGGGTAAAAGAATGCGAGGAAGGTGCTAAAACCCGAACCTCTACCAACGACTGTGCAGCTTTGGGTAACATATCAAAAATCTCAGCCACATCAATATATGATACCCGCACTCTTTCAAATTCCCTGCGAACCTGAAAAGAAAAAAAAACGAGGTAAGTTCTCTACCCTTATTTCCTTCTCTGTACAGTCTTTCAAATAAATATTGAACATATTGCATGTTGTATACTTCATAATTTTTAACAAAAAATCTTTTTTTTTAAAAAAATCTTGTTCATAACAAAGAGAAAATAAATAATTCTTTAAACCTGTTACATACCATTTTCATACATGTACATAAATTTACATAAAAACATCATTCTTTTACATGAAATAAAAAACAACAACAAACAAAGCGTAGGAATCTACATGATGTGCACACGTATTCTTTCAAAAAAAAATAAAAATAAAAAACAACAATTTTTATATGTAATAAATTTTTTGCATATAAATAATTTATTTTGCATCTCAAATGTCATAAAAATGCATATTAGGACTGCATTTGCCGTGTATATAATAAAGTATGAAAAAACTCATCCATCATCTTATAAGTGTTCTGCATTGCATCTGCATCAAGTAGAATAATTCATGCATTCATTATGTACATTTCATTTGTCCAATAAGCTGCCATAGGGACCCGCTAAAAAGAAGATAAAGTACCATCAATCATCAAAATAAATATCTTTGTGGCATTTAGTATACCCCTGCAGCAGTTGCATGCTTAGAAAATAAATCTAAGGGCATGAAAAATATCTGTTTTATCCGTTTTATCCAAAAATATGCCCGAAATGCGTTTCGGAAAAATTTAATTTATACTCCAGAATATTCCGCCAGCTTCGCGATTCTATTGCATGCAAAAATGTGTTTTAGTGTAAAACATGCATCATATAGCCCCATTTGCATTCAGAATATAAATCATGCATAGTATGGTCAAATAGTGACCACTAGTTCAAATCATGCATTGCAAAAATAAATCATAGAAATTGCATACATTATCACTTAATTACATCATTTAGGCATAAATAGGACATGTACATGCATTACTAATAAAGTCAGGAGTGCTCCAAAAGTCTCAAACAGTGCAGAAATTTAGCAGATCTGAAACATAGCCAGGAAAATTTCGAAAAAAGAAAGAAATCTTATATAGTCGAGAGGAGGTTGGACACATGAGTGTTCGATCCCTTGAAAGGTTGCCTGTCGTCCTTAGAGTACGGATGCTTGAGTCTATTCGAACCAAGCTAGGAGGTTCTCTCCTCCTCTCGCCAAGATTCTGGCGCATCGGTGCCTTTCCTTCGGATCGCGAAGAAGATGTCATCGCTAAGTAAAACACCGAAATTGGCGGAAGAAAATCGAGAAAAGGAGCAAAATAAGAAAATGAAAAAAAAAAAAAAAGGAAGCAGCAGAAGCGCGGAGGCGAAGAAAAGGCGAAGGAAGAAAAAAGAAAGAAAAAGCGATAACCTCTTTCTCCCTTCACTCCCGTCATTATAAGGGAGGAAAAGGGAATTTTCCCTTTTCCCCTCAAAGTTTGAAGCCGCGACACTTTGGTCCTCAAATTTCAAAGTTTTCAAAATGGTCCCCGAGCCTAACGGAAAGTTAGCAAGGTCAATCTTGTTAACCAAAATTGGCAACCATTCACCGAGGAAAAAAATAATATCCCCAAAGAAATCAAAAGAAAGAAAAAAAAAGAAAAAAAAAGAAAAGAAGAAAGAAAGAAAGAAGAAAAGAAAAAAAAAAAAAAGAAAAAAAGAAGAAATGGGCAAGAATAAAATCCCAAAGAAAGGAGAACTACGATTGGTCCGATTCCTTGAATAAGGATACGTAGGCGTACCTATTTCAGAGGGTGAGCCCGACCATCACAACAATAAAGAAGAAGAAAAAAAGAAAAAAAGAGCAAAATAATCATTAGCCACCCATGAGTAAGTCAGTGAAAAAAAACAAGATATTCCCTCGACTTTAGAATAATTCCTTTTAGGAAAGTTGCTTTTCAAAAAAAAAAGAGGAATATTTCAAAACACAAAAAAAAATGTATTTTCCACATCACTTAGAAGAATTTTGATCAGATTTTCCCGTGCTCGGATATTTCAAAAAACACGACGGATCTTTATCGGGCCGAGTGCTCGATATTTGAAAATTTCGGTTATGTTTGGAAACAAGGCAGCGACCGACCAGACATAACTTAGAAAAAATTCTTCTTAACACGCGTTTCAACGACAAGGTATTGACCGGTTGAAATGTGGTGGCGTAAAAACATTCAAATCTTCATACCGTATTTGACAACGTGTTTGATCGAAGAATACCGCTTTTTCGAAAACACAAAAATCTTTTTCCGTCTGTGTTCTCGATCGGGCTTGACCGAAGAACATGACATCCTCACTTGGTTGTAGTTTAGGTTTTGGCCCGAACTACATTTGGTCTCGATTTCCTTTAATAGGAATACGTAGGCGAGCCTCTACATTAGTAGGTCCGACCATAAGAGCACATTAAATTCATATCGCTTAAAAGCTGCGATAATATTTTTATAACCGACTAAAAATGTCTAGGTTATAGAGTTTGGATAACATGTTAGCGTGCATTATAGCTACCTACCAATTGCATTCTCCGTTCTTAAATGAGCGAAATTGGAGAGTCTCTTGTTTATCAACGATGTTCATCTACTCAGTAAGCCTTAAGGTTACCCGTAGACTCCATCGTTGAGGGGCTCTGTAGACACCCCAATTTCGTACCCCTGGTATGTGACTGACATAAAATATCAAGAACTGTTAAAACTTAACAAATGTCAAGTTCTGAGGAGTCAAAAATGCGAAAGGAAAGCAGGATGCGAAACAATGAAGCTGCCGAGGGGGGGAAAGTGAAAAAAATTGGAACTTGGAAGTTTGCATGGTGCCGCACCAAGGGTTCCTTGGCCGCACCATGCATTCTTACTCGCTAAGTGCTCTCTCGAATTGAAATGGTACAACTCCTTAAGCATACGCAGCGGTCAAGCTGGCGATGCACAGAGAACAAGCTCACAAATGCCAGTATCCCTCTCCTTCGGTATAAATAGAGACCCCGGCCTCTCATTTGAGCTGCCACTTTCGATTCGCGATAGAAAAATCGCAATAAGCTCTGCTTCTGCGATCATTCGATAAGTTAGTGCGAGAGGTGCGAGATAGGTGAGTGGAAGCCCCAGAGTCTCAAACCCCGTCCAAACTACGCCAAAATCAAAACCCATAGGTTATAAGTGATCCCTAGCCTAGTTGTTAGGTATTCACCTCATTTCCCAAAAAGTCCAAAAATCTCAAAGTAAGTCGCAGCCTTACTTTGCCCGAGTAATGCTGTTTGAAAGTTCAAAAATTAAGTCTAGGTTCCGCCCAACCAAAAAGGCCAAAACCTACCCAAATAAGTTGTCACTCTGCCCAGGAGTTGATAAGCCCAAACCCTCGAAATAAAGCGGTCATTACGCCCAACTCAAAACAACAACCACACAAACAACAAAAGACTCCCTCTCCACACGAAGGACGAGCGAGAGCACACCGCCGTTCTAAAAGGTAAAACCTTTAATAAGCGTCGTTATTTTTATTTATTTATATTTTTCTGTCTTTTATTTATTTTTAAAAGTTATTTAAACCGCGCAATGTAGCCCATATAAGCCGTTGTGCCGCCTGATTAGAATAGGAAATATTATGTAAAAGAGCCGTTATAATGGCCAAATATTCTTAAATATGTTTGTAATTATTGGAAGGAGACGGTCGAGTCCGAGAATAATGTGGCCACGAATGTATTTGTTTAAATTTCCGTCATTTTAATACCTTATTTATTTGCTAAATAAATGTGACAATAAGCATACTTCACCAAAAACCATTTTCGAGATCGAAGGGCGAGTTGGGTGCCTAGCACCTTCCCAACTCGTAACTTAGCCTCCGAACCCGCTTTTTCTCCGGTTTATTTTTTCTTTTCTTTGGTTTTGCTTTATTTGCCTTAAAATAAAGATGGCGACTCTAAAACTTTCGATTCAAGTGGGCCTCGCAACATTCCCTTTGCACTTTCCCCTGCTCTCCCCTAAAAAGGGAGATATGGGAATGGAGGTGATGCATTCCCATATCCCGGTATCCCTAAACAAGGGATAACTTGATGCGGAAACCCAAAGCTCCCATAGTAATCGAATGGGCCATAAGGCTATTTTCAATAAATCCATAGTGGGGCGCCGCAATATCCTTTCTTGCACTTTTCCGTTTTCCCCAAAAAGGGAAAATGGGAATGAAAAGACTAATGCATTCCCATATCCACAGTATCCCTAAAC
>CM028381.1:35814823-35839944 GCA_013146195.2 Codonopsis lanceolata | reverse complement strand
GTAAACCAAGTCAAATAGCGTTCAAACTTAGTAGGGATTGAAATTAGAGTCTAACAAGTTCAATTCTTCCCAAGTTAACTCGTTGAGTCTTTTCACTAAATTCCCAATTTTGGGGAAATTGAAGCTATATGCCACAATCCAACTTAGGTCACTTCTAAGTTCAACAAGGCATAAATTCACCTAAAACATTTAATATAATTTATGTTCTTCATGTAGTCCAATAGTAAGGTTACAACAACATACTTTTACACATACCACATAGGCATAATTTAGGCATTCCCAAATAATTTCACTTTCATCAACAAACATATTACATTACTTCTAACTATGTTCAAGACCTCAATTAATCATAGTGGAAAAGTAATTTCAACATTCAAAGGCAAGAATCAACCTAGACATGCTCTAAGCAAAATTATACATTCAAAATTCGTAGGAAGCAACTATGTGTCCCCATTGACCTCACACATCATAAACTTTGTTTCCTTAGGGTCAATGGGAACTAAAATGAAGAAGTAACTTACTAGTTATTCACCACGAAAAGAAAGAAGTAGAAGAAACCAATCGGATGGAAATGCTCCCCCTTCTCGAGCTCTGAACTTTAATGAAAGAAGGCTCTTGGGCAAATGATGAATGGTTGATGAAGACCAAGGGATGAGACACCAGAAAGCCATGGAAGAACAGCAGAGATGAAATTCGTTTTGGAAGAGAGGGTGAGAATGAGGTCAAAATCGATTTGGGGCTTATATGTAGTCAAAAGTTTGAGTGGGACATGTGTCAAGACCTTAGGGTCTCTTTGAGATTCTTAGGATAGGGTTTGGATAATCAACAAGCCTTTTAATCCATCATTAAAAATAAGTTAGGGATGTTAGGACTTAAGTAGGAAGGGTTAGGGAGGTTTAGGATAGGTTTAAGTAGGGGTTTGAAGTGTACAGTCGTCAAATTCGAAGCGAGGAGAAAATCACCCGTAGCGAGAAGCGGCAGGTGAGGCGGGCGCCTCACCTAGGCCATGCGGCCGCCTCGGATCTTGAGGCCTCCCAAAGTTCGAGACCATTCTCAATTGCTCCCATTTGAGGCGGGCGCCTCGCTCCAGCTGCCGCCTCGGCTCAGTGCCTAAAACTTGATCTAAACTTGATCTAAATGGTCCTAAACTTTTGGGCAACCATTCTAAGTCTAACCTACTCAAAATGGGTTGGAAACACACCGAACAACTCGAACAAGGTAGAACAAGGCGCGAACCACGCGGTAGAGCGAACAACGAATCAAACTACAATCAACGTCATTCAAACTAGGATGTCTTGGACATGAAAGGGACTTGTTTCAACATGATTAAGACCTGAATATAAGGCCAAGAACTCACTTGAACACTTAAATGCGTCGAAATAGAAGCAAATCACGAGCAACGAGGGGAATCATTAAGGCTAAATTCAAAGCGATCAATGGCGATTCACAAAACGGACTTTTCGTGATTCTAAACATGTTAAGAACTTCAAGAATGATTTAAGAATGATTCTAAGAGCGTTTATAAACTAGGTAAACATGATCTTGTCAACCAAGAAAGCCAAACACAATGGAATGCACATGCAAGAATTATGGGGGCGTTACTCTCTCCCTCCTTTAGGAATTTAGTCCCTAAATTCTTACCAAGTTCATCAAACAAATGTGGATGCTTCTCGCATCTCCGCTTAGTCTCCCAAGTCGCTTCTTCAATGTTGTGGTTTCTCGAGAACTTTAACTAAGGGAATCTTCTTGGTTCGTAGCACTTGCTCTTTGGTATCCAAAATCTTCACGGGCTTTTCGACATAAGACATATCCGACTCAACGTGATGATCTCTTCATACTCAGGTAATGCATGGGTATCATCCTTCAAATACTTTATGACATGGAAACATGAAATACATTATGAGTCTCGAAAGTGAAGGTGGCAATGCAATCTGATCGCCAGGACTGACTCTCTCAAGAATCTCGAGCGGACCAATGTACCTCGGTGTAAGCTTCCCTTTCTTGCCGAATCTCTTCGTACCTCTCCTCGGTGTCACCTTCAAGAATACGTAGTCACCACTTGGAACTCAGATCTCGTCTTGATTATCCATAACTCTTTTTGTCGACTTTGGCGGTGCGCAAGCGATCTCTAATCAACTTCACGCTCTCAGCCATTGCACTAACTTCGGAACCCCAAGTTTCGCCTCTCCAACTTCATCCCGGCAAATTGGCGATCTACACTTGCGTCCATACAAAGCTTCATACGGCGCCATGATACTCGGCGGTAAATTGTTATTATACATGAGCTTCATTTAAAGGTAAGTGAGAATCCCGGCTTTCCTTGAAATCCACGGCACAAGCTCGAAGCATGTCCTCCAAAATACAGATTAATCGCTCGGGCCGACCATCCGTTTGCGGATGAAAAGCTCTTGAAGTCTAATTTGGTCCCCAAAGCCTCTGCAGCGTCTGCCAAAATCTAGATGTGAACCTCGGATCTCTATCGGATACAATACTAGCAGTGCGCCATGAAGTCTCACGATCTCACGGATATACAAGGCGCCAGCGGGTCAGCGAATAAGTGATAGATCTGGGAATAAGTGTGAGACTTAGTCAATCATCACTATAACCCAAACTACATTAAAACCTCTCGCGTCTTGTGATAACCTATCACAAAGTCCATAGGTAATGAACTCCCATTTCCACTCGGGAATCTCAAGTGGTTGTAGAAGTCCCTGACCTCGATGCTCGGCCTTAACCTTTGGCAAGTCGAACACCTTGACACATACTCACTTAATTTCTCCCTTCATGCCTTTCCACCAAAATTGTCTTTTCAAGTCTAAGTACATCTTCGTGCTCCCGGGTGAATGGTATACCTCGATTTATGAGCCTCATCAAGAACCAACCTCTTCAGATCATCATTAGAAGGAACACAAATTCTTGCCGAAATGCCAAAGCACCCTCACTATTAACATAAAATCGGGCGATACATTCTCGCCAACCCGTCAATGATTTTCTTCAACTCGGATCATCCTTTGCGCTTCTTTAATCTTCCCAAACAAAGCGGTGTAGCCACGAACATTAGCGAAAATTACACCTTTATCATGAACACTAGGACTCCAATCACAAGTCCTCCAACATCTTCCACTCCTTAACCATCATGCGACATGTGAACCTTCCTACTCAAGGCATCCGCTACTACATTTGCCTTCCCGGATGATACAAGATATAGTGCAATCGTGGTCTTTTAGTTTCTCCATCCATCTTCTTTGCCTCATGTTCAACTCCTTTTGGGAAAACAAGTACTTCAAACTTTTGTGGTCGGTGAAGATCTCAAATTTAGCTATTACAATAGTGTTTCCATTTATGCAATGTAATGCAGCCAACTCCATATCGGTGTGTGGGTAGTGCGTTTCATGAATAGACAACTTCCTCGGCGCATAGGCGATAACCCTACCATTGCATCAAAAGCACCCAAACCTTCCTTAGAAGCATGCTATAAATCACAAAATTATCCTCCACTAGAGCAAAGCCAATATAGGTGCCGTCAAGCCGCTTCTTAAGCTCTTGAAAACTAGCTTCACATTTTTCGCTCCAAACAAGCGGCGTTTTTACGTGTCAATTCGTCATAGGAGTCACAATCAGAAAAACCCTCAATAAATCTCCGGTAATAACCCGCTAGACCAAAAGCTCAGAACCTCGGTAACCGGAACTAGGTCTCTTCCAATTAGTCACGGCTTGACCTTAGAGGATCAACGGCTACTCGTCACTAAATGATATGCCCCAAAAAGAAGGACACCTCCTCAAGCCAAAGGCACATTTGCTAAACTTCAGCATAAAAGGCTTGCTTCTCAGAAGAATAGACAAGACAATCCTCAAGTGTTTCTCATGCTCCTCAGAGATTTCGAATACACTAAGATGTCATCAATGAAGACTACCACAAAACAATCAAGATAACTATGGAAGACACGGTTCATCAAGTCCATAAACACCGCCGGCGCATTCGTCAACCCAAGCGGCATCACCACGAATTCAAAGTGCCCATATCTAGTGCGGAAATTGTCTTGGAGAACGTCTTCCTCTCTAACCTTCAATTGATAGTAACCCCATCGCAAATCAAGCTTAGAATAGGCGATAGACCCTTGCAATTGGTCAAAAAGATCATCAATGTGGGGTAGTGGGTATTTGTTCTTAACGGTCACCTTATTCAATTCGCGATAATCTATGCATAACGCAAACTCCCATCCTTCTTCTTCACGAATAAGGCCAGGTGCGCCCCAAGGCGACACACTCGGTTTAATAAAACCAATCTCAAGGAGTTCTGCAAGCGAGTTTTCAACTCTCTAAGCTCCGGGTGCCATCTATCTGGTGCCTTAGAAATCGGTGAAGTCCAGGAATAAGCTCAATACAAAATTCTAGTTCTCTGTCGGGTGGCATAGCATGATCGGTAGAAAACACATCGGGAAACTCACATACTAGGGACCTCCTCTAAACTTCGGCGAAGACCTCTTCTTATCAACAACGAGGGCAAGATACCGGTACACCCTTGAGACAACAATTTTCTAGCCCTAAGTGCAGAAATGAAATGCAAGTCACTCGGCTTGATCACCCACAAAAAGTAGAATTCGAGGCACACCGGCATATAAAAAGTAACCCTCTTCCTATGGCGTCAACTATAGCATGATAAGCACATAACGGTCCATGCCAAGAATCACATCAAAATCACGTATAGGAGAACTACCAAGTCGCATGCAAAGTGTGGTCACCCACCAAAACATCACAAGATCTAAACACTTGAGGCCTTGAGCATATATCCCCGGCGGGTAGACACTTCAAGCAAGTACGAGGCAAAGATTGGGGCAACACGCAGATTCTCAACAAAGTGCGAGAGTCTTGAGCAACATAAGAATGTGAAGACCACGGATCTATGAGAATTCGAGCCTTATGATCAAATATAGAAAGAGTACCTCCTATCACTTGCCGTAGACCCACGAACCTCGCTGGTCAAGCGCAAACCTGACCACGAACCGGTTTACCATCCATATCTCTCTTAGCAGGCTGGCCACGGTGATTGGCCTTATATTTGGGACAATCCTTCCTTAGATGAGTCCCGTCTCCACAAATGAAACACTTCGGTCTTCCCCGACATCTATCATTTGTGTGCGGACTTCGGCGAGCAGAACAAATCATGGTCTCATTGAGACCCTTGCTTTTGAGTAGAAAAGTATTGTTGCCACCTTCCACACTGTGGCCTACCTTGGCCTCCACCTCTCTATCACGGTTCCCTTGGTATCCTCTTACGCGCGAATTATTCACGATTGGTGTTACGAGTAGCATGGTGCATTACTCGAATTACCCTTGACTCGGTGCTCCTCAATATCTTGCTCAACCTCATAAGCTCTATCAGCTGCGGATCCGTGTCGGTGAGCTTAAGTGCTAGAATCGCTTCCTAAATTGGTCCTCAACCCTTTACAAACTTATGTGTTCTCACGAGCCTCAGTAGGAATCGGATACGTGCAATACGGCTCAACTCGGTGAACTTCGCGGAGAATACTCCGCCAGTCATGGTACCTTGCTCAAGATTATAGAATTCTTTCTCCCTTTGGTTGCGTACCACATCCGTGCGTATTCCTCCTTAAATTCTCTCGAAAATTAGCCCGGGAGATAGGGACTTGTTGCATCTCCCAACTTTCCTTCAATCTGGTCCACCAATGTTCGGCTCCCTTAAACTTAAACGTCGCTAGTCGACTTTCTCCTCATCGGTACACTCCAACATAGATAAGATTTTGATCATCTCTTCCATCCACAATTCAGCCTCCTTAGGGTTTGGCTCCCAAGAAATGCACCAGGCTTCAACTTAAGGAATCTCTCCAATAGAGTGTTGTCAGTCCTCGGTCTCGGTGGTGGTGCAACATCCTCTGTCGTGGTGGTGGTGGTATTCCCCGGCTTGACCTCCACGGCTTGACCTGCCCGGAAAAGCCATCAATCAACACGGTGTAATACGCTACATCCGGACCCACCGGATTACGGCGGCGGTACCTCAACTTCGAGGTTGGTAGGTACTCTCTCTGGGCCTACCTCTACCGCGGCCATTCCCATTCTAGGATTATCCATCGAACTCCTACAAGAATTCACTCGACGTTAGAATCATCACACAAATAACCAACCCACCTAGGCCATGGAACCTATCCTGGCCGACAGCTAACCTATAGCTCTGATACCAACTGTGACGACCCGACCCGGACCCCAATGCGAGATCCCGAATCGCGCCGTCCAAATAATCAAGTTAAACACATAAGCATGCACAAGTAGGATTTTAAAATTCACGTGGCGCAACATTTCGAACAATTAACAACTTCGGCTACACTTGGCGGGAAAAACAACTTTGAATTAAACAAGTCATCGGCGTTACGGTAGGAACAACAACTACTCCTACAATTAACACATGCTTAATAAACCTCAAGCGGCCACAACATGCGGAGACAACAACAATAATAATACTTTAACGCGCTTTTAGCGGAAGAAACTATGATGAACCATACACACATATAAACAAGCTCGACTTATAGTCGACTTATAGTCGGCATACCAAAAGATTACAAGTATTAATAATAAGTTACTACAACACAAAAACCCAAGCTAAGTCTACATGACTTGCTTCCCATCGTCCTTTCCAAAATACAAGATTAACCAATTAATGTCCAAAAGAGCAACCTTGCTCACAACGTCCAAGCGAATGCGTGAATCTAGCGTGGAACGTCACCTCGGCTTTGATCTAAGGAAAACAAAGCAAACAAATAGAGTAAGTCGAAAGACTTAGTAAGTTACCAAAATATGCATGTTCATATTATAGCATGACATTTATCACAAATATGACATGTTATCATCATTTAACACTTAGCACCTTATTCACATAAGTGCGTAAAGTAAATCATACAAGTAGGATATGATAGTCACGGCCGCTTCGTAGCTCCTGCAACACGCAACACAATTCTAGTACTCGTGCCATCGATGTTATGTGAATTCATCGACTCATACCGAGAACCTACTCGATTTCAATAGCAAGCCAATGCGGCACTTAGCGTCACGGCAAGGGCTACTTCCCCCACTGCGGCCACGGTGGAGGGTGTGTGAAGTCCCGTGTGGCGATCCATAGCGAGCACGAATCCCATAATTCGTGAAGGCGTGCATCGTCTCACCGGACTTTGATAAACAAACCAATTATGCCAGTGGACTCAATCAATCACGATGCACAAGTAGATATTTACTTGACTTTAAACCAATTAAGGACCGAATCCGACATGGCGGCTCGTCAGCTCGCAAAGTAAGGTGTTAATCTCTACCAGAAAACACATCAAGGCAATTAATTGCTCAAAACCAATCATTCATAACAACTTGTGATAATCAATTAAACCAAACTCATACTTGAGTAAACCAAGTCAAATGACGTTCAAACTTCGTAGGGATTGAATTTAGAGTCTAACAAGTTCAATTCTTCCCTAGAGTCGACTCCGTTGAGTCTTTTCACTAAATTCCCAATTTTGGGGAAATTGAAGCTATATGCTTCATAATCCAACTTAGGTCACTTCTAAGTTCAACAAGGCATAAATTCACCTAAAACATTTTAATACAATTTATGTTCTTCATGTAGTCCAATAGTAAGGTTACAACACTTAACCACTTTTACACATACCACATAGGCATAATTTAGGCATTCCCAAATAATTTCACTTTCATCAACAAACATATTACATTACTTCTAACATGTTCAAGACCTCAATTAATCATAGTGGAAGAGTAATTTCAACATTCAAAGGCAAGAATCAACCTAGACATGCTCCTAGCAAAATTATACATTCAAAATTCGTAGGAAGCAACTATGTGTCCCCATTGACCTCACACATCATAAACTTTGTTTCCTTAGGGTCAATGGGAACTAAAATGAAGAAGAGTAACTTACTAGTTATTCACCAAAGAAAGAAGTAGAAGAAACCAATCGGATGGAAATGCTCCCCTTCTCGAGCTCTACAACTTTAATGAAAGGCTCTTGGGCAAATGATGAATGGTTGATGAAGACCAAGGGATGAGACCTCAAGAAGCCATGGAAGAACCTTGAGAGAGATGAAATTCGTTTTTGGAAGAGAGAGGGTGAGAATGAGGGTCAAAAATCTGATTTGGGGCTTATATGTGGTCAAAAGTTTGAGTGGGACATGTGTCAAGACCTTAGGGTCTCTTTGAGATTCTTAGGATAGGGTTTGGATAATCAACAAGCCTTTTAATCCATCATTAAAAATAAGTTAGGGATGTTAGGACTTAAGTAGGAAGGGTTAGGGAGGTTTAGGATAGGTTTAAGTAGGGGTTTGAAATGTACAATTCGTCAAATTCCGAAACAGGAGAAAATCAACCCGTAGCAGAGCAGCAGGTGAGGCGGGCGCCTCACCCTAGGCCATGCGGCCGCCTCAGATGCTGAGGCCTCCCCAAAGTTCAGACCATTCTCCAATTGCTCCCTGCATTTGAGGCGGGCGCCTCACCAGCTCCCATGCGGCCGCCTCGGCTCCAGAATGCCTAAAACTTGATCTAAACTTGATCTAAATGGTCCTAAACTTTTGGGCAACCATTCTAAGGTCTAACCCTACTCAAAATGGGTTGGAAACACACCCGAACAACTCCCGGAACAAGGTAGAACAAGGCGCGAACCACGCGACGAACGAACAACGAATCAAACTACAATCAAACGTCATTCAAACTAGGATGTCTTGGACATGAAAGGGACTTGTTTCAACATGATTAAGACCTGAATATAAGGCCAAGAACTCAACGAACACTTCGTACGTCGAAATAGAAGCGAATACGAGCAACGAGGGGAATCGCTAAGGCTAAATTCAAAACGATCAAACCGGCGATTCAACAAACGGACTTTCGTGATTCTAAACATGTTAAGAACTTCAAGAAGGATTTAAGAATGATTCTAAGACGTTTATAAACTAGGTAAACATGATCGCAATCAACCAAGAAAGCACAAACACAAGCATGGAATGCACATGCAAGATTATGGGGCGTTACAGGGCATAATTTACCCAATATCTGACAGTAAATGGGTTAGTCCAGTTCAGGTAGTTCCTAAGAAATCAGGAATTACAGTAGTTAAAATGATAAGGATGAATTAGTTCCTACACGAACTATCACCGGTTATAGAATGTGCATTGATTTGAGGAAATTAAATGTAGCAACTAGGAAGAACCACTTTCCCTTGCCATTTATTGATCAAATCCTTGAAAGACTAGCTGGACATGAATATTATTGTTTTCTTGATGGTTTTTCTGGCTACAACCAAATCCCAGTAGCACCCGAAGACCAAGAGAAAACCACATTTACATGTCCTTTTGGTACCTTTGCATTTAGGAGAATACCCTTTGGATTTTGTAATGCCCCAGCTACTTTTCAAAGATGCATGATTTCTATATTTTCAGATTTAGTGGAAAGATGTGTGGAAGTATTCATGGATGATTTTTCGGTATTTGGAAACTCTTTTGATCATTGCCTAGAAAATCTTACGTCGGTCTTGAAAAGATGTTGTGAAACTAATATGACCCTAAGTTGGGAGAAAAGTCATTTCATGGTTAAACATGGAATTGTCTTAGGTCATGTTGTGTCTAATAAAGGAATTGAAATCGATAAGGCAAAAATTGAAGTTATATCACAACTACCTCCCCCAACTTCTGTTAAAGGTGTTAGAAGTTTCCTAGGGCATGCAGGTTTTTATAGAAGATTTATAAAAGATTTTTCAAAAACCTGTAAACCTCTATGTAATCTGTTGGCAAAAGACACCGAATTCATTTTTGATCAAGAATGCTTAAACGCATTTAATTTATTAAATGAAAGATTGAAAACTGCCCCAATTTTAACCGGCCCCGATTGGTCTCTCCCTTTCGAGATCATATGTGATGCTTCAGATTATGCAATTGGAGCTATGTTAGGTCAAAGGGTAGATAGGAAACCACATGTAATTCATTATGCTAGTAGGACATTAAATGATGCACAACTTAATTATACAATAACAAAAAAAAAAAATTTAGCAGTTGTGTATGCATTAGAAAATTTTAGACCATATTTGTTATGATCAAAAGTCATAATATTTTCTGATCATGCAACCCTAAAATATTTATTGAGTAAGAAAGATGCAAAGCCTAGACTCATAAGGTGGATGTTATTATTACAAGAATTTGACATTACTATTAAAAATAAAAAGGGAACGGAAAATGTCGTAGCCGACCATTTGTCTAAATTAGAATTTTCACCCTTACTTGAATGTCAATTTCTTGATAATAAAATTCTTGTAAATGAAGACTTCCCTGATGAACAATTATTAGCGGTCAAAGATTCAGATCCATGGTATGCTGATTATGTCAATTATTATGTGTCTGATATCATAAATCCTGATTTTGATTTCAATCAAAGAAAGAAATTTTTGACATAAGCAAAGAATTATTTTTGGGAAGAACCTCATTTATATAAAATGTGTTCAGACTCTATAATTAGGAGATGTGTTCCAGAACAAGACCAACAAAGTATTATGACATTTTGTCATGAATACTCTTGTGGTGGTCATTTTAGTGGTAATAAAACCGCTAGAAAAATTCTGCAATCTGGATTATATTGGCCTTCTGTGTTTTAGAGATTGTGACATATTTTATAAAACTTGTGATAAGTGTCAAAGAACTGGTGGAATAGGAAAAAGGAATGAAATGCCCTTGCATGTAAATATGGTTGTTGAAATTTTTGATGTTTGGGGTATTGATTTTATGGGTCCTTTTCTAGTCTCTAATAATTGTTAGTATATTTTAGTTGCTGTTGATTATGTGTCTAAATGGATAGAAGCTATTGGAACTAAAAATAATGATGGAAAAACTGTTGTCAAATTTGTGGAAGATATTTTTACTCGGTTTGGAGTACCTAAGGTCATAATTAGTGATCAAGGAACACACTTCACTAATAGATTGCGAAATTCAGTCCTTAGAAAATATGGTGTAACTCACACGTTAGCTACACCCTATCATCCTCAGACATCTGGCCAAGTGGAAGTGAGTAACAGACAAATAAAAGTAGTTTTAGAGAAGACTGTTAGACCAAACCGTAAAGATTGGCAGTATAAACTTAACGATGCTTTGTGGGCATATCGAACTGCATATAAGACTCCAATAGGAATGAGTCCTTACCGAATGGTGTATGGCAAGGCTTGTCATTTGCCAGGTGAAATTGAACATAGAGCCTATTGGGCAGTCAAAGAACTTAACTTAGATCTAACTTTGGCTGGTGAAGAAAGATTGTTCCAGTTAAATGAATTAGAAGAACATAGGTTAAATTCGTATGAGAATGCTAAAACCTATAAAGAAAAGACCAAGAAATACCATGATATGGGATTAGCCAACAAAATGTTTCGTCTAGGATTAAAAGTGCTTCTTTTCAATTCTAGACTCAGGTTATAATTTTATTTGCTTTCGTAGTGTAATTTAAATATGCTATTCTCCGTCTTATTTAATTTCGGACATTTAATTTAAAATTAAATATGCCAATATTCAAGTTTGGGGGAGAAAAGCATCGTAGTGTTTGTATTTATATGTTGCTAATATTTTAGTTTAGAGTTTTTGTAGAATTTTTAGAGTGCAGGAAAGAAACGGACCTAACGGAACGTAACGGAACATAACAGAAGGACCAAACTGCAAAACAGTCAAAAAGGTTGGAAACAGAAAAGGCATGCATGTTCTGGAGACCTTGCGGACGCAAGGCATAAAACACCTTGCGGCCGTAAGGCCCTATTCAATGCAAGAAGCGTGACCGTCAGGCAGTACAACCGAATCTGTGCCAAGCGTGACTGCCACCCTTGCGGACGCAAGCCTTAAAGGACCTTGTGGCCGCAAGGTTCCCTTTATAAGCATATGCCGGGCAACAGCAGCAAAATCACTCCGAAAAGTTTCTCTCTCTCTCTCAAGCGGCAGCATCAAGATCTCTCTTCTCCCTCAAAAATCTGGCGAAGGCTTTTCCATTCCGGCAAAGATTCAAGGTTAGGTGCTCTCCCTCTCAAGCTACACCACTCCATTCACCCTCAACTCCTTCCATCAAAGCTTGAAGAAGATAGTGACCACCATTTATTCCGACGAAAAGCTTCTAAATTCCCGCCAACCCCTTCATCTTCTCAAAGCTTGCAAATCCAAGTATCTTCTCACCCTTTCATTTTAAGTTTTGACCAAAATATCTACATGCTAGGGTATTAGATATATTTTACGTAAAAGTTTATTTTTTTTACATGCTTTAGTTGTTAGGGTGTAATATTAATTTTTTAGAAAAGAGCAGATTTTTGCCTGTTAATTTTTTTGTGCATAAAAATTTAATGGCCCCCAAGCGTAGAAATACCGGCCCCTCCACTTCCTGCTCCCAAGAGGAGGAGCAAGATTATGATGTCCACCGCTTCATATCTTTTGAGGCGTTGGAGAGCTACTCCAAAAAGCTCTCCAAGACCATAATCCCTAAAAGGGGATTTAAGGCTCGCGACTTTAGCCTCCACGATAACTTCAAGACCCGTAGGTGGGGACCCTCTTATTGCTTCTCCGGACGCGGCCATCGTGGCTATAGTCCGTGAATTCTATGCCAATGGCCAAATTGGCATAGACGGTAGTGTTAGAGAGACCGTTAGTGTTAGGGGAGTAGACGTTAGTTTTTCGTCCCAAGACATTAATGGCTACTATGGCACCGCTAACTTTGTGAGTGGTGCTGACGACTACAGCCACTACCTTTCTGATCCTAATTCTCTCGAGGCGATTAATGCATCTATCGTAACGCCTGGTGTGGTTTGGAACCAGAACCAAAACCCACCATTCGGTCCCCGCACTATGGAGGAGTCCTTTCTCACGAACATGGCCAAGGCCGTGTTCAAATTTATTAGTACCCGACCCATGCCTTCCAGTCACCAACACACAGTGACTTGGGCTAAGACAGCTTTGATCTTCACCATTCTTACTGGTGGGTCCATTGATGTTGACCGTCTGATCAATGTCCAAATTCGGACCCTTATTATAGGTAATACAAATGCATGATTCGCGTTCCCAAATTTGATTACCGGACTGTGTGATCAGGCTGGAGTCAGGTGGGCTCCAGATTCGGAGAGGATTAGGAAGGTGCCCGCCATTACTAGGGCTTTGTTGTTTGAGCACGCTCGCCAGCCGCGAGAGAGAGGCCCTCGCGAGGAGGAGCCTAAGGAGGAGGAGGATCCGTTGGAGGCGATCTCCAACAGGCAAGAGGAGATTGCCTTCGAAGTTGATATGGTGAGTCAGCAGTTCACAAATGTGTGCCGACCAGACTGGCTTCTTTGGTTGGGTTAACCAGGTGGGGCAAAATGTCTCCACATATTATGGGATGCCACCTGGCACAATCCCCGAGTTTCGTCCTCGTTCGTTATTTCCTCCCGATTCGCCGTAAGTCGAGGCCCTAGTTTCTTCCTCTTTTGTTAGGTGGGCCTGCTATGTCCTTTTGATATTTGTCCTTCCCCATCAATCCTCTCATATGTTCCTCAATTTTGGGGACAAAATAGAAATTAAGTTTTTTTTGGGGGGGGGGGGAATTCTAAGCCCAGAGTCTTAGCAGGTCCTAGCCTAAGGAGGAGTGGAGTTGGGCTACGTTTTTAGGGTGGGGAAAAATTTCTTTTCCCTCTATCGTGTCTTCTCCTCACCCGTCTTTCTTGCTTTTTAATTTTTCTTATTTTCGGAGATGTTGCCTTGACCAGAATACTATAATATTTGGTTCTTGCGGGTTCCCATTATGGGGACCCATCATCAATTGTGTCATCATCATCTCCAAATTTTTTATAAAAAATTTTAAAAAAAAATCAAAAAAATATTTTAATTCAAAATTTTCATCCTCGAGTCTTTGTGTGGTAGTACTAGTCGATGAGGAGTTAATGCAATGAATCACATAACTTTTCCATAGATCCTTCTGGAATTTACTTGATTTTGCAAAATTCTTGATTTTCTCCAAATCTCTGTGCACCTACACCAGTCATAATTATGGATTGATTAGAATAGTTTTATAAAGTTTATAGCACCTATTTCATTTCAACAAAATATGCACAAGAATATGATGAATAGTCATCCGAACATGATGGTTGCATTGAATTGTAACTTAGGGTCAATTGCATGATAAGTTAGATCCCTTGGATTTTTCTCACTAATATATCTCAAGCACACTTTCGAACCGTGTCTGCATGTTAGTCTCGATTGTCCCTACCATCTGTTTTAGCGAATGCTTATGTGAAATCCAGTGATGCTAAACATTCAACCCCACAATTCCCACAGTTGATATGATATTTTATGTGTCTTACTTGCTTTAAAAACTGCATGAGCATTTGGCATTAAGAAATGATTTAGGCCATCTTTGGATCGTTTGAGCCTAAATATTCCTTGACCTTTACTAAAAATATCTCTAGTGTCCCCTTTTGAGCCTAATTAAAAAGAATGGAGTGTGCTAAGCACACATTAAACCCCATTCGACATCGTTTCTATTACCCACATTAACTTAACCCTAAAAGCCTATACACTTTTAGCCTACCCTTTGAGAGAGTAGGATGTGGGTGGGGAATTAATTTTATGGGACCATTTTTCAGTCAGGCAAGTTTTCTGAAGACTTCTTCTTCCCGTCGATAAAAAAATAAAAATAATAATAGATCGACGAAAAATGAAACGGAAGAAGAAGAGTGCAAGAAGATTCAAATGAAAGCATAGCTTTCAAGAGAAAATATATTAGAAAAATTCTGCTGAGAAAAATGATGAGATATTTTTAGCTTGATATATTGTACAAAACAAGTTTGGGGGGGGGGGAGAAAAAGAAAAGTAAAATAAAAAGAAAAGAAAACACCCCCACTTGTGGTCTTTGCATGTCCTAGCCTAATTGGGAAAAACTTCCTTTTGTTTGGAAGTATTAGGGGTAAAGGGTAGTCTTGCTCTCTCACTTTGAATTCTAATCCCTTTCCATCAAATCCCCCAACACCATGGCCTTACATTACAAGCTATTAAAGACCTAATGATCTTCTTGCCAATGCTTGTGTTTGTTTTCTTTGATAAGTAAGGCATGTAAAATTGATCTAACACTTCATATTCACATTATTCGCAAAGCTCATTGTGTTAGCATAATCTTAGCTATTACAAGTAATTGGGATAGGAGAGCATTGTATGTCATACATAGAAGTGCATGGGATGGATGTATAAGTTTTTAAAATCCTTGGTGATCTCTCTTTCTGTAATAGACCGGGTTTGGATGGTAGATCTCATACTTTATGATGCATTGGTTTTAATTAAACTCTGATTTTCATATGAATGTGGTGCTTAGCTTAATAAAACTGTTTTAGTTAAGATATTCTCTAAGACTGGTGATCACACACACACGGAGAAATTAAGATTAGTAGCAGTTTTGAGTAAAAGTCGGTTGGTTTTATGTGATTAGTCTGCACATATATGGTGAGCATCGGACTGAGACTACTTTGTTATGCCATGCGATTATGACTTGAGGTTGAAGCCAAAAAGATTTTTTGTTTTATTTTTAGTATAGTGTTTATCTGTTTTTGTATTTATTAGTTTTTGTATTTATCTGCATAGTCGAGTCACTCGTAAGAGTCTCCTTGAGTTTGTGGGTTTCTGAAGGAGTGTAAATAGTCTCACCCTCCAAAAAGATTTTTGTTATTTTTAATTGTTTTTGTATTTATAAGTATTGTTTACTCGTGGACGAGCAAAGTTTAAATTTGGGGGTATTTGATCGATGTATTTTATACGTCGATTTCGGGTACTTTTATAACTTAAATGTAGCGATTCCACGAGGCTTTTGGCTACTGATGTGTGTTTTTCAGTTGTTTTATGAGTTTCAGGGTTTTAGGTGAAATTATATGAATTGTAAGGCTTTTTGGTGAATATTCCAAGAAGGGGCCAATGTGTAAATTGAAGAAGAATTGACAAAAGTGAAGTCTGGAGACCTTGCGGCCACAAGGTATTTTTACCTTGCCTCCGCAAGGTAGGCAGTAAGTCTGAAGATCAGGCTCGGATTATTGAAGACCCTTGCGAACGCAAGGGGGTAATGACCTTGCAGCCGCAAGGTAGGCAGAATCGACTTTCGGAGGTTTTCAAGCCAGACTAAAATTCCTAAACCCCCTACAACTCCTTGGTATAAATAAAGGACGGTAGCCAGAGCTCAAGGACGACGAAGAAGTAGTTTTTGATAGTTCTAGCATAGGATTTAGAGTGTATAACATAATTTAGTTATTGTAATTATAGTTTTGATGATCGATCCATGTATTCAATCATCTCCATGTGCTGTTCATCTTTGAGGATGAACTAAACATCCATTAATCTAGGAGTTGGGAGGTAACTTTTATCGAATCTGTGCTTTAATTATATTTTTATTCATTCAATTCTTGTTGATTGTGGTGATTATCAATCCCTCTATTATTTCACTTTGAACAAATGAATATAATTGTGAATAATAAAGGCCTAGAGGTGCGGATAACTGCATGATCAATGTACATATGTCGTACACTGGCTCACCATCATGATAAATTGAACCTATCGATGCACGAGAGTGATAAGTTAGGGTTAGGTTTCATATATGACCTAAGTGACAATTAGGATCATATATTCTTGTGACTAGGATATAGAATGGATGAATTATTTGGAGATGGAGACTGAACGGTAATTCGACAGGCTATATCTATATTTTGTGAACGAACCCAAGAAATTGAATGATACTTTATCAAAATAAGCCATAGAGGAGATACAAGTGAAACCCTAATCCTAGATTTCCCTCCACCATAGGATCTTCATAATCTGTAATTGCTGCTAAATTAGTTAACTTTAGAATAATAGTTAGTTTAGAATAAAATCAATATAAAAAACCCCCCTTAGTTTAATAATTTGCTACCGATAATCGTGCTATTTATGATCTTCTTGTCTCTGTGGTTCGACCCTTACTTCCCAAAACTATTCTACAATAGTCTTGTCCACTTGCAAGAAAATAATTAAAATAAGACATCGATCACATGTCATTTCCACACACACACACACACACACACACACACATATATATTTGTCAATTCTACGCGTCATTTTCATGTGTATGCCATTCGTACCACAATGCTCTTCAATTCTGTAATGCTTTTCAATACGCATGTCTTTCAATTTTGCAATATCTTGTAATTCCGCACTGTCTTTCAATATTGCAATGCCCTTCAATTTTGTAATGTCTTCCAATATGCATGTCTTTCAATACCACGTCGCATTTCGATGCCGCACTATCTTTTAATACCGCATCGTATTTCGATGCCACACTGTCTTTCAATACCGCACCGCATTTCAATTCTGCACAGTTTTTCAATACCGAACCACATTTCGATGCCGCACAGTCTTTCAATACCGCACCGTATTTCGATGCGCAATATCTTTCAATACCCTACCGCATTTCAATTCTGCAATGTCTTTCAATACCGCACTGCATTTCGATGTCGAACTGTCTTTCAATGCCGCACCACATTTCAATTCCGCAATGTCTTTCAATACCGCACGCATTTCAATTCCACACTGTCTTTCAATGTCGCACCTGTTTTTCAATACACAACTTTTCAATATGCACCTGTCTTTTCAATACACATGTCTTTCAATTAAAAAACAAAACAAACCAAAAAAATTTTAAAAAAAAAGGAGGAAGAGAGGAGGAGAAATCCCACCACGCCCCGACTTGCATTACACACATTCTAAAACTCATATCATATAAAAACATCTTTTCTGTGATGCATGTCCCGAAATCGGGAGTCTATATCTTATCAATGACGTTCGTCTACTTGTGAATTCACGTTTACTAGCAAACTCCGTTGTTGAGGGGATTTGTAGACATCCCAATTTTGTACCCCTACGATATAATGTCCTACAACAATTTCAACATATATTTTATAAAACAATCGGACAAACAAACGTTACTTTCCATTAGAGTTTCAGGTAACTAAATTTAACGGGAGTTAAATGATAAACATAAAACTTATAAATATGACTTTCCGTTCGTACCCCTGCAATATAATGTCCTATAATAATGATGATATATATTTTATAAAATTATGGGACTTATAAAAATGACTTTCCGTTAGAGTTTCAATTAACTTAGCTTAATGGCAGTTAAATATACAAAAACAAACAAAACAAAACAAACAAACAAAGGGCCTGGAGGAAACTTCAATTTGGCGGTAGAAACAATGCATGGAGCCGCTCCATGCCTTGGGGAGCCGCTCCCCTAGGTGTGTAGCCACTCCATGCTCCTCTCCTCTTAAAGCTGTAACTCCCCGAGCCCGAGAGCCCGGTCCGCTACGTGTAGCCCACACACTGGCCCACTGAGCACGCAACACCTTGGGGGATGTTGGTGCTCAGCAGGAGTGCATGACTACCTTATAAATCACACATAAGTCCCACATCTACCCGATGTGAGATTGGGGTATTACAATCTCCCCCACTTAAATCCTTGACGTCCTCGTCAAGGCCGAATCATACCCCGGGCGATGTAGGAATCAAGAGGTGGCTCGTACGGGGATCAAGAGGTAGCTCCCACCTTCTGCGGTGTAGCACTTTGGCCCGCACAACACTTTGTTCCCACATTTCTGACTGGGACCCACTCTGATACCAACCTGTAACGCCCCCAAATTTGGTATCGACATCGCGGACCCACAATTTGGCCACGTCACTAACAATCATAACTTAAATCATAAATGTTGCAAATCTCATAATAATTAAATATTAAACATCCTTGACTAAAGTAAAAAATAAAGCCAAAGTAATTCAATACAAAATCTATCTAATACTTAACACGAGTCTATAATTTATTCAAAGTACTATCAAGTGATTCAATAAGAATGACTCGATCAAAAATTCTCGTTAACCGTCTTCTTGGTCTATCCGAGCCGATATCCTGTAATAAATCTTACTCATTTCCTGAGAAAGAAGAGTATGAAAGGATGAACGAACAATGTTCAGTAAGATCATATACAACCCCTCCGATTACTAAAGAGGAGTTGACCAGAATAAATCAAAAATGAATATTTCAAGTATTCAAAATTTAATGTTCAAATATTAATAAGCGGAAGCAATTATCAAATTTCGATTTAAGTGAATAAGAATCCAAATGAAATAAACGTATAAAGGTGACTCGAGTATTCCACTGCCACTAACCGTCTCATACCGATTGGAGACAATTGACTACTCACAGAATCTCATGATCACATAAGCAATTCATAAATCATAGTTCACAGTTCATTGATCAACTTCACATATCATAATTCATAGATCATTGGTATATCCGGATAACCATGCCACGGGCCAAGTGGCATTCACAAGCATCATAATTCATAGTTTCAAAATTCATAGTGTCATAAACTCAACTTAGTGATCATGGTAGAAATTCAAGTAATCAAATACTTTTACAAAATCAGGCATCGCCAAAAATCATACTTTTCATATCAACGGATATCTCACATGAAATTTAATAATTATGTGAGAATTAGCAGAAAAATCAATTCATGAGTTCGAATGAAGTGTAAGCGACAGAGTTCGAATTCAAATGCCAATTTAAAGTCAGCGTACGTTTCAAAAAACATCGATATCAAGGAAGTAATGGAAACCTAACGAACGGTACATAAAAGATTGGAGACCTAAAGAGGTATAATCTCTTATCTCGAAATGCTTAGCCTAGATGATTCCGCAACACAATTGATCGTCTTAAGTCTGCTTGCCCAATTCTAAAATTACAACGTAACATGTCACTAACTAATATTATTCTACTAATCAATTTCTTACGTTCATATCAAATCATAATTCCTCAACAATTAACATATCCTAAACGTACACATAATACTAACTTAAATTAAAACTTCCAACAAGTACATTACCAATGCATTAAAATATTAATAAATATTTTCTTTATAAAATACAACTTGCTGATACTATAAAATACTCATATTAAAACATTATAAAATTTCATTCACCAAAAGTCCAACTTACATACTAACAACGTTGTCTTTAAAAAAAAATCATTAGTAATCATAGTTTTTTTGGATTTTGAAAAAAATTAAAATAAAAAAATTAAAATAAAATAGACCGACACACACACACACACACACACACACACACACACTCATTGATACAAATCATAATTTGATTATGAATAATATTATATTATATATTGTAATAATAGGATTTAGTAATATATCTAAACCCACATACAAAACAAACACACACATTGAACACATGCACACAAGCACACACACTGCCAACACACACACACACACACACATAATATATATATATATATATATATATATATATATATATATATATAGTCACACACACTAATAATCATGACCCATACATACTAATTCACCACACAAAACACACACATCACATGCACACACAGTGTGTGTGTGTGTATATATATATATATATATATATATATATAGGCTTTAATCAAAAAAAAGGAAGAAACTTACCAATAGTCTCAGCCGCCGGCACTCTCCCAGTCTCCCTCTCTCTGTCGTTTCTCTTTTTTTTGTACTCTTCTCTTTTCCTCCCCTCTCAACCCTATTTATATAAAACCCTATTAAGTTTTCAAACCCTAAAATTAAATGGACCCATTTTAATTAGGTAATATTAATATGGAATTACAATTAAATCTAGTCACAAGTGGGCCAAGCCCAAACCAATTTAATTAGTTACTAAATAGGTTCAAACCATTAAATTAACACAAAACAATTATAACATTAATTATATAGGTCCAAAACGATTGTAATATTAATTAATGTCAATTAATATTTTAGCTAAGATTATCGGGGTATTACAAAAGCAGCTTAAACGCTGTCTGATCGATGTATTTTATACGTCGATTTTATATGCTTCTGTGACTTGAATTAGGCTATTTCACGAGTCTTTTGAGTACTAATATATGTTTTTGGTGAGTTTTGTAAGTTTCAGGATTGTTCATGAAAATACGCGAAACTCCAGGGTTTTAAGTGCAAGTTACAAAGAAAGAAAAATTGAAGAAAATAAAGTTCTGTTAATCATCACGGACACCTTGCGGACGCAAGGTGCCTCGTGCGACCGCAAGGTAGGCGATCGGTCCCCGAAGCCGCAATCGAAGAGCCAAGAAGCACACACACCGGAGACCTTGCGACGCAGAGTATCCAGCACCTGCGACCGCAAGGTAGGCGTAATGCGCAAAATTCGGTTTTCACACACATTCGATTCAATCACAACTCCCAAGTATATATAGAAGTCGATGCCGAGCCTAAGCATAAGGAGGACGAAGCTCTCTTTACATAGATTTTAGGTAGTTTTAGATTGTATAACATAATTAGGTTTTGTAATTTCAAGTATTGAAGATCAAATCATGTCTTCCATCATCTCCATGTGCTGTTCATCGTCTATGATGAACTAAATCATCCCTAATCTAGGAGGTGGGAGGTAACTTGTATCGAATTTATGTTTTGATTCTCATATATATGTCTATTCAATGCTTGTTGATTGTGTTGTTTATCAATCCCTCTATTATTTTGCTTTGAACAAATGAATGTAATCGCAAATAATAAAGGCTTAGAGGTGCGGATACTGCATGACCAAGTGCATATGTCGCATAATCGGCTCACCAACACAATAAATTGGACCTATCGAGCACGAGAGTGATAAGTTAGGACCAGGTTCTTACATGATCTAGGTGACAGATAGATCATAAATCTAGGTGATGCCTAGATTACGCCTCGTGCTTAGGATATGGAATGGGTGAATTTTATGGGAGGAGACCGAACCAATTGTTCAACGCACTATATCTATTTTTAGTGAACGAACCCAAGACATTGAATGACATTATTATGAATTGAACATAAAGGAGATATAAGTGAAACCCGTAATCCTAGATTTCCACTCACCATAAGATCTTCATATATCGTTATTATTCTTGTCTAATTAGTTAACATCTATAACTAGTAAATTAGAGTAGAATTAAACATAAAAACCCCCCTTAGGTTAATAATTTGCTATCTATAACCGCACTGTTCGTGATCACTTGTCTCTGTGGGTTCGACCCTTGCTTCCGAGTCTATTCTATAATAGTCTTGTACACTTGCAAGGAAATAGATAAAATAAAACATCGATCAAGTTTTTGGCGCCGTGTCGGGACAAGCTAGTTCACGTAGTTAGTTTGTAGGTAGCGTAGTTTTTAATTTAATTTAGTTTTTAGTTTAATTTTTTGTTTTTATAAAAATAAAAATACAAAAAGATTTTATTTTATTTTGCCTTAATAGTTAGTTGTTTTTAAATTGCTTTTAATTAATTTTTATGCAAGGTCGTAGATCTTTAAATCCTCGAATTGGTAGACTTAGATCAAGAGATAAATATTGTTAAAAGATACCAAAGATATTTTGAAAATCTAGTTTTCGAGCCCGATAATCAAGATAATCAATCGAGAGGATCCTCTGTTGATCCTACAATGGAAGATAATAACAATAATCGTAATCCTCGAAAACCTAGTTGACCCAATAGGAATCAAAGACAAGAAGAGCCTGCAAGAAGAAATATGGAAGTAGTGGTAAATCAAAGAACTATTAATGATTTTAGTAGACCTTCATTAAATGTGGTAACATCATGTTTAGTCTTGCCGATGTCTTTGTTAGGAATTTTGAACCGCTAAAGGACATTACTTTAATGCCATACCATCTTTTCATGGGATGCCTAATGAAGATCCTGTCAGTTTCTTAAGAGAATATGAATACATGATGAGTACTTTTCCTTTAGGAGGGTTAACTGAAGATCAAATTAAAATGAAATACTTTCCCAGTGCATTAAAAGAATTGGCAAAGAGATGGTTTATGAACCTAACACCGAACAAGTGTTTTTACTTGGGCACAATTATATGATTTGTTTATGAGCAAATTTTACAAACATGCATCTCTTACGTAGTATAGAAAACAAATCATGTCATTCCAAAATGAACCAGGTGAAACATTCCATGAGTCATGGGATAGATTTAAAAATATGCTTATTATGTGTCCTCATCATAATTTGGCTCAACATGTGTTAGTGCTTCAATTCTATCATGGTCTTTCGCCAGGTTTACAAACTATGGTTGATAGTGCGGTGGTGGTTCTATTAATAGAATGACACCAGAAGCATTAGAAGAATTATTTGAGATGCTAAGTATTAATTCCCAACAGAAAAGTGCTAGAGGTAAAAATAGGAGCCTATATCAATTGCAAGATAATTCAAATACACAAGCTCAATTTGAAAATTGGCAAATTCAAGAAGCATGTGCTCTATGTGGATTATATTCTCATGCTACTAATTTTTGTCCGTCAAGTGCTATGTATTCTGAACAGGCTAATGCTATGAATATGTACCCTCAAAGGCCAAGGAATGATCCATATTCAAATACATATAATCTGGTTGGAGGAATCATCCTAACTTTTCTTGGGGAGGAAATAAGCCTTTGCAACCTCAACAATTCCAACCTCAGCCACCACAACCTCCACAGTTGCAAAATCAAAATCAAAATCAATTGAGAATTGAAGAAGTTCCCAAGCAAGAAGTAGCAAGTAAAGGTCAAGCAGCTTTGATGAAGTACATGCTTGAAGAAATTGAAAATCTGAAGAAACATATTGAAAATTCAGAAGCAAATAAAAGAGAAGAAGGGAAGTTCCCTAGTCAAACTGAGCAAGCTAAGTCAATCACCGTCCTGCGAAGTGGTAAGGTGATAGGTGAAGAGGTAAGTGATTTTGATCCTCCTTCTAATATGCATGCTTCAGTAGAAAATTCTGAAAAAGTAATAGAAAAAGAAATTGAAAAAGATAGTGTTAGTGATAAAGTGATTGATGATTTAAGTAATCAAGAGGTAGAAAAAGAAAAAGAAGTAGAAGTAGAGTTAGAAGTTCCAAATAAGGAACAAGAAAAAAAAAGAAATTCAAAATAAAGACAATACATTGAAGTAGATAAAAGATTAGATCAAGAAGAAGAGGAACCTTATGTGGCTCCACCACCTTACGTTCCTCCAATTCCGTTTCCAAGAAGACTTATGAAAAACCGAATGGACAAACAATTCACGGAAATTTATAATATGTTATCCAAAGTAAATGTAAATTTACCTTTGCTTAATGTTATTAAAAATATTCCAAATATGCAAAGTTTTTCAAAGATCTTCACTCTAAGAAACACAAGTTTGAAAACAACGAAAAGATTGTTGTTTCTGAAAACGTCAGTTCTGTTTTACAACCCGAATTACCACCTAAGTTGAAAGACCCAGGCAGCTTTAATATTCAAGTTTCCTTGGGAGACTCTAAAAAGATGAAAGCAATGCTAGATTTAGGAGCAAGTATTAACTTGATGCCTTTTTCGGTCTATAAACAATTAGGTCTAGGAGAACTAAAACCCACTAATATGCAATTACAATTAGCTGATCGCTCAGTTAAATATCCCTTGGGTATAGTGGAAGATATCCTAGTTCAGGTTGATAAATTAATCATACCAGTAGACTTTGTGGTTCTTGAGATGGAAAGGAAGATATGCACTAATAATGAAGTCCCAATATTGTTAGGCAGACCATTTATGGCAACTGCTAATACAATGATAAATGTGAAAAATGGTAAACTCACAATGTCAGTCCTAGGTGAAACAGTTGAAATTTATGTGTTTGATGCTATGAATAGACCTAGTGACATGAGTGCTTGTTTTTCAATTGATGAGATTGAGAAATTATCCACTGAAACTTTTGAAGAAGAGCAAGATTATGAGAGAGACAGATTTATTGTCTATGATGATAGCCCTATTCCTCCCATAAAAATTGACATTGAGGAAATTGAAAGAGAAATAGAGGAAGAAGAAAGATTAGAAAAGAAAAGCTAGAAGCTAGTAAAAAGAAAGATGAAAAGAAATAAAAAGGAGAATCGTAAATAAATTACGATGAGTCAAAAGAGTTGAAGAAAGTTATGAAATTAAAGAAGATGAAGTAGAGATTCTAAAATCTCTTTTGAGGAAATTGAAATTGAAGATATTAAGGAAGAAAAACAAGAAGAGAAATAATGAGGCTAAAATAAAAGG
>CM028381.1:35781892-35814723 GCA_013146195.2 Codonopsis lanceolata | reverse complement strand
AAATACATCTCCAATGACCTCAAATACTGCAGACCGTTAATCGACATCTAGACGAAATCGACGATGAAGACAAAGATGAAGACAAGGTCACATGAGGCCGAGACCGCGAGGAGAGAGCAAAATGTCACCGTCTCGTTCGCCTTCTAGATCCTCATCAGCTTGGATGGAACTCGCCGCCGCCTAGTTCGCTCTTCCATCTTCATTTTAGGTTTATTTAATTTCAATGGACTGGTTTTGAAAGAGAGATTTAGATCTAGATTTTGATCTTCAAGTTAGATGTTGTTGTTGATGATGATGATGAGCTCGCCGTCGTCCGAACGAAATGCGGGTATGAATCGGAGAAGGAAGACGAAGATTGGTAGGGGAGGGGCTGCGGCTAGTTCGCTGTTTGGTTTTCATTTTTATTGACTTTGAGCAGTAATTGTATTTAGAAGGGGTAAAATAGGTATTTGACATAATTTAACGGCTTAACCTAACATCCGTCCAAAAAATGAGTTCGTTTGCGCCTAACTAATGTATAGTGGCAAGAATGAAAATTTTAAACTTTCAATGATCACATTGCAAGTTTTTAAAAAATTAGGTGGCACAAATAGTGGTTTTGCCAAATTTAAATGAGATATAAATAAGGAAAAGCGCGAGATTAGAGAAGGCGAAGATGACCTCAAATTGAAAGAGAGCGTTTGATTGGAATTCATTTTCAAAAAGGAATTATCAACATTAGACATGTATTCTCGATATTTGTGCCATAGTGCAAAACAAAAAATGGACCTACGGCTACGCACGATCGACAAAGCTAAGTTAATCGGTGCAAGAGCAACAACAATTGCATTAGAAAGAGCATCATCTGGAATTGAAAACGTTTTTAGTTTATGGATCATAATTTTTAAAATAAATGTCTTTGATTGATGCCGTTCTGAAATAAGTCATATTTGAGATGTTTCTTTGAATGGAAATCTCTTTTTTATAATTTTTTAAAAAAAAATTTGATTAATTAGTTCATCTTGCAAGAAGATCGCTAGTTCGAGTGCTTCAAACGCGGGACTAATAAGCTCATTATTTTCTCCCTATTCATCTCACAAAGCCAATGATTCATCATCTCTTTTTGACACTTTAATAGTAAAACCTATCAATGACTACCTATTTCACAATTATATAAATATATGGAGGTCAAATCATTTTCAATTTGGAGATAAATTTAAAGATGGGATATAAATTATAAAGTTGGCCAAAGTAAGGGTACGTTGTTATCCTTGTTGGATTTGGTTGTGGGTTTTTTACTTGGTCATTACGCTTAGGTCACTTAAAGCCCCACTGAATACGCAATACCTTGTATCATTAGCCCCACTACACAAGTTGACATAACAATCTTTTGATCATGTGACATAGCAGTCCTATGATGATGTTAGTGTTTAGTGGTAATGTGTGACCACCTTATAAATCGAACATAATTCTCACACCTACCTAATACCTTGTATCATTAGCCCC
This sequence comes from Codonopsis lanceolata, assembly GCA_013146195.2. Classification (NCBI taxonomy): domain Eukaryota; kingdom Viridiplantae; phylum Streptophyta; class Magnoliopsida; order Asterales; family Campanulaceae; genus Codonopsis; species Codonopsis lanceolata. The sequence continues at coordinate 35,813,238 of CM028381.1, read as the reverse complement.
ACTACACAAGTTGACATAACAGTCTTTTGATCATGTGACATAGCAGTCCTATGATGATGTTAGTGTTTAGTGGCAATGTGTGACCACCTTATAAATCGAACATAATTCTCACACCTACATGATGTGGGATGAGGTATTACAATCTCCCCCACTTAAATCCTTGATGTTCTCGTTAAGGTCGAAGATCAATCGAGCGGCTGGCTTGTATGATGATCAAGAGGTGACTCCTACCTTCAACGGCATAGCACTTTGCCCGCTGGTACAACACTTTGTTCCCACATTTTCGATCGGGACCCGCTCGATACTATTTGTACGATCCGAATCCGAAGTCCGATCCGCTACGTAGCCCACATCCACTAAGACGTAACACCTTGGGTCATTAGGCCTACCACAAACTTGTCCAAAAGTTCATGAATAATATTGGTGCTCAGAGGTAATGTGTGACCACCTTATAAATCGAACACAATTCTCACACCGATACCCGATATGGGATGTGGTACAATAATTAATCTCTATTTCTTTGTGACTTTGTTACTCTTTTTTTTTATCAATACAAAACAAAAAAATTTAAAACCCAAAAAATCAACCTCAAAACCATCATGACACACGGCCCTAAGGCCAGGTACAACAAAGCTCCCAAATTGGGGAGCTTAAGCTCATTTTTTTATCATTTTATTACAAAAATGTCATTAAGCTCCTCAATTAAGCTCCTCAACAAAAATACTTTTACAACAATGCACAAACTTCAATACTTTTATATACATCATCCTCTTTATCCCCATTAATTAAATATTTTTATAGAAAAATGATTAGAAACTTAAAAAAATCATAATTTTTTTTTTCTGATATCCAAATAAAACAAACCAAGTCTCTATTTATAGATAAAAATTTAAACTTTAATTCATAAAATAAAACTAAAAAAATAATAATTTTTATAGCCTAAAATTTGTTAAAAACAAAAATAGAGGAAAAGTAAAGTTATTTAGTCCACCTTGGAAATAGTAGAAAGGGAAGAGCAGAGGTGGTTCAGAATGTTGTCGGAGGAAAGTTTCCAAAACGGTTGAGTTTTGATGACTTTTGTCATTAAACAATGTCGTTTTGGATGAAATTTTTTGAAGCGGAGGAGCTTAAAAAGCTCCCGAAATACCTTTTGCCTAATTAGGCAACCATTTAGCTTCGCTGTTGTTTTGCAAGAATCTGGTAAGCATCCCTTAAAATCCTTTGTTGTATATAGTCTAAGGCTCTTTTTAGTGACTTGATTTTATGATATTAGCTCTTTTTTTGTTTTTTTAATCTATTTGGTTCTATCAACTTTTGTTGTATCACTCTCTTATATTTCTTTAATAATTACAAACAAAAATTCAGAATATTATTTTAAATTCATTCTTGAAAGTGAGTTCAATTCATCTTTCAAGTAGAATCGAAAATCAAACATTTTTTTAATACTTAAATAGTAAAATCCACAAAGGGCTTCCCTTTTTGACAACTATGTGAAAATTGGGAGAGAGGGGGAGGGTCAAATAGTTTTCAATTATGAAAGAAACTGAAAGGTGGAAATATGGAGTATAGAGTTGGGTCCATAGTTATAAAGTATGGCTAAAAGTTAGTAGGAATTTCAACTGAGCCCCCTTAAACAATTTATTAGTGGAGTTCGTATTGGAAATTAAGGATCGTTGTGTACAACGCGCAGAAGCAATTGTAAATAATTAACAGAGTAATGCAAGATCAATTAAAGAGAAAAGAGAGAGAGGTTGGGGCCAACAAGAATTTTATTAAGCTAACCTTGTACACGTTCTAGTGTTAAAATTATATATAGGGATCGATACAATACCAAACTCTAACCTCGATTTAAACAAGAAAATCGAAAACGCTTCTTCGCATGAACGAAATCGCCTTACTCCATGCAACACGACCACCTTGTCACAAACGTTGTCGTCTTCTCTCACTGAACGCGACCATTTTGACGACATAAACATGCATCATGCCAAAGTAAGGCGACCGCCTTGTTTTAGAACACGACCGCCTTGTCAAATGTGGTCACCTTGTCCAATCAAGATGTAACCTCCTTCCTGCGAAAAGCCCAAAAGTTATAGGAGGATTTGACCTGTTGTCCAGATAATCGAATCATATTGTTCCCAACAATGATTAGTCGAATGTGAACCCTCTTTCGATCATTGTTGATCATTAGTCATTTTTAATTTGTTGGGTAAGATATGATTTACAAAGATTTTTACAATAAGTGAAAAATAGAGCATACCATTATAGACCTTGTATATAATGTATTTTTCTTTATCCAATATTTTAGTTGTATGACTCCAAATTTTCTTGTCTCTCAGTCTCCAGAGAAGACAAAGACGACTTAAACCGAAAGAGAATAAACAAAATTTAGAAAAACGAAGTCTTTAATTGGAATTTGTTTGCAAAAAGTATTACCCATGTCGGATAAAGGTGAACGAGTTCCATGTTTCTTGAATAGTTTTTGTGTAGAGGAAATCATGAATGCAAACTATTCATACAGTACCGTCGTAGCGCCTGGTACTCGAACATTGTTTCGAGACGTTTTCTCTACCTCTTCTTACCCTAGGAAAAGCAATGGCACCTTTCGTCATTGAACCACTAACCATCTTTCGACTAATTTACTCATACTTTAGAATAAAATTCTTTTAATTACTTTTGAAATAGAGTTTCATTCATCTTGGGAAAAGAATAGAATTTTTTTTTTCCAGTTATATTTATATTTCTTTTGACACTTAAATAGTAAAACCCATTTATGGATTCCTTTATTAAGAAGTACTATATGGGTCAAATAGTTTTCAATTTTGAAAGACAATTTAAAGGTGGGAATATTAAGAAAAGAGTGGGGGCCATAAAGTTTGTAGGAATTTCAACCAAGCCCCTTTAAGAATTTGTAAGTGGGTGGATATGCCTTACTTTTTGAATGATAAAAATGAGCCAACGAGAAAGGTGCAATTTGAGATGGGTAAAGAGACGTTGCAACACAAACCTAAACCTTAAATTCCCTTGCATAACTATAGAAGGAAACTTATGTACAACTCTATAAATAGACTTGTTGGGAACATTATATGAATTCATATCATGCACTGACGTCCAATATTTTCATACCTGAAGTGATGGATCCAAAAAAAAACTACCATGTGGCATAATTAGGCTATGACATGTGGATTTGAGTATCTTCGAGAGTTTTTAAAAACGGACGTTTAGCATACTTTGGTTTACAAAAGATCGTTCTGTTGGATACGGCAAACAAAGAAGAATAATATGTATTTTTCAAGGATATCTATACGAGAGTGGGTCAGTAATTAATGTGTAAATCAAATTAAAGGTAAAATGATGAAAATATCTTCTAAAAATGAAATATTAATAAGTGAATATTTTTTCTTGAGAAGACCTAAAAAATATTTTTTAGGAATTGGGGAGTATTTAAGATGTAAAAAAGTTTTTGTTATGAAGTTCAATATATTGGCAAGCATACGAAGCCACGTAGAAATTTATTCCCCTCGTTTCAGGCAGAGAATCCATCATGCTGTTATTGGATGTTTCATTTCAATAGTTTATTTTCAAAAAAGTTATGTTTATTATCTCCATAACATTTTACATTGTACGTTAACATATTGGTTATAAACAAGATTTTTTTTTTAAATTATGACCAGTTTTAATGCTAGTTATATATCCCTTAATAATAAGATATTTAAAAAAAAAAACTCTTTGGGTGGAACGGAGGGACTATAATGCAATTCTTTTTCAAAATTGAAGTCCTTAAAACTTTACGAAACTTTCTCTAGTATTTGATTGGCCGTGATTAAAAGCGGAGCTTTATTGGAAAAATGTTTAATTTTGCCATTGCACTTTAACAAATCTTTACATTTTTCCATTGTATTATTGTTCGAGCGAAATTGTCATTTTACTTTTACAGATAGATGCACCACTATCCCTAACTGACATCCAATTTTAACCAAATTAATTTCAGTTGTCTCCTCTAAAGTTTTTTAAAATGGTGGAAGATCATTAGTGATTGTTAATGTTAAAAGGTAAATTGTTTTTTTTTTTTGCTCTTATACTATAAGGGAATCCTTTTTTCTTTTTCTTTTTTTACTTTTAAGGGTTAAAAAAAGAATATTTTTTATAAACAAAAAATGAAAAAAAATGAATGAAATATAAAAATACAAATAAGAAGAAAAGATATATTGTTTGAATAAAAAATAAGAGAATATTTAAATTAATTAAAATATACATTTTGTCTTGATGAATCATATAATAAAATATAATAATAATGTATAATAAGTTTAAAGGAAATTTAATCGATCAACAAATTTTGAAAAAAAACAATTCATTAAATCTAGTTGTTAACACTCATTCATTGAATGTAATTTAATTCGTAAAGAAAATTAACTAAAATTATAACTTATATATCTATTAATGTTTTTTAAAATCCGTATAAATTTGGAATTATAAAGATAATATTATAAAAAAACTTTTAATTCAACTTATAATAGCTACCATGAAAATTGTGATGTGTTAATTGTTTTTTTTTTTTTTGAATAATACTCTTTTTATAAGAATAATTTTTGCACAATTTTCTAATGTTATTTGATGGTTTATGTCTTATACTCACTCAGTCCCTAAATAATCGTCCTAGTTGACCCGATGTACAGTTTAAGAAAAAATAATTGATTTGATTATTTGCATTGGTTTGATGTGTAGTTTTCTTTAAAGCTCATGTGTATGTGGCACATAGTTAAAGTAGAGTGAAAAAGTAAGGGTGAAGTGGTAAAAGTGATGTTCTAAAAAGGTAAGTTTCAAAGCGGACAATTATTTTGGGACGGACGAAAAAGGAAAGGAGGACGATAATTTAGGGACGGAGGGAGTATGTTTTATTTAATAGTTATTTATTAATTTATTAAATATTTTTTAAGAATTTATTTAAAAATGAATTATTTTGAATAATTCAATAATTTATTGAAAAATAATTAAAAATAATTTACTAATTATTTATTAATTTAGTTTTAATAATTATGAAGTAATATTTTAATAATTTAGTAAATAATTTATTAATAAAAATGATAACCACCTCCACACATATGATAATCTCAAATCGTTAAATATTTTAAAATAATTTAATCTTAGTCGGTAAAGCTTTTGTCAATTGTAAGTGACCTACTGAGGCGTTATTGTATTATTGATATTCTTCTCTTAATTTTTTATTTAGTCAAAATATATCTTTCCTTCTTATTTGTATTTTTATATTTCATTCATTTTTTTCCTTTTTTTGTACATAAAGTAATTTTTTATAACCTATAAAAGAAAAAAAAAAACTGATAATTTAAGCACTATAAATCATTTAATTTTTAACTTCAACTATCATTAAGCATCTTCCTACATTTTAAAAACCTTAGGGGAGACAACTTAAATTAATTCCGTTAAAAACTGGATGATAGTTAGTGATAATCGTGAAATTGAATCTCCTTTTTCAAGTATAATTACAATTTTGTACGAAAAATAGTACAGTGACAAAACGTAAGAATTTGTCAAAGTACAATAATAAAATTATTCATTTTTCCGAGCTTTACTGAAAAAAACTACCATGAGAAGGGTAACGTTCTATGTTTGGCAAAACATTGCTGAACATAACGCCATAGTCGATCAAGGCACTATTCGAAACTTTTGGATGGATGATTAATTCTTGGTATTAACGAAATTAAAAGGATTGTTACTTTTTTTTTGAGGGGTTTGAAAGAAAATTGAACTTTAAGAGTAGATTTTTACACGGTTTTACGAATCATCAATTTATCATTATCTTACAGTTCAGTTCACGAACACACAGTGAGTTGAGTAAAATAGATCTGTTTGTAGAAATTACACATTAAAATATCTTTTTTAAGTTTTTACCACTTTAATAAACCACAAAATTGTGAACAATTTTGGCAAAAAAAATTCAAGGGAGGAAAACAAGGGAAGAGTAAGACAATAATATGCAACACGATATTACTTAATTACCCTTGATAATGTACAAAAGAGGAAGGAGTTTTTGTCCTACACTCTCACTTATGGAATGATTGGCTCAAACAAAAGGAGCAAACCAAGTGTGAAAGCTCTCCCATTGTCTCTACTCTCTTGGTTGAGTTAGGAAGAAGAAAGGGATAAATTTGGCATAAAAGTGTGTAAATTGAATCTAGACCCAATAATGGTTTCCAATTTGCATCTACTCTACTTTTTCAAAGTGGCCATTACACTTTTGTAGGTATAATAAGTTGTTCTAACTATCTCCACTCTTGGCTGCTATAATTCTCCACTTTTGTAATGGAGATCTCAAAAATGTGGGCGCGGCGCACGTGATAAAAATTTGAGCACGATGAGTATCAAATATGAGTAATAAGTTTTAGTTTTGTGATTCTGAGTAAAATTTGTATCCATCGATGTTGTAAAATCATTTTTACTTGAGCGACGTTAGGAACAGTGTGTAATATAAAGGTCATTTATGTAAAAATAGATTCTACGTCACCGGTGAATGAAAATGACGGAAGAATTGACACTGATGAAAGAGAGATGCCAAAGTAAAGGATCTAAGGTTAAGGGGAAAGGAAACCAGCTGGGGTTTGATTGCAATTGTCCCATAGTGCATACTTGTGTCTTTCTAGACGAATCCTAATTGGAATTGAAATTGAAATTGCTTTGGCATATGGGACCCCACTTTTGCCCCCATACATAGCCCCAAAACTTCATGTCCCTTTTAGTATTATTAGAATGATTAACCATAAGTGATGATGTCTTTGCTTGTCTCTGTTTCTGTGTGTGTTTGTGAGAGAGAGAATGTATGTTTGTTTGTATTTTTGGTGTGACATCTAATTATAAGTTATATATATATATATATATATATATATATATATATATGAAGTTTAAAGTAAATTATATATCAAAAACTAATATTAATAATCCAGTCAAATGTTTTTTTTAAACCGTACGCTAAGTCAACCCAGACGATAATTTTAAAACAAACTAAATATATAATTTTATATTTCAGAAAACGGTAAGAAAATTAAGCTAAGCTAATATTGTTCCAACTATTTGAGTGGTAACTATGTAATCAAAGACAAAAAATTAGATAAGACGGTTTTCATGAATATTTTTTGTAAAACGGTTTTATGTATATTTTTTGTAAGACGAATCCTTATCTGACTCACCGTGTGTTGATGAGTTGAGCTATGAAAACGTGAAGCTCCGTTTTACAAATAAAGATCCATAAAACGATCTTACAAATAAAGATACGGAAACCGATTTTAAATGAGATTTAGCCACTATCAAATATGTTTGAAAGCTAAATACATCAAATAAGTGTGGGATCATTGACATGACCCCTTTTCTAATAATCCAGCTTCAACATCTGCAATGAATATGTTAAGTTTTGTTTGTTTCCTAAATATAGTTGATTTAAGATGGCTTCTTGAATTAGACCTAGAAAAGAACTAGCAAGTGTTTAAGTCATAATGAGCATTGAAATTATTGACTCGAATCACTAGCTAGTTTATAAGTTGAGTGAATCAAAAGGGAAAATTATTTTATTTTTGCTTTATGTCACTCTCAATTAGGGTTATTATATATAAACGTGTCAAGTTATTTAAGGCTCTCTTATAACGTACATCAAGTTCTATTTGTAATCCAAACAACTTTTAAGCTTAAATTTTTTTTTTTTTTTGGAGCTAGGCCCGAGCTAACTTCAATAATTAAACTATTGTTAGTTTAATTTGATAAAGAAAGTTTAAACTGCACTAACTCAACTCGAGATTAAGACCTTCCAAAATCCCAATTTTATTTCAGAAACATTAAAAATAGGCCTGGTAATTGGGTGGGTTGGGTAATGTGTTGAAACATGTCGAAACACATTAGAACCCTAATGTCAAATGTGTTGAAATGAGTTGGGTTGGAATGAGTCGGGTTGAAACTGGTAACGTGTTAAAGCGGATCGATCCGTCTCAACCCAAAAAATTCCCCCCAAAAAAAACATAAATGTATAACATAAAAAGTCATGGGTCGAAATGGATAATGGAACCAACCCGCTTTAACTCGACACGACCCAACTCGTTAATATTATTGGGTTAAAATGGGTTACCCACTTTAGCCCAAAAATATTAATAAATTGAGTTGAATTGGGTAATTAATGAGTTGGATTTGATGGGTTAATGGGTAATGAGTTACAATTGTCACGCATAATTAAAAGTAACAAGTTAAACTCGAGTAAATCAAAACTAAACGCAATCAGCCAATCACGCATCCTTAGTTTAAAGCAGTTTACTTACTATGTTCATGGAGATTTTGAAATTCGGTTAAATGATCAAATCGCTAGAAAAAAACTGCTAAGAAGGATTAAAAAATTAAAACCGACACAAAAAGTAAAAATATCTAAATTTTAGTCTTATTTTAAACAATAATTGCATAAAACCCAACAGAGATAGTAAAAATATCTAAATTTAAATGTTATTTTAATTTTTAAACATAGTTATATAAACAGTTAGACTCAACCACAAACACAATGTACCCATTTTAGAACAAAAAGAAAACCTAACAAAATTGTACTACACTATCACATGTACTGCACAGAGGACGAAGACAATAATGAAATACTGTCGGGTTTGAGATGTCACACTTACATTGGACATTGACACCTTATTCGTCAATTAGTTGACCAAACACTGCAGTAAAACAAACAGGGCATCCATAGAAGAAAAGCTGAACTGCCACATCGGACAGAATATCTGAGCTGGCATGTTAGGTACGTTGAGTTGGAAATGATGTAATCATATACCCCCAAAGTGGACAATGAGTTGGTCGATGCATTCACCCTCTCAAGGAGAAAGAGCTAATTTTGTGTGTGTTTTAGGTTTTTGTATAATAATTAAAATTAAAGTAAAAGAGAGATAGGGAGAAAGCCGATCAAATAAAAGATATGAAAACTTCAAAATCTCAATAAAAAAACATTTTATCTAAACGTAATACCTAAATAGCTAAACGTAACACCATTTAAGTGATAAAAATACCTAACTATCCTTGTTAAAATTTATACATTACCCACCTCTTCATTAATTCCCTAAACCAACCACATCCCCTCCCCAAATGAAGCAAAAACCGGCAATAGCAGCTGGTAGAGGAAGGAGAATCAAAGGCAAAAATAATAACGGTTTTTACATTATCCTCTCTTTCCATTATCGTTAGGAGATCTTATGCAATTCCCATTCTCTCCTCCCTCCACAAAAACGACAACAACACTTCACCCTCCCCTTCTCCCTGCCCCGTCGATAAACCTCACCCAATCAATAACGTTACCCCACCCCATCAACCCTCGATTCGATCGCAACCACTAAAATAATGCAAGCCCTCAGTTTCCCAAATCGAACGAGCCATCTCTCTCTCTGCACGACAGACCCCTCCCTCCCCCATATGCAAGGCACCTGGATTGATGGATGATGATTCTGATTTTTTTTCTTCAAAAGGTTCGCTACTTTGTACCGGATGTTTTATAATACATTCGCTTGTTTGTAGCGAATGTTTTATAATACATCCACTTGTTTGTAGTTGATGTATTATAAAACATTCGCTACTGTGTAGCGGATGTATTGTAAGACATTCACCGCTGTGTAGCAGATATTCTAATTTTTTTTAATAAAATTATGTTTGTTATTTAAATATTGTTTAGATATATAGAGTGTTTTATATATAATTTATCTGAATCCTTTGATAAATTGTACAAAATTAAATTAAAGAATAATATTGATTTGGTGGAAGGTTTGGAATTTTTTTCTTTTGATGAAGATGATGAAATGTGAGTTTTCAGAAAATAGATTGAGAGTAAGAGTTGAGTTGGAGGGGGTGATTGGTTGAGGGAGTAAATGAAGGGGTTTAATGGTTGGTTTTTTATTAAATGTCTAGAGGGGTAGTTATGTATTTTTATTGTTTAAATGATGTTACGTTTAGCTATTTAGGTGTTACGTTAAGGGTAATCGCGATTGAGAACATAGTTATAGTGTTTCAGAATGTTGTAATAACTAGCGGTATATATTTTTTAGGGATAAGTGTATCATTAGTCCCTAAACTTTGGCCGAACACATCATCAGTCCCCAACTTCAAAAAGTTTCACCACTGACCCAAGTAGGCCTTTTTTGCTCATAGGAGGTCCCTAGCCCTAACGCCGTTTGTTTATTTCCATTAAGTTAACATGTGTCACTCACATGCACAAAATAAGAGGGTTATGTATAATATCGTCAAATTAAGGGGGCAAAGTGAATCAACAAATTTCATTACTTCTTCAACCTCACGCCCTCCTCTCCTTGGTGCATCCCATCTCCGATCTCTCCAGTCCAGATCTGCCATCTCTTTCCATAGCGGCGAAGCAATCCCGTTGGCTGCTCCATCAAATCTTGTCGACATCGTTCCATCTCCCTCCATCATTGGCAAATCTTTCTTTGATTTCTCTCCTCCGGTCAAATAGAGTCGCACTAACCCATCCCCATCTCTTCTCTAGATCCGATAATACCTCGCACAATCGGCTCCTCCTTATTCTCTTTCTCTGTTCGTTTATGCTTCTAGCCGGGCGCCTCAATCTCAGCTCCTATCAACTTGTCTGATCGGCTGCACCAGGTTCTCCGGTGGGCCCTTGGATCTGTTGAGATCTTCTTGAGTAGACACTGCCCCTTATGGTATGGATTTGGTGGAGGTCGCCTCAGATGGCTTTAAAGACTTGCATATATAAACACCATTGTCTACCTGTTCACCTCTCTACCTCTCGTAGCATATTGTACACTCCCTGCTATTTCTCTTTTAACTGGAAAATTCATCATACCAACCGTACATCTCTTGTCTTTGATTTAAACAAAACATGGGTTAGCACTATCATCCTCATTCTAATGTTTTGATGTTTTCTTTAATACAACTATCGAACCTAGCAGCAGTATGGTTTCTTGGACTTTTCATTTCCATCATTCACGACTAGTGTGCTTGAGCTCCGATGGAGTGGCGTCAGCATTGAGGATTGGTGGCGTAATGAGCAATTTTGGGTTATTGGGGGTGTCTCGGCCCATTTATTTGCTGTTTTTCAATGATTTCTCAAAATGCTAGCTGGTCTTGATACCAACTTCACCATTACTTCCAAAACAGCTGATGATGCCGAGTTTGGTGAACTCTACATTATCAAGTGGACGACAGTTTTGATCCCTCCAACTACCCTTCTTATTTTGAACTTGGTGGGTGTCGTGGCTAGATTTTCTGATGCACTTAACAAAGGGTAAGAAGCTTGGGGACCGTTATTCGGGAAAGTGTTCTTTGCATTTTGGGTGATTCTTCATCTATACCCATTCCTCGGTCCGATGGGTCGCCAAAAGAACTCCCACCATCGTTGTTCTATGGTCGGTACTCTTGGCGTCTGTCTTCTCTCTCGTTTGGGTGAAGATAAATCTGTTTGTTAGCAACAACGACTCGAGTCTTACCCAAGGTTGCATCGACATTGATTGCTGAGTTCAGAGGAAGTTATTTTGCTGACCTGAATTGGTAAACATATTCACTTTGCCCCCTTATTTTGTGTATGTGAGTGGCACGTGTTCACTTAACAGAAATAAACAAACGGCTTTAGGGCTAGGGATCTCCGATGAGCAAAAAAGGTCTACTTGGGTCAGTGGTGAAACTTTTTGAAGTTGGGGGACTGATGATGTGTTCGGCCAAAGTTCAGGGACTAATGGTACACTTATCCCTATTTTTTAATAAGTAAAATACATAAGTAAAGCTTCGTTTGTTTCAAAAAAATAATTTTTGGAAAACGTTTTCTTCATTTGTTGTTGTTTGGTAACCTTAGAAAAATGTAGTCAACGTAAAAACTTTTCCGAGTGAACAGAAAATGAAGCATTCTTTTCAGGGAAATGATCTACAGATTCATTTTTTAAATGTTTGAGCACCCTTCACTCTCTTCCACAATTATATACTCCCTCCGTTCCTGGAAAATAGTCAATTATTCCATTTTGGGATGGTTTATTTAAAGAGTCTACTTCCAAAAATTAAGACATAAAAATGTTATTTTATTACTAATGAGCTACTATGTTTAGAAATGTAAATGGAGTTTATACACACAATTTATAAATTATAACTTTAATAAATACTCACTAGGTCATAAAATTAGTGTCTACTATAATATTTAAGGATGACTCAAACATTATCAATTTTCTTTTTTAAACGTTTTTTTATATCAATTATCAATTTTTTATTTATATTTGAGAGATTAAAAAAAGATGAATCTTATTGATTTGATATCACTAATGATAAATTGAGGTTACTAAAAGAAAATTACTCAAAGTTCAACACTATCTTATATGTAATATGTGCATTAATATTATAATATATTTTTTATATTATTCATATATTGTTTTTCATAACATTTTCTATGCGTTTGTCAAATATCTAAAAATGTTTTTCACAATATTTTCAAAAAAATTACAAAACACCTAAAATAAAATCTTTTTATTTTCTAAAAATATTTTTTCTAAAAATATTTTCCGTGAAATAAAGGGAAGCTAGTCTTTATGACCATTCATTTTATTAGAAGCACTCTATCAATGATTTAATACTTGAGAAACATCGAGTGTTTATAACTTGTTTTGTAGTTTTGAATTTTTTTTTTCCTTCGGTATATCATCATCTTTGTCTCTATCTCGTTTTAACTTTTTTCATCGATTACAAAATAAATAAATAAAACCCCGATACTCTCAAAATCAAAATATTAAAGAGTAAGCTTCCTTTAAGATGGTTTATAATGCACCACTTTCTTATAACTCAATTCATTAATACACGATAAATCGGATAAGGAGGATCGGATTTTACAAAAAATATATGTAAGTAGGGGTGACAATTTGAGGCACGACACGATTGACCGATACAAACACGGTAAGAAATTATATGATTTGGGTTAGGGCTTATCGAGTTCGGATCGTTATATGACCAACATGATAAGGCACGATAAAAAATAGGTTGTTATCAGGCTGGCTTGATAAGCACGGTAAGACACGATAACTAAAATATATAAGTTTTAAAAATATATTTTTAAAAATTTATTAGGGGTTATTCACTTCTTTCGAATTATTTTCATGATTATTTCATAGTTTATCATTTGAAAATTTATGATTTTTAAACTACTTAACTATTTATATTGATAAATTTTTAAAATATGTATTAAAAAATCAAAAATATATATTTTATAATGTTTATTAGGCTTAACGGACCTGACTAAATAAATAGTGTTTTTTTGCTAATCGTGTCGTACCGTGCTTTTCGTATTTTTATCGTATAGTGTTCGGATTTTAATATTAGACACGATAAGCTTATCGTATCGTGTTTGTGTTCTTACTTGTGCTTATCGTATCGTACTGTTATCGTGTCAGTCCAATAACAACCCAACACGACCAATTTACCACCCCTATATGTAAGACCGTCTTATCGCAATATCAAACAAACACTAGCTATTTTCTCCTCTCTCAATTATTTTATCTCAATGTTTTTTTTTTGTGCGTCACTTCTCCAAACCTTTGCCCACAAATTGCATTAATAATGTATAGACTTGTGACAATTTGTTTTGGGGTATATGAAATGGGGACCATGTGGGGGTGAAGGGGAGAGGGGGGTGTGGGGTGATGCCCTGAGATAAGATGTCAAAGTAATGTCATCTCCAATCTATTTTTCCATTTGGACATATATTACATGTCTTTCTCAAGGGTTGCTTGTCTCATTCCCACCTTTGAAGATGTACTGTAAGTACTGCGGAAAGTACAACTAAGAGAATAAAGGGTTCTATTCTAGGTCTTTGCCTATTTTCAACTCAAGAAGGACTTTTTGTCAATTAAATATGGCAGCTTTTTTAGTTTTATTTTTTAAATTAAAAACTTAAGAGTTGTGATTGGCTTCCTAATTTTGGGTGTTGAGTTGTGACTGGCTTCCTAATTTTGGGTGTTTTTGGTATAGAGATTTTTAGGTTGATTTTTAGGTTTAAAATTTTCGTTTTGTAATTACCGAAAAAATAAATAATAATAGAGAAGATGGTGGAGTCAAAGAAAGAGAAAGTTAAAAAAAATTCATTAATCCTAAAAAGGTGTAATATTACGAGATAGAACTTGTAATATTATTACAAGTTTTAGTTTTAGTGTTAGTGTCGTTAGATCAAATTTCCTAAGATCTCTATACTGTTAGATTAAATATGTTTTTTTTAAAGTAATAACACGAACGTTTCAAATCATCACCAATTTAATCATCGAACGACTCTAACACTAAAGCTCGTAATAATATCACAAGCTCTAGCTCGTAATATCATTTGTCAATCCTAAAACCTTGTTCGGAAATCAGAATAATGACTATGGTTTTGTTGTTTTGTATTTTTATTTGAAATTATTGAAGAAAAAAATAAGAGGGAGGTAGAGAGGATGCTTGTGAAACTAAAAAATGAAAAATTCTAAACACAAACGAAAGTAATGATGAAAAAAAAATACTAATCTCTCCATTTCATGTAAATAATTAAAGAGTTTATTTTCAAAAATTAATATATAAAATTGTTATTTTATTACTAATGAATTACTAAAAGTATCATTTTCTTAAAACGTTTGACTTTCAAACGGAGATTATTTTTCCAGAACGAAGTGGATATTTTTTAATTAATTAGGGACATTAATGGTAAAAATATAGATAATATCAATTTTAGTTACATTAGTTACCTTGATTATTGAACTGCCATAATAAACAATACAATAACCTATCACAAATTTGCAATTTTTTTTGACAATTAATAATTATAAAAATTAATTATTTAATGTGTCTTAAACCCTGATAAATATTTTATGATTGAAAAAAAATTAGTTTTTGGACAAGAGAGACATGCGCATGGAGGGAGATAGAGTTGTAGAAAACGACGTCCAGAATGGGACTGTCACACCGTGTGACACAACACATGCAATTACACTTATGGTTATGGGGTCGACTCGGCAAAAACTAAAAAAAAAAAAAACTATTTTATAAGTATTTTATGTAAAACGGATATTTTGATCCAGCATACTGCATGTTTTTATGAGTTAAGATGTGTAAGCGTGGAGCTTTGTTTTACGGTTTACGGTCTCACAAAAGACCTACGCCACTCTAAATACATTCCTTCCTTGCTATATTTAAAACTGAGATGAGGCAAGCAATACCTAATTAAGCACACAAATGATAAAATTTCTGCAATTTATTCACTAGTTAACACCATTGGAACATGACCAAGTTATCACTTCTATTGAGTGTTTAATACTTCCTCCGGTCGGAGTAAAAAATCAATGTTTAAAAGTTATTTTTTTTAAAATATCATTTTTAGTAATTCATTAGTAATAAAATAATATTTTTATTTGTTAATTTTTGAAAATAGACTCTTTAAGTAAAACATCCCAAAATAGAATAATGAACTTTTTACCTGAAACGTATGCAATGTTACAATTTAGTGACTTAGTTTTTAGGTATTGAGATTTTTATTTAATGATTGAAATAAAAATAAGAAAATAAAGAGAAAAGGCTAGTGGAATCTATAAAAAAGTTACTAAATTGCGTGGAGTTGATGCAGTAACAGCGTACAAACTCTTAATGAGCGGTGATGAGAGGGGTGTCTTATTGTCGTAAACATTATTAGCCCTACAATTATTTTTATAATTTTTTTTTTATAATTAAGCTTTGAAAAAAGATAAAGTTATTTTTATTTAAAATAATTTTTCCCAATTTAAAACTTAATTGTAAGAAAAATTATAAAATTAGTGGTAAATATAACATTTTCCATAACCCGTGTACATCTACCGGGTTTATATAGTTCACTTTAATAAAAGAAACATGCTAAATTATGTCACAAATAAAATGGTAACTCCGTCTGTTTCAAATAAGTGTTGCATATTTCATTTTTATATGTTTCAAAATAAATGTCATTTTCTTTATTTTTAAAAAGACTCTTTGAACAAATGATTAACTCGCTCCGTTCTTCGTAACGAGTTTGCTATTCTTGTTCTTGCTGGATGTTTCATTAGAAAGGTCCGCTTTAAAAAAATTAAATGGACAGTCTCCTTAACCTATCAATTATACATTTTACATGTGGAATAAGCATATTAACTATGCTGGAACATTTATATAATTATAATTAATTCTAATGATACTTATATATCTGTTAATAATTAGAGTTTTCAAATATATGAACATTTTACTTGGAATGAGGAGTATGATATGTTTATTAATAGAATAATGATATCTTTACCACTACCTTTACAACTATGTCTTTGCCAAATGATGACTCACCTAGGTTACTTTTTGGCAAATACATAGTTGTAAGAGTAGTGGTAAAGATAGTGACAATGATAACATTACTCTTATTTAGAGCTGTCAAAATTGAGCCCGGCCCATAGGCCCGGTCCAGCCCACCCGATTTTTTCAAGGGTCTGGGCCTCAATTTAGCAGTTCAAAAACCCGGCGCTTGGCCCGAGCTTAAAAGCCCGGCCCGATCATAAAGTTAAACACTTAAACTTAATTACAAAATTAAAAACTAAAACATAAATCTAAAAAGAAAAAAAACTATCAGACATTCATTTAGACCACTTTTTTTTTCTTTTGGTTAGATAAATTTATGACAGAATATGATCTATTTCCAAATCATTGTTCTTTTTTTTGTTGAAACTCATAATCTAAATTGATGGAAGTGACACTTAAAAGAAGAAATGAAGTTGATCTTTCAAGTTTTAATCTAGTTTAGTATGGTTGTAGTTAGTAATTTTATCGAAACTGACCTATTTAATTGAGTATCTCTATATGATATTAGCTAATAAAAAGTCTCAATAGTATAAACTTGATAAAAAAAATAAAATTAAAATGGTAGATTGTGTCGGGCGAATAAAAAATGAACATTTGCTAGTTAGTATGATTTTGCAAACTAAAACCCAAAATTTTTTTGTCTATCCTTAGAAAACACATATTAAAAAATTGGGGACAATATGATGAACTTCAATTTGGTTATAAATTTTTTGAAAAAAATATCCTTCAAGTAGCACATGTATTTTTTCTTTGATCTGTAACATTATTGTTTTTCTAGTTTCTGTTTTGTTCAATTGTTGAAATTACTACCTTTGTTTATATTTGCTTTGGTTGCACTTTTGCTTTGTAATTGTGTAAGTTAGACTAGTAAGTATGTGTGTGTTTGAACTTTTGATGTGTTATATAATATTTATTAGCTAATTTGTGAGTTTTTTTTTAATAAAAAAATATTTATTTTTTTGGCCCATAGGCCCGAAAGCCCAGAGGCCCGAAATGCGCATGGGCTGGGCTTGAGTTTTATGAGGTCCGACAATATTTCGGGGCCAGCGAGGCCCGATGGGCCGACCCGGACCCCTTGACAGCCTCTACTCTTATTAATAGTATGATAAAGAAAGAAGGCAAAACCCCTCTTTGGTCATCCAACTTTTCAAAACCTTGCAAGATGACTATTGAAAGTTTAAAATTATCATTCTTGTTACTGTATATTAGTCAGACTGCAAGCGAACCCATATTTTGACTGACGTTAGACTTAGACGTTAAGTTTGAGTCAACTCCCTATTTTACCCCCCTAAAACTTAATTTGTGTGATTATAGAAACTCAAAGGGGTCCAAAGAAAAAAAACATGTGCTACAATTGATCTTCAACCTCTGAACTAATGTAACCCCCCACCCTTCAATCTTTCACTCCCATTGTAACCATAACCTAGGTTGTTATAATCATCAAAATTGAGAGACCCAACCCCAACACATCAGTGACCAATCTCAACAAGAATAAAACCTTTAAAAATTAGAACACGACGATTACTGAAATCACCGTAAAGTTGAACACAGACTTCTTGCTTCATCATAGATGTCCACGAAAGAGAAGATATTCCAACTTCCATCATAAGAGACAAGATCAAATAAAATGTTACTTATGACTGATTTGCAGAAACTAAACATTTGGGGGAAATGCTATAACAAACAGCTCGCAAATCCAACTTTTTGCAATTTCTTTAAGTTCGTCCCCAACCCCCAATCGAGATTCCTCTTCCCCTTTTCCCACATTCACAACAGGCTAGGGCTTCCGTCTTCTGCTTGAATGCTTGAACTCAATGGTCTTGGCTGCAGATCTGGTGGATAAGATGGTGGATCTTGTAGCCGAGATGGTAGATCCAAGTTCGTCGAGCAGAAGCGGTTAGAGTTGATGTGAAAGAGGGCGATGTTCGTGAGGAGGTCAAGTTCGTCGTCATCGGGCACAAAGTAAAATTGGAGGAGGAAGCGTAAGGGAGGAGGTGGCAGATCTGGTGTTGATGATGAAGATGAATTATTGACCCCTCTATTCCCTTGAACTCCATCGGTGTTGACTTTGGTTGGTTTTTCAAAAGCTATGGTTGCTTTTTCTCAAGTGCTCTTGCTTATTCGCAATTTACCATCGGTCCACTGTAATTCCTGGCAGATTCAAAAACCCCGACTGAGATGGGTGGGGGAGGCGGCGACGGGCATTTCAAGTGTTGTTTGGAATCATTGGGTTTTATTACACTTTGACCCCTTCTATTTATACAAATGATATATGTGATTAATATCACACAAATAATTATATATGGAAGGGTAAAATAGATATTTGACATAACTTAACGGTTAAATCTAACGTTCATCCAAAAAATGGGCTCACTTGCAATCTAACTAATATAAAGTGGCAAGAATGATAATTTTAAACCTTCGGTGGCCGCATTGCAAGTTTTTTGAAAAAATTGGTGACCCAAAGAGGGGTTTGCCAAAAAAGAAATAAGAAGAAAGACTCATTAATTTGATACCACTGATGAAGACGTTGAAGGTAATAAAAAATCACATAAATATGATAAATTTTTTAAAACCCGTGTAAAATTAATAAGAGATGCTTATTTTAAAACGAAAGTAATATTCTCTTCGTTCCACGAAAAGAGTCCATACTTGAAAAGTCTAACTATTAAGGGATAATATATATTATTAAAGTTGATTACTCCATCTGTCCCGGATAAATATTAGTAGGCAAAACACAAAGATTAAAAAATGTAATTAATGATATGTTGTAAAATATATTGTGACAATAATATTCATTACAGACACTCTCTCTCATTAATTATGTACCTATTACACTCACTCTCTCTAGGATGTGCAATAATGATAGTATTAAATAAAGATACATATTAGGAAGAATGGTAGAAATTTTGTACACCAAAAGTTTTTAGGAATATTAGTTAGAACATCCAAAAATAGAAAGTATGAATATTTATCCAGGACGGAGGGAGTATAACCATAAAACTGTTTGAGCATACGCAATTTGCTTATACCACATGTTAATGATAAAGTTGAAGCGTTACAGAGATTTTAAGCTTAATTTTTGAATGTGAACTTTTTAAGTGACTTATTCATAAATGATGAATAGTGAAATACTCCCTGATGATCCCAAGATTTCCACTAATTTTTTCAAGAATTTCCTTCTATTTTGTGCTATTTTTGAGTTAATTATGCATTAGCAATATTATTACTTATGTATTTGTGCTTAATGTAGGTTTCCATGCATAAGTAAGCATTTATATGGTAATTAGCATGAAGTTCGAAGCAATTCCGGACTTTAAAGTTGAGTTGCAAGTTATTCGGTCAAGATCCGTTAAGTTCGTCAAGTGTTCCAAGGCAAATGAGGGCTAATGGAGCTAACAGAGGACCTAAAAGATAGACCTGGGTAGGGAAGGATTGCGGTGCACACTCCAGGAAGCCCAGGGGCATCGGAGCAAACTTGAAAATTGAAGGGGAGGTCGACGCAATTTCTGGAAACAACACCCTTTTGCGTTGTCGGCCAGTTAAGGTACCACATATCCCTCCTCCCAGCCACTCACCAATAGCTTGACCCGCGGTCTCCTTCCTTGATCCGGTCTCTCCGGGTAACCCGCGCTCACCTGCTCCATCCATCCTCCTTTTCACCCGCTTCCACTCACACCCTTACCCACTTTCAACCTAGGTCAACTCGCGTTCCCTTCTCCTGGTCTGGCCCAGCCCCAGCCACTCATTTCCTTCCCTTTTTACCCTCAAATCTCTTATGTTCTCCCTTTTATGACCATGCCTCCAATTGCTTCTCCATTTATCTTCAAGCAGCCTCTATTTGCAAAGAGGAAGCCCCAATTTTCTTCATTTTTCTCACCAAATCTTTGAAGATTGATCACCTTTAAAAGTTTGGAGCATCATTTCAAGAGCCAAAGAAACATTTGCAAGAGATTTCAACCCAGGATTTGGACATTATTCACTTTAATTCTTCCTATCTCTATTTGAAGATATTTATTGTATTTTCTTGAGTTGATTAATTTTGTAATTGTGGAATTGGTTTGTGCTTAAATTATTCATGGAATGCAATTATTTTTCTATGTCCAATGTAGTGTTTTAATTTAATCTCTCTCTCTTTATTTAATACACATTCATGTTAGGTTATTATTTTATGGGTTTATTGCTTTTAATTAATTGGCCATTAATTAAATGATTTTAGAAATGCCTAGGATCCGCAAGAGCTACCTTTGTATTTCAGACCAATCAATTTAATAGTTGGTGCTTTGTGATACGCACTATTAGCCATTGTGAGACTTGTTTTGCATGCGATCGAACCACTTTAGCCATTCGCGGGGTCGGGTAGGTTAGGGTTGACTATAAGATGCGAGAGCCCGTAGTTAACCAATTTTTTTTGTTCTCGGCTACCAACAGATTTGTAGAAAAAAAATAGAGAATTTCTTTTTGCGAAGTATTACCCATGTGCTTGGTTATTATTGTGTGTTCTTCATGCTTTTTATGGCGTAACGAACCATTAGATGATCACTAGAATTATAGGATAAGATGCGAGAGCCCGTCCTATTAATTCCGAAAATCACAATAATTGTTTGCATTACGTGAGAGTTGAGACCGAGAGGAAATCATGCCTAGTTAGTCATTGGGTGCTTGTTTTTACATGCGACTATTTTCTCCTTTGTTATAAGATGCGAGAGCCCGTACCTAGGAGTTGTAGCTACATTTGCTATGCGTTACGAGAGCCCGTAGTGAATATTATAGTGCGTCCTAGACTTGAGTTAAAGAAAAGTAAAAAGAAGATTAATTTAAACACCGGCTAGACTAGAAATATTGTACTCATATATTTTTATCTTGATTTGATGTTGCCAAACCACTTGTGCGTTAGTTTATAATTTAATTGCTTTCTTAGATTTTTTATATTTTTATATTTTAATTATTTTTCTTTTCGCTAAAATATAATTAGTCAGCCTAATTTTGGTAATTAGTTGGTGTGAGAATTACGTACATTCTCTATGGGATCGATAACTTGTACTTTTGTACACTTTATTACTTGATGCAGCCGAGTATTCTTGCCCAAGTTGCGTTTTGCGCACATAAAGTTTTTGGCGCTGTTGCTGGAGAATGATTTAATTTTTGCTCCTATATGCTAATATCGATACCAAGCAAATCTATTTGTATTTTGAGCATGTTTTTTTTTAGTTAGTTTACTTACTTTTGTATTTATATGTTTTGTATATTGTGTCACTTTTCGAAGCCCTCTCGAGTTTGTGGGTTTGAAGGGTGGCGTAAATAGTGTCCCCACACAAAAAGATTTTTTTTATTTTTATTCCATAATTGCGTTCCTACTATTTTCTTTTGATCTTGATTTGATGTAGGGGTTTAGCGCTTTATAATAGGTTGTTGCTTGTGGAGATTCTTGGAGTGGATCTTTTCGGCTCGGATTCCATAAGAAATCAACTTTGAGGGAGTTTTCTTTCCTTCCCTTCTCCTTTTACTTTATGTTTAGGGAGTATGGTTTGGTTGGTAAACTTTGAAAATTCTGAAAAACTTTGGCTTTATACGCCACAAATTCTTAATGCTTTGATTACTCGCCTCTCCATCTTGGCGCTCTTTGAGTTGTGTTTGCATTATTTTCTTGAAGTCAATTTTGAGATTATTATATGCATAGTTGAGGATATGTTTGTGATTTATGTGTTAACATCACCTCATTCATGTTGGATAATACCCAAGTTGTTGATTGAAATATTTTTATACTTTGCTTTAGTGATGGTTGTGCATGTCTAAGAGTATCATATTGTGAGTCTAGATGCCGAGAGTTATGTTGTGATGATTAAAAACTTGGCTTGGGTATATGTGTATGACAAGAGCATGATATATGTCATCTTTGAACCATTCGTACCTTTCTCTATCCTACCCATTTATTTCACATTAAATCCCTATTGTCCTCGTTGAGCTCATTTAAAGAATGACGTGTGCCTAGAGCACACAATGACCCCATTCGATTTCATTTCTTATGCCCGCATCATCTTATCCCATGAACCTATACACTTTTGACATTTCCCTTCAAGAGAGCTTGATTTGAAATGAATTATTTTATGTGTGTATTCTCGTTGGGAAGTGTATGCTTCATGAAAGTCTTGTGTTTTTATTGTTGTTGATGTTAGGGATTTGAAAAAAAATTGTTGAATGGTGGTGAAAAAAAAGAAGAGGAAATGAAAAAGAAAAGAGCCCCCTTGGAAAGCAATGAAAAGAAAAATCAAAAGAAAAGAAAAGAAAAATCAAGGGTGGCCACTGATCGATGTATTTTATACGTCGATTTTATATGCTTCTGTGACTTGAATTAGGCTATTTCATGAGTCTTTTGAGTACTAATATATGTTTTTGGTGAGTTTTGTAAGTTTCAGGATTGTTCGTGAAAATACGCGAAACTCCGTGGTTTAAGTGCAAATTACAAAGAAAGAAAAATTGAAGAAAATAAAGTTCTGTCAATTTGGACACCTTATGGACGCAGGTGCCTCTTGCGACCGCAAGGTAGGCAGACGGTCCCCGAAGCCGCAATCGAAGAGCCAAGAACACACACACGGAGACCTTGCGACGCAAGGTATCCAAAGACTGCGACCGCAAGGTAGGCAGAATGCGCAAAATTCGGGTTTTCACACAGTCATTCGATTCAATCACAACTCCCAAGTATATATAGGAGTCAGATGCCGAGCCTAAGAAGAGGAGGACGGCTGGAAGCTTTCTTTACATAGATTTTAGGTAGTTTTAGATTGTATAACATAATTAGGTTTTGTAATTTCAAGTATTGAAGATCAAATCATGTCTTCCATCATCTTCATGTGCTGTTCATCGTCTATGGTGAACTAAATCATCCCTAATCTAGGAGGTGGGAGGTAACTTGTATCGAATTTATGTTTTGATTCTCATATATATGTCTATTCAATGCTTGTTGATTGTGTTGTTTATCAATCCCTTTATTATTTCGCTTTGAACAAATGAATGTAATCGCAAATAATAAAGGCTTAGAGGTGCGGATACCGCATGACCAAGTGCATATGTCGCATTAATCGCTCACCAACACAATAAATTGGACCTATCGAAGCACGAGAGTGATAAGTTAGGACCGTGTTCTTACATGATCTAGGTGACAGATAGATCATAAATCTAGGTGACAACTAGATTACGTCCTCGTGCTTAGGATATGGAATGGATGAATTTTTGCGGGGAGGAGATGAACCAATTGTTCAACGACCATATCTATTTTTAGTGAACGAACCCAAGACATTGAATGACATTATTATGAATTGAACATAAAGGAGATATAAGTGAAACCCAGAATCCTAGATTTCCACTCACCATAAGATCTTCATATATGTTATTACTGTCTAATTAGTTAACATCTATAACTAGTAAATTAGAGTAGAATTAAACATAAAAACCCCCCTTAGGTTAATAATTTGCTATCTATAACCGCACTGTTCGTGATCACTTGTCTCTGTGGGTTCGACCCTTGCTTCCGAGTCTATTCTATAATAGTCTTGTACACTTGCAAGGAAATAGATAAAATAAAACATCGATCAAGTTTTTGGCGCCGTTGCCGGGGACAAGCTAGTTCACGTAGTTAGTTTGTAGGTAGCGTAGTTTTTAATTTAATTTAGTTTTTAGTTTAATTTTGTTTTTATAAAAAATAAAATACAAAAAAGATTTTATTTTATTTTGCCTTAATAGTTAGTTGTTTTTAAATTGCTTTTAATTAATTTTTATGCAAGGTCGTAGATCTTTAAATCCTGAATTGGTAGACTTAGATCAAGAGATAAATATTGTTAAAAGATACCAAAGATATTTTGAAAATCTAGTTTTCGAGCCTGATAATCAAGATAATCTGAATCGAGAGGATCCTCCTGGTTGATCCTACAATGGAAGATAATAACAATAATCGTAATCCTCGAAACCTAGTTGACCCCAATAGGAATCAAAGACAAGAAGAGCTTGCAAGAAGAAATATGGAAGTAGTTGTAAATCAAAGAACTATTAATGATTTTAGTAGACCTTCATTAAATGTGGTAACATCATGTTTAGTATTGCCAGATGCTGTTAGGAATTTCGAACTAAAAGGACATTATTTTAATTCCATACCATCTTTTCATGGGATGCCTAATGAAGATCCTGTCAGCTTCTTAAGAGAATATGAATACATGATGAGTACTTTTCCTTTAGGAGGGTTAACTGAAGATCAAATTAAAATGAAATACTTTCCCAAGGCATTAAAAGAATTGGCAAAGAGATGGTTTATGAACCTAACACCAACAGTGTTTTTACTTGGGCACAATTATATGATTTGTTTATGAGCAAATTTTACAAACATGCATCTCTTACGAGTATAGAAAACAAATCATGTCATTCCAAAATGAACTGTGAAACATTCCATGAGTCATGGGATAGATTTAAAAATCGCTTATTATGTGTCCTCATCATAATTTGGCTCAACATGTGTTAGTGCTTCAATTCTATCATGGTCTTTCGCCAGTTTACAAACTATGGTTGATAGTGCAGTGGTGGTTCTATTAATAGAATGACACCGTAAGCATTAGAAGAATTATTTGAGATGCTAAGTATTAATTCCCAACAGAAAAGTGCTAGAGGTAAAAATAGGAGCCTATATCAATTGCAAGATAATTCAAATACACAAGCTCAATTTGAAAATTGGCAAATTCAAGAAGCATGTGCTCTATGTGGATTATATTCTCATGCTACTAATTTTTGTCCGTCAAGTGCTATGTATTCTGAACAGGCTAATGCTATGAATATGTACCCTCAAAGGCCAAGGAATGATCCATATTCCAATACATATAATCCTGGTTGGAGGAATCATCCTAACTTTTCTTGGGGAGGAAATAAGCCTTTGCAACCTCAACAATTCCAACCTCAGCCACCACAACCTCCACAGTTGCAAAATCAAAATCAAAATCAATTGAGAATTGAAGAAGTTCCCAAGCAAGAAGTAGCAAGTAAAGGTCAATCATCATTGATGAAGTACATGCTTGAAGAAATCGAAAATCAAGAAACATATCGAAAATTCGAAGCAAATAAAAGAGAAGAAGGGAAGTTCCCTAGTCAAACCGAGCAAGCTAAGTCAATCACCGCCCCGCGAAGTGGTAAGGTGATAGGTGAAGAGGTAAGTGATTCTGATCCCCCTTCTAATATGCATGCTTCAGTAGAAAATTCTGAAAAAGTAATAGAAAAAGAAATCGAAAAAGATAGTGTTAGTGATAAAGTGATTGATGATTTAAGTAATCAAGAGGTAGAAAAAGAAAAAGAAGTAGAAGTAGAGTTAGAGGTTCCAAATAAGGAACAGGAAAAAAAAAAGAAATTCAAAATAAAGATAACACAGTTGAAGTAGATAAAGAATTAGATCAAGAAGAAGAGGAACCTTATGTGGCTCCACCACCTTATGTTCCTCCAATTCCGTTTCCAAGAAGACTTATGAAAACCGAATGGACAAACAATTCAGGGAAATTTATAATATGTTATCCAAAGTAAATGTAAATTTACATTTGCTTAATGTTATTAAAAATATTCCAAAGATATACGCAAAGTTTTTCAAAGATCTTCACTCTAAGAAACACAAGTTTGAAAACAACGAAAAGATTGTTGTTTCGAAAACGTCGCCTGCTTTTACAACCCGAATTACCACCTAAGTTGAAGGACCCAGTGCCTTTAATATTCAAGTTTCCTTGGGAGACTCTAAAAGATGAAAGCAATGCTAGATTTAGGAGCAAGTATTAACTTGATGCCTTTTTCTGTCTATAAACAATTAGGTCTAGAGAACTAAAACCCACTAATATGCAATTACAATTAGCGATCGCTCGCTTAAATATCCCTTGGGTATAGTGGAAGATATCCTAGTTCAAAGTTGATAAATTAATCATACCAAGAGACTTTGTGGTTCTTGAGATGGAAAGGAAGATATGCACTAATAATGAAGTCCCAATATTGTTAGGCACCATTTATGGCAACTGCTAATACAATGATAAATGTGAAAAATGGTAAACTCACAATGTCAGTCCTAGGTGAAACAGTTGAAATTTCTGTGTTTGATGCTATGAATAGACCTAGTGACATGAGTGCTTGTTTTTCAATTGATGAGATTGAGAAATTATCAACCAAACTTTGAAGAAGAGCAAGATTATGAGAGAGACAGATTTATTGTCTATGATGATAGCCCTATTCCTCCCATAAAAATTGACATTGAGGAAATTGAAAGAGAAATAGAGGAAGAAGAAAGATTAGAAAAAGAAAAGCTAGAAGCTAGTAAAAAGAAAGATGAAAAAGAAATAAAGGTAGAATCAGAAATTAATTCTGATGAGTCAAAGAAAAGAGTTGAAGAAAGTTATGAAATTAAAGAAGATGAAGTAGAGATTCTAAAATCTCTCTTTGAGGAAATTGAAATTGAAGATATTAAGGAAGAAAAACAAGAAGAGAATAATGAGGCTAAAATAAAAGAAACAATTCAAGCAGAAAATTCTGAATTTATGCCTTCTATTAATTCTCCCAAAGTCGAAGAATTAAAGCCATTACCATCCCACTTAAAATATGCATTTTTAGGGAAGGTAACACTTTGCCTGTTATTATAGCAATTTAAATTTAATTTATCGAAAAACAAGAAGAAAGTTTGTTAAAAGTTTTATGGACACATAGAGAAGCCCTAGGATGGTCTTTAGCTGACTTAAAAGGAATTAGTCCCTCTATGTGTATGCATAAAATTCATTTAGAGGAAGGTAGTAAACCTTCTAGAGAAAGACAGAGAAGACTTAACCCACACATGGAAGAAGCTGTTAGGAAAGAAGTTCTTAAGCTCTTAGATGCAGTATAATTTACCCTATATCGATAGTAAATGGGTTAGTCCTGCCCAAGTAGTTCCTAAAAAGTCGGAATTACTGTTGTCAAAAATGATAAAGATGAATTAGTCCCTACAAGGACTATTACTGGTTATAGAATGTGTATCGATTTGCGTAAATTAAATGCGGCAACAAGGAAAGACCACTTTCCTTTGCCATTTATTGACCAAATTCTTGAAAGATTAGCAGGCCATGAATACTATTGTTTTCTTGATGGTTTTTCTGGGTATAATCGGATCCCCTGTTGCACTCGAAGACCAAGAGAAAACAACATTTACATGTCCCTTTGGTACTTTTGCCTTTAGGAGAATGCCTGGGTTGTGTAATGCACCCTACTTTTCAAAGATGCATGATTTCTATATTTTCGAGACTTAGTTGAAAGATGCGTAGAAGTTTTCATGGATGATTTTTCGCCTGAAATTCTTTTGATCACTGTTTAGAAAACCTTACATCTGTCCTGAAAAGATGCTGCGAAACTAATTTAACGTTAAGTTGGGAGAAAAGTCACTTCATGGTAAAACATGGAATTGTCTTAGGGCATGTTGTTTCAAATAAAGGAATTGAAGTTGACAAAGCTAAAATTGAAGTTATTTCGCAACTACCCTCCCACTTCGCTTAAAGGAGTTCAAGTTTTCTGTCATGCCGGTTTTTATCGTAGATTTATAAAAGACTTTTCCAAAATCGTAAACCTCTATGTAATTTGTTAGCCAAAGACATAGAGTTTATTTTTGATAAAGAATGTTTGGAAGCTTTTAATTTATTAAAAGAAAAGTTGACTCACGCTTGCCCAATCTTATCTCGATTGGCCACGATTGGTCACTTCCGCTGAAATCATGTGTGATGCATCGATTTTGCAATTGGAGCCGTGTTAGGACAAAGGGTAGATAGAAAGCCTCATGTGATCCATTATGCTAGTAGAACTCTCAATGATGCTCAATTGAATTATAACTACCACTACCGAAAAGGAATTTTTAGCAAGTAGTATATGCTTTAGAAAAATTTAGATCATATTTGCTAGATCAAAGGTGATAATCTTTTTCTCGATCATTCCGCATTAAAATATCTCTTAAGCAAGAAGGATGCTAAACCAAGATTAATTAGATGGATGTTATTGTTACAAGAATTTGACATAACTATCAAGGATAAAAAGAGAACCGAGAATGTTGGGCCACCACTTGTCTAGGTTAGAATTTTCACCCTTGCCAGGCCAATTTCTTGATGATCCTGCCCCATTAATGATAACTCGATGAACAACTCCTAGCCATTAAAGACTCGACCCTTGGTATGCTGACTTTGTCAACTACTATGTGTCCGATATAATTAATCCGGATTTTGATCATTACTTAAAAGAAGAAATTTTTGGCGGAAACGAAAAATTATTTTTGGGAAGCTCCTCACTTATACAAGATTTGCTCGATTCTTTAATAAGAAGATGTATATTCTAAAAAAGACCAACAAGGTATCATGGAATTTTGCCATGGATATTCGTGGTGGTGGTCATTTTAGTGGTAATAAAACCGCTCGAAAAATTTTGCAATCAGTTTGTATTGGCCTACTGCTTTTAGAGATTGTGAACTGTTTACGTAACATGCGACAAATGTCAAAGAACAGTGGTATAGAAAGAGAAACGAGATGCCCTTACATGTTTATTTAGTAGTTGAAATCTTTGATGTTTGGGGTATTGATTTTATGGGCCCCTTTCCGTGTCCAATAATTGTGAATATATTTTGGTAGCGCTTGATTATGTCTCTAAATGGATAGAAAAGAGCAACTAAAACTAATGATGGAAAAACAAGAGTCAAATTTGTTGAAGATTTATTTGCTAGATATGGAGTCCCTAAGGCCATAATAAGTGACCAAGGAACTCATTTTACCAATAAGTTGTTAAACAGTTGTTTTAGAAAGCATGGTGTAACTCACAAGTTAGCTACACCTTATCATCCACGTACTGACAAGTAGAAGTAAGCAATAGACGTATAAAAAAAAAGCGTGTTAGAAAAGACTGTTAGGCCTAATCGTAAAGATTGGGAATCTAAACTTAAGGATGCTTTATGGGCATACCGAATCGCTTTTAAGACACCCATAGAATGAGTCCATATAGGATGGTATATGGTAAAGCTTGCCATTTACCGTGGAAATTGAGCACAAAGCCTATGGGCAATTAAAGAATTGAATTTAGATTTGACATTAGCCGGAGAAGAAAGATTGTTCCAGCAAATGAATTAGAAGAACATAGACTCAATTGCACTAAAATGCAAAAACTTATAAAGAAAAGACCAAAAGTATCATGACATGGGATTAGCTAACAAAATGCTTCATCCGTATGAAAGTATTATTGTTTAACTCTAGGTTAAGGTTATTCCTGTGTAAATTAAAACCAAATGGTCTCGGTCCTTTTAGAATAGTACGAATTTATCCTCATGGGTCGTTGATATACAAAACCCCAAAAATAATGAAGTGTTTAAAGTGAATGGACACCGACTCAAGCCGTATTTTGAGCCAATGTCGCTTGAACGAACAATTGAATTAATCCGCTTATCGACAATGAACCACCAAGAGACTAGGCTTGCGCTTGGTCGAGCCAAAGACGTTAAACAAAGGCGCTAAGTGGGAGGCAACCCACTAATTTGAAAGTTATTTGTTAACTAGTTAATTTAGATATGTTTTTCTCCGTAAATTCTATTCTTGGACATTTAATTTTTAATTAAATATGCCAAAATTTAAGTTTGGGGGAGAAAAACATCTTAATGTTGTATTTATATGTTGCTAATAATTTTAGTTTAGAATTTTTGTTTAGATTTTTCATACACAGAATTATCAAAGACATAACGGAATTAACGAAAGGACTAAACCGCAAGCCGTTGAAAAGTTGGAAAGAAGACAAAGTGAAAGCGCCCACCTTGCGACGCATGGAGGACCTGCGACCGCAAGGTCCCCGCAAATGCGAATATCGGGCAAGTTGTCGACATGGGGAATGAATGAAGGAATCCCAACCGCTTTTGATCCACCTTGCGACGCAAGCGCAAGTGCACTGCACGCAAGGTCCCTTTATTTAAAGCCACCGGCTTTCTTCTCGATCACAATACGTAAACTCTCATCTCTCTCTCTCTCAAAGAAGCAAGAAGAAGAAATTCAAATTCTTCAAGAATTCCTAGCAGATCTTCAAGAATTTCAAAGATCAACTTCAAGATACACTCTCTCTCTCTCAAAACCCTTCATCTCCTCACCCATCTCCCATTACACTCCATTCCAAGTTGAAGATTTTGAAGGCGAGAGGAAGAATCACCATTGTTGCCGTAGAAGATCACCAACTCCCGCTGCATTCACTCAGATCGCCGCAAACTAGTATTCCTAACACCTCTTTAATTTTATACGTGAAATATTTGCATGCTAGGGTGCTAGTTAATTTTTAACGATATATTTTTGCATGCTTTAGATTAAATTTTAATTTTAAAATTTTAAAACACATTTTAATTGTTATATTTTTTAGTTTTTAAAATTTTATCAAACAAAATGTTTAAGCGTAGAAATACCGGCTCTTCATCCTCCGCCCAGCCTGAGAGAAGAACAAAATTTTGACATCACCTCGCCAGGTCCTTAAGCATCGAAGTACACCAACAAACTCTCCAAGTCCTTGGTGCCCGGTGGATTCAAGGTCAAGATTTTGGTATTCGTCCCGCTCGATGGCTCGTAGGTGGGGCTTCTCGTAGATTCTCCGCCTGTGGACGCCATAGTCCCTATTGTCGAGAATTCTACGCCAATGGCGACATTGGCATGGATGGCGTGTGTTAGACACCGTTAATGTTAGGAATAAAGTAGTTAATTTTTCATCCGAAAGCATTAACATGTACTTCGCACCTCCAACTTTTCGGTGGTGCCGATGATTATAGCACACACCTCCACCTCGATCCCTGGCCGAGGTGGTGAATGTTATCATTGCTTCTCCCCGGTGTGGAGTGGTCCTATAACCGTAACTCCACCCTATGGACCTTCAACCATGAGAGAGTCCTTCTTTTCAAGACACCCGCCAAGCCCGTGTATACTTGTTTGTGGTCGCTCATGCCCTCAAGTCACCAAAACACATCG
>CM028381.1:35742803-35781792 GCA_013146195.2 Codonopsis lanceolata | reverse complement strand
GAGTCGTCGAGAGGAGGTCTTTACCGATTCTAGAATTTGAAGAAAAGGCACAGAGAAGATAGGGGCATACTATCAACTCAAACCAAGTTGGTGAGCTGAAGATCAGGACAGCGATGATGGCGAAACAAGGGTGACTCGAATCCTTGGCAAGCAGTGTATATCAACGGATGATGAAGAGGATGGGCTTAATGAAAGCAGAAGAATCAACTCCACGAAGGTCAACAAGAACAGAAGGTCAAATCCTAAATCGCCAATCTTTGCCATAATTGAAGAAAGCAGCAGGCGAGGCGTTCGAAGAAGCATCACATAGTTACAGTGGATGGCGGCTATGAAAGAGAAGATGATCACGCTTGTACAAAATCGGGGCGTGGGATCCGTGCCAAAGCCAAAGATGTAAAACCGTATCACTGTAAGTGGGTTTACAAGATGTCGTCGTCCAAATGGGTCAATCGAGAGGTACAAGGCACGATTGGTAGCTCGAGGTTTCTCTCAGACGGACTCGACTATATGATGAAAGCGTTTAGTCTGTGGCAAAGCTTACAAGCTGTTCGAGTCCTACTTGCACTGAGCCAACAAGAGTGGAATTTGTGGCGGATGGATGTGAAGAATGCCTTTCTTCATGGAGGCTGGATCGAGAGATTTATATGAACCAACCAATGGGTTTCAAAGTCAAGTTCATCCGAATATGTGTGTAGCTACGAAGGCACTCTACGGATTAAAACAAGCGCCGGGCATGGTATGGTAAGATTCTTTGAATTTCTAACTCAAAGTGGTTATTCGATAAAACACGATTCATTTTGTTTGTTAAATCAAATGAAGGAAAGCTAGCTATTGTGCTAGTATATGTGGATGACTTGATCATAACGGATGGCGATGAGCGAGGCTCGACGAAGGAGAATTTATCGATTCGTTTCGGATGAAGGAACTTGGTCGGCTCAAACACTTCCTTGGTTTAGAGGTCGATCGCACAAGAAGGAATATTTCTTTGTCGACAAAAATATTCCAAATTACTTGAAGAGGTTCGGAATGCTTGAATGCAAGCCAATTTAGACACCGGTGGAACCAAACACCAAAATGTGTGCACATGAAGGAAAAGATTTGAAAGATGCAACGATGTATCGACAATTGGTAGGTAGTCGATCTACTTAACCTTGACTCGACACGATATTTCTATCACGAGTTAGTGTGATGAGTCGATACATGCAAAATCAAAAGCCTCACTTGGAGTTAAATCTTGAGATATGTGAAGAGTACAATTGACTATGGTCTTTTGTACAAGAAAGGAGGAGCGTAAGTTAGTTGGTCATTGCGATCTTGATTATCTGGGGATCATGACACCGGGAGATCAACAACGAGGTTATGTGTTTAAGCTAGGTTACGGAACCATTTCTTGGTGTAAAGAGAGAACAACACAGTATCTTTATCAACCCAAGGAGTATCGGCGGCGGCAATGGCGGCTCAGAGAGAGTACATGGTTGATACAACTAATGAATAATCTACATCAATCCGTTGATCATGCGGCCGTTGTCTTGTGACAACGATCGACAATTCGTTTGAGGAGAATCCGTCTTTCATGCGAACTAAACATGTTGAGGTACATTACCATTTTATCGTCGGAAAAGGTTACGCAAGAAGAAATTGAGATGAGGCAAATCAAGAGATGATCAAGTTCTGAGACTTGTTCACAAAAGGCTTGAGCACGAGGCAAGTTCGAAATGTTTCGCCGTCAACTTCGGTGTAGTACAAAAAATGAGGGTTGGTGTTGAGGGGAGTGTTGAAGATCAACACAAGCCCAAATCATATGTTTAAGCCCAAAGAAAATAAAAGTCAAACCCATTTCTATGGAAGGATGTAGAAGGAAGTTTTTTCGTGGAAGATTGTAGAAATGAGATATTTTAAAGAGAAGTATGTAGAATGTTGTATTAATGTGGTTGGATTATTTCTCAATTTAATATTTGTGTGGTATAGGTTGTATGGGGAGGACTATAAATACCCTTGCATTGTGTTATAAACAATCCACCAAAAAAGTTTTCAACTCTAAGTGTAGTGTCTTGAGTGTGAGTTGCAAGCTTCCTATTGGGTGTCCTTGTATTTCTCTTCAAAGTGTGAGTGATCTTTTGAAAGTGTTGTAGTTTCTTATATCGTGGGTATAATACAAGTAATTTATTTACTTGTTTGGGTCCAATATTAGTAAGTTTAGAGTTGCTTACTCTAAATTTTACTCAACAAAGACTATACCGTAAATGAAACCCCTTTGCAGCCAAGCGCACTTTATAGCGCTTAATGGTATCGTCGGTTTTGTGTTTGATACGATAAACCCACTTTGAGCCAACAACATTTTGTGATAAAGAAAGTGGAACTAAAGACCAAGTGTGGTTGTGAACCAAGGCATTGAAGTCATTCGCCATCGCTTGTTGCCAATGGGGTATTTTATTGGCAGTGGAAAAACAAGTGGGTTCGACAGAAGGTACGACATCGATAAGAAGAGCAAACGATGGAAAAGACTGGGGCATATGTCAAAGGCATATATGAGGAGCGGGTGGTTGGGGAGGAGAAGGTGTCGGGAGATGAGATGAGGTTTGTTACGCAGAGAGGAATAGTGGCAGTAGGAGAAGGAAAAGGGCCATGCATAGGAAAAGGTTGACTCACAGATGGTTGTAGACGAGAGAAGGGATGAGCCTCAGTTGGTGATGGAACTGAAGGAGAAGGAAGAGTGCGAGACCCATGATTATTAGCCAAAGTAGTGTGGTGGCTGGTGTGTCTCAAGGAGGGTGAGGCAGTGGGGCTTGAAGTGTGGGCTTGAAATCGTAAGTTGGAGGGGTAGAGAACTGAGTGGTGAGGCACCAACCGAGCCATTAGGAATTGAGATGGATGTTCATGGTTGATTATGGGACGCAATAGACAGTGGTGGACCGAGAACAGATGGCCCTGAAAATGGGAAAGAGAATTCGTCGAAGCAAACATGTCGAGCAATATATGTACGATTAGTTCGCATGTCGAAGCAATGCTAGCATAAATGGGATGAGTTGTACCCAAGAAAGACACAAGGAGACGAATGGAATTCCATTTTGTGTTTGTTATAAGGTCATAAATATGGAAAACACAGGCACCCAAAAACTTTAAAAAAGAATAGTCGGGTGTGGAATGAAAAAGACATTGGTACGGAGATATACCACGAGTGATTGGTGATGGCATATGATTAATTAAGTACACCACCGTCTCGAAGGCATAATGCCAAAATCGATAAGGAATGGAGCCTTGAGCTAATAAAGAGAGTCCAGATTCAACAATATGACGATTTCTACGTTCAACATTTTTGTTTTTCTCATGAGTGTCGGCACAAGAAAGACGATGATCGATGCCAAGTTGGGCAAAAAAATTATTTAATTTGTGGAATTCTCCACCCCAATCAGTTTGAACATGTTTGATTTTAGTGTCAAATTGACGCCCAACAAGAACTTGAAAGCGAAGAAAGATAATAAACACCTCAGATTTATGGGACATGGGAAAAAACCAAATATATTTAAAGAAGTCGTCAACAAATATTACAAAGTAACGATGCCCATAAGATGACATAGTAGGGGAGGGACCCCATTCATCACTGAAAATCATATTTAATATAGAGCTACTACGACGATGAGTAAGTGGGAGGGATAAACGAGCAAATTTTCCCAGTTGACAAGCGGAGCAAAGCGACTTGTATGTTGACGATGAACATGGTAATTTATTTGAGTTTATTATATGCTGAAGGACACGTAGATGTGGATGAACCAATCGACGATGTCAACACTCAGTAGACACTTTATTGGCAGAGAAGGCAAAAGCAGCGACACTAGAGGCTAGAGACGTAAGAGAGTAAAGGCCATTGCTACTCGGTACGGTGAGTAGTGTATCTCGAGTATTGCGATCCTTAACAAGAAAATAAGAAGGATGAAATTCAAACAGAACATTATTATCACGACAAAACTTTTGCCTATAAAGTAAAGGCTTATAAATGGAAGGCACATGAAGGACATTAGACAGATGAAATGAATGAGTAGGAGAGGATAAAGAGGATGAGCCAACATGAGCAATATCAAGATTCTTACCATCACCAACTTTGACGTGATCATTACCAAATTATTCATCGAATTGAGAGAGACTAATTAAGTATGGGGTGACCTTATGTGTGGCACCGGTATCCGAAAACCAGTTAAAAAACTTAGGATCGTGTGATCGATAGGTGAGATGAGCCGAAGGATTAATAGTATGAGAGTAACGTTGGTAACACTTATCAGCGGTGTGATTGTGGCAATGACAAATTTGATAGGTTGGAGTAGAGGATGAGTCAGGGAAGAACTGAGAAGAATTGGTACGGAATGGGTGAGACTCGCGATAGTTAGAACGACTTCGACCACGACCACGAGAGAACCAGCCACGACCCCTACTACTGGACTAAGAAGAGGCCCTATAAGAAGAGGCGATTGACTGAGTGAGGTTAGCAATGGGTGAGGATTGGGAGTCTGACACTGTAGAAGAAAGAGAGGAGGAAATAAGTGGAGGGGGAGTTTGTTGGCATGTAAGAATTCATGACTGAGAATGAGAGCATGAAGTTCAGGATACGACACAAGGTCTGGACGGGGAGAGAGAGTTGTCACAATATCGGAGAAATCAAACCGTAGACCACGAAACACATAGATATTGAAATCACCAGGGTCAATGGAGCGACCTGCTGCCAGGGCCGTTCTTAACATTTCAAAGGTCTGGGGCAAAATAACGAATAAGGGCCCCAATGAATCGATAATACAAAATTGTGTAGTTGTGAATACCAATAACAAATGAAACTTTTAATTTTCAAATAAACTTCTTAATGCATTAAACAAAATATATTGAGTTTTCATTTTACAAATCTCTATAAAAACATCAAATTTCAGTTCAAAACTCTCGTCTACTAACAAAGTTTTCGTCAATTGAACTACGGGAAGAGGAACTGTCGAAAGTCGAATTGAAGGTGGAGTGGAAAATCTGGTGGTCATAGCATAGGGAAGACGGAAGAGATTGAGAATCTCGAGGTCGAGGGTTTGTTGTTTGCCATTGATCGTTCCATCTTTCTGTCCGCCCTTAGTGTCCTTTCGTCTAATCGTCTGCCGGTTGTCGCATCATGTCGTCTTCACAACTAAGTCATTTCCAATTGGTAATTTTTCATCCCTTTTACTCCTTCCGTCCCCAAATTATTGTCTTCCTTTCCTTTTTCGTCCGTCCCAAAATAATTGTCTTGTTTGAAACATTCTTTTTTAGGACAACAACGTTTACCATTTCACCTTTACTTTTTCATCCAACTTTAATTATTGACCACATACATATTGGCTTTAAAGTAAACTACACATCAAACTAATATTAATAATCCAGTCAAATGTGTTTTCTTAAACTATACACCAAGTCCACTAGGACAATAATTTAGAGACGGAGGGAGTAATATTTATTAATATTATACACACACACACACACACACATTACATAGAAAAAAATTGGGCCCCTAATGTTTTTGGGCCCTAGGCAGTCGCCCCTTTGGACTATGCCCAGGAACGATCCTGCCTGTTGCGAAAAGCTCATCTGCATAACCTTTGGCATGTTGGAGATAAGGGGTGACAGAATCATCCTTTTGATCGAGACTATGAAGACGATTATGAATAGCCATGATTCGAGTATTCGAGGGAGAGGAGAGAGTTGATTCCAACGTAGTCCAAACAGAGTGAGAGGTGGTTAGGTCGACAACGAGAGGTAATACCTTTTCGGTAAAGGATGAGACTAACAGCGTGAGTATGGCTTGATCTTGGAGAGTCCAAAGGTTGAACTCAGGGCTGGGTTGGTCAGGTTTACTGGTAGCATAGACTGTAGGTGGTAGAGGGGGATGGGAGCCGTCAACGAAATCGGTAAAGCTTTGATTCCGAAGGAGAGGAAGAATCCGAGTCTTCCAGAAAAGGTAATTGGTGGACGTTAACTTAAGGGAAAGGTAGTGGTGGGAATTGTTAAGGGTGATGGGAGAAAACTTTGGGCTAGCAGGTGGGATCACAACTTTGGCCATGGGAATTCGTTCAATGCCCTGATACCAACTTAACACAATGACTTTAGTTCCAATACTTTCTCACTGACTTGTGAGATTGTAATTTACATTATATATAATGGGTTACATAATAGGATAAGGATTACAACATATTTGAATATATACAAAATACAATTCAATAAGCACTTGATATGATAAGATAAGGCTAATGATATCTTTGACTTGATAGCTTGAATACAACGAAAAAGAAATGGATAGATGAGTCTCCCTTGACCCGCTAATAGCAATTGATTAAGAACCTCGGGATGCAACCGAAGCCCAAAAGACAATTGCCTAATGAACCCCGATTATGGAATGCCACAAGCCCGCGACTCTCAAGCTTGATAAGTTCAACATGTTCCAAGCATAACTAAGGAGGATCAAACCTCACAATATTAGTCATCACTAATAATCTAAAACTTTTATATATCTTCAATATCTCAAATACAAGGTTGATCATGTCTATTTATAGGCTTACAAGGTTCATTAAAAGGACACAAATTCATGCTCCATGAAACTCCAAAGGGTGGTGGAGAAAACAAAGTTCATTTGACTAAAAGATACATTCCCGTCTATTATGACCAGCTTGTAATATTTTGGGTCTAGCTCATTCTAGAAAATTCGGAATTGACATCTGTTTGATTTGTTGGAAACTAGACATCAAGGTATTTCTAACCATATATCATACACCAATTTTAGAGCTCTAGAATATCCTGGATAGCTCGTTGAAGTTGACTGAAAAATCTGTTCCATTTGAAAAACATGAATGGCTGACTTTGGTCTTGAATTTGTGCTTCGAAAGTATTCTTTTTGTTGGGCACCCATGATGGATAACGGCCTCGGATGGATTGCATCATATATGTACATGGGACATAGTTTTGAGTGGCTTGTGGTGTGCCTAATTGACCCTGTCACTTAGTGGGCTTGGCGTAACAGACTGAACTTTCATGCTTAGGGCATTGCATAAGGTATCAGATCGGATCCTATCCAAAAATGTATTGGACACATCGAACTGGCTTGACGGGGACATCAAGGATTTTATAAGTGGTCACCCACTTCCGGTAGACATTAACGTTATCCATGGACTTTTTGGTGGATTTGTGTTTAGTTGTTCTAGTGCGTGGGTCATGCGTAATTAACGGATCGGGGCGTTACAAATTCTTTAGGTGAATATGCAATATTGTAAACAAACTATGATTTTGGTATTTACTAATTTATCACATTCAAATACAGAAACTTTGGCAGAGCCTGTGAAACTGAGAGAGGCGGATGCAAAAGAAGATGGGAAATTAACCGAGTTTCAGGAAGAACTGGTGCAAATGGTAGCAACACTCTGTGGAGATCATAAAAATGATACTTATCCTGACAAACTAGTGGAGAATATGACAGTTGTTGATGCTGTTAAGTATTGTGAAAAGGCATTCAAAGAGTTCTTGGAGGAAACACGAGCCGGTGATCATAGTGCAGTACATAAATCTATCATTTCTGCACCGGATGTTCCTGTGACAAAGTCCAAGTCCAAGTCTTTTGCTAATAGATTTTTTTCATGTTTGGTTTGTGGCAATGAAGATTCTACGAAATAATTCATATCGTCTTTCCAAAATATTAAGTTTTCTTGTTTAGTATGAACTATACTCAAATAGATAAGGACTCATTTAGATTTTTAATATATTATTATGTTGGGATTATAATTTCGCTACTTAAAAATTTGACTATTGTAATTTATTATGTTGGATTTTGAATGTTGCTACTAAATAAATTTTGTGAGCAGGTTGCTTGGGTTTATTTATGGTGTTGAAGTTAAAATAAGTTTCTTAGTTTTTATATTGTTTTCTTAATTTACTTTATTAAAATGCTTTGAAAGATTATAACCAGCTCAGTTAAGGTATGTATATTTTTACATATACAATCAATTATGTTTTGAATAAAAAAATAAATTAGTTTTTTGACTTATTTTTGTTGTTGTTGTTGTAGGTTTAAGACCAAACTACTGAAGTTCCCTAAAATTATAGAAGCTAAAACCTCAAATAAGGACATAAATACAAGGTTGAAGCGACACTTATAGTTAAGTAATCTACATAAAATTACAAGAGAATTAATTGAGTATAGTATTAATTAAGCAAGATAAAACATTATTGTTTTTTTTTTTTTATTGTGTTGGGTTTTTAATTGCGCTACTTATATTTTGTGAGCATATGGTTATATTTTATAATCGGTGTTTAAGTTAAAACACAATTATTAGTTTTTATGAAGTTTTCTTTAATTTTCTTTATTTAAATGTTTTAAAAGATTACATGTAAAATCATCTATATATTCGAAATAAAAAAATTAAATGGCTTGCTAATCAAAATAAAAATATGTTGCCAAACATAAACATTTGTTTGTTTATGAAAGAAGAAAACATCATATACATGACTATGTTAACTAACAAGTTTGACCAAGTTGATAAGTAAGTGCAGCTTAGTGGTAAGACGCTTCACCTATACCTAATAGGTCGTGGGTTCGAGTCATCCAGAGGGTAAGTGGGGAACCACTATTGATCCTCTTTTGAAAAAGAAGAAAAAAAGAAAAAAAAAAAGTTTGACCAAGTCAACTTAACTATGATACTCCATATATACTAAAATATTAAAAAAATAGGATTAACAGAATTATATAATGCTAATATAAACATTTAGATTTAGAAAAATAACTGTAATTTAAATTGGTAATATTACAGCCATAATTATTTGGTAAAATAATCTGGCAGAATTATCAAATAAATTTGTAAAATGATTAACTAATTAATTTTATAACCGTAATAAAAACATAGAATGAAATATAAAAGAATTATAGAATATTATGAAATATATTCAATTTCTTTAATCAAAATGGTGACCTAATCTATTTCATAACAAAGA
The DNA here is from genome assembly GCA_013146195.2 of Codonopsis lanceolata. Taxonomy (NCBI): domain Eukaryota; kingdom Viridiplantae; phylum Streptophyta; class Magnoliopsida; order Asterales; family Campanulaceae; genus Codonopsis; species Codonopsis lanceolata. The sequence goes on along the minus strand of CM028381.1, from coordinate 35,772,813 downwards.
GATAAATAGACAGAATTATCAAATAACAGTTTTATAAAGTGGCAATACTAATCAAACGGAATTATCAAATAAATTGGTAAAATTATTCGACGGAATTATCAATTAAATTTATTAAATGGTTAACTAATTAATTTTTATAACAATTATATTAACAAACAAACCAAATAATAACAAAAATTATGAAAAATACATAATAATATATCCAATTTCCAGGAGCAATATGGTTAGCTTAATTAATTTGATAATATAAATATAAATAGATAGAATTATCAACAAAAAATATTTAAAGGAGTAATATAAATAGACATAATGATCAAATAACAGTAGTATTAACAGACTAAATAATTTTATCATCACCCGTTATTTACCAACTTTATTAAACCAACACTATCAAAATATTATTCAATCCAACTTATAAACGATATACTCCATTAAATTAATGTTTGAAAAACGCAATAAACAAGTCTGTACAAAGAGAAACAATCAAAATGCATCGAACTATCCTAATTCTGTGCAAATATTAAATTATTGATAAAATAATATTGAAAGTTAGACTGAGTCAAACTATGCATAATAAATCTATGTGATACAAGCTAGCTAATAATCAATAGAAAATCTTATGCAAATGACAAAAAAAAGTAACAGACCACGTACATTAAATTACTATTACACCGAGAATGAAGTTGTAAAAACTCGATATTTTATTTATTTTGATTTTTATAAATAAATGAATTTGATAACACTCTTGACAAATTTGATCAAATAATATTTTGTTGATTTTTTCATGTTACTTAGATAACATATATAATTACACTTACTTTATCCTATAACTAAACATATCGTTAGATTAGAATAGTTGCATAGATATATTTTGACACAGTAATATTTGATTGTAGATAAAGTTGACTATTATGGAGTATATTAAGTGACTAGTCTCTTATTGATATTCTTTTTTTACCATTTCCATCTCTAGCATGTGTCGACCAAGAGGGAGAGTGTTTTTCTTTTAATACTTTCACAGCTCATGCTTGGCCTCGTCTGGTACAGCGTTTTGAAAATGCATCTTTTTTTAAACGCATCGTTTTTAAAACGCATCATTTTCAAAACGTAATTTTTTTCTTGTAAACATGTTTGGAAAACTATTTCAAAACACTATTTTTATAAACAAAATAGTTGTAAACGCAACACATTTTTAAAACGCTCCAAATTGGAGCGTTTTAAAACACTGCACATTTTTAAAACGTTGCGTTTTAAAACGCTACATTGAAACACTTTTAAAGGGAAAACGATGCGTTTTTTACTAGCGTTTTTGTCAAAACGCTCCACCAAACAACCATTAATATGACTCACCTCATGCAGCTATTGTTGACTATTCCTTGGGGCTGAATTGCCGGATAAGTTGAGTCTTATTCATTCCCTATCCTTTCTTCAGCCGTGTGAGCAGAGAGATACAAGAGGAGAGCGAGCCATGAATACGGGTGGTGCGCCCGCCATAGTTTCGAGCCTTGATCAATTATTTCGGCCTCCTCCCTTCCTTGTAGACTCCCTTTGAAGTATTTGAGACCTGAACCTTCCTCCATTTCAGTCATCATCTCCATCTTCATCTTCATCGGTCCACCGAAAGAGAGAGAATGAAACCAGTGTGTGTTCGTGGTGTTTGTGTGTGTTCCGGCGATTCCCGGAGCTCCGGCTAACCAATCGACGAGCCGAGACCACCGTTGGAAAGCTCTCGATGAGGAGATCGTTTCCTCTCTATCCATTTTCAGTTTTTGTAGGTTTGCTAAATTCCAATTTGGTATGTGACTAAACCCCTACTCCCTCTTTCTAGCTCAAATAGATGCTAGGTTGTTAAGACTTGATTATCTTGATTTATTGTGTTATTACATATCTATATGATGTATTTTCTTGGGGTTTTGATTACTGAATATGTGGGGTTGAATTGAAATGGTTGTTGAGTTTGTTGTGTTTATTGAAGTAATTAGGAATGGAAATTACTTGTTATTGGGTTTAGAAACCAAAAGAAAATAAATTCCGAAACTATACATTGCCCTAGAATTTGGAAAATTGTATTTTGACTCAATTGAGTTAATTAAAATTTTAAAGTGTTGTTTTGAGCCCTAGGATAAATTCCTATGACTTTTTGGGTTTGTCGGGTCTCAATTGGGAGATTTCGAGATTTGGTCAGGTGAGATCGGAATTGGTGAATTTGTGCGTTGAATGGATTTAGGACTCCAATTGAAATCTTTGGGTGATGCTAGCATGAGAATATTGCTAGTTAACAAAATTGAGTAGTTTGATAATTTGAGAAGAAAAGTTTTTAAAATGAAAATATATTTTGAAATGGGTGCAGTCCCTGTTTTGGGCATTTTTCGAAAAATACTGTAGCAATTCCGCCTGTGATAATTTTTCGATTTCTGGATATGTTATACCTATAAATGTTAGGTAACTCCCTGTAAAGTTTCATTAATTTTCGAGTTAAGGAAGTATTTTTCACCCTTCACGAATCTGGCTGCGACAGTGAGACTGTCACAGGGGAGAAATTTTTTACCATGGGATTGACGTGACCGTATTCTAAAGAATACAAGTCAAAATGGAGTACTTTAAAGTGCTAAATTATATTTTAAAGAGTCTAGTTTCATACTAAGCAAAAATAACCTCATTTGGAGTTGTGAGGAATTAATGGTTGAATTTACAAGTTGACTGGGAAGAATGTGTAATAGCAAGAAATCAGATTTTAGACTTGAACTTGAAGTGATCATGACTTGATGAATACAAGTCTGAATTTAGTGTTTTAAAAGGCTAAGTTGTAGTTTGAAGAGCCTAGTTTCGAAATATGTAAGGTTCATGAAATTTAGAGTTATGATGAGTCATTGGTCAATTTTACAAAATGGCTGTGTAGAATGAGTTATTACTAAGTTGTAATTCCAATGGTTAGAATGTGTATCTTTCGGTGCATGAACATCGAGTAGAGAAGGATTGATTTGGTTTGAAGAATGAATTACCATTAAGGGATATTGTAGAATGTATCCTCAATTTCGACGTAGAGACCCTTTAGATGCTCTTAGAGCATAGTGGATTGTATCTAATGTGCGATCCTATTCACGTGAATATGATGAGATGAGTTTATGAATTAACATGAACTTTAATGAGTTGAGACTATAGAATGATTTATCATTCTAGAAATATTGTAGTGAGTATAACATTGTTGATTAACTACCGACTAACAAAGTAATCTTGGTCAATATATGATGGGTTAATAGTTAAGTAAATAACTTAGCTTTATTTTATACTAGAATATGAAATCCTATGATTGATTTAGATTATGACTAAACGCATAATTCCTATCTTAGTTGAGATTTGTATCTTGCATGCATTTGAGAATATGACTCATGAAGCATATATTGCCTTTGATTACTTGGTGATTTTATTGGTGTTGATTTCCCGACTTGTACTTAAATTGTATTTCATTAACAAGGGGAACTGCGAACTTGAAATCAACTTAGGCTACCAACTCGTACTTGATTTGGTGACTTGTGAACTAGGGTTCCTAAAGGGAACGAGAACCTAGCAATGCCTTAAATGAAAACATAGAACGAGAACCTACGATTCCTATAATACATTGACTAGATTACTAGCTTTTGGAACTTGAATTGATTAGTGTGGACAACTTGACACTTGTGCTTTCGAGACTCAAATGAGCTTCAAACGTGATTTAAATGATTATTACAATTATGTGCATAATCATGAATATGTAGTAGAGTAATTCACCTACTTGACATTGGACGAGGTGTTCGTTCCTTATTTGGTTTCATGACAAGTAAACATCTACGTGTGCATTGCATATAAATCCAGCTGGCATTATTTGAGTTTATATGTTGATGGTAGGACGATGCATCGTCTTCACGAATTATGAGATCCGTGATTTCTATGTATCGTCGCACCGAAGACTGTTCACACACCCTCCACTGTTGACCTCAATGGGGAAGTTAGCCCATTATCGTAACCAATAGAGCGCATGGATTATGCTAATTTGGCTGAGGGGTGTCCTCAGTACATCGATGTATCAATCACGTACATCGTAGTCACGAAATAGTTTAACGGTTGTGATTGCAGGAGCGACACAACAAAATTGATTTGGTATCTTCTCTATCCCTCATGTGGCTTTCTATGAGCACTTATATGAATAACAAAATGTTAGTTGAACATGAGATCCTATTGACCATGTTTGTATTGATTGTGAATTAATGAGACACTTGATATGTATATATGTAGATATACATACTTATATTTGAGAATTCCATTAATGACATAAAATGTATATATATTGATATACATTCCTTTATATATGTTGATTCTTTGTGAAATGTTTTCTGACTTATTTGGTTTGTTTATGATTAGGGAAATTCACCCTAGTCATTTGGACGGTTTAGTACATGAGCAGAGAGGTTATCTTGAGAAGTGTCGAGTACGCGACACGTTTTCGTGGGTTTTGGTCGTAACAACACGATGACATGTTTTATTATAATAATGCTTCATTTATGATCTGTTATTTGTAGTAGCATGCTGAGTCTTTATGACTCACTTTGTACTTTACTTTCCAGTGTGCAGTTGTTCGTTAGCTGCGTTGAGGCCGAGTACATCACGTCTGTAGCAGAGCCACATGGATCGATAGTTGAGTTAAGGTCATGATATCCGTGCAGTTATCTCCTCCTAAGCTTTTGCTAGCGGAACCTAGTCCACTTATTTCAGTATTTATATTTGTATCGTTTTATTTTGTTGAGGACGGTATTTCTTTTGTAAAGTTATATAAGCTTTGTTGTCTGGTAGATTGTTATAGTATTATTGTATTATTCCTGTAGCTGACATTTGTAGTCGGGCACGGGTACTCCAGAGTATAGTAATTTGTCAGTTGTACCCCGGGCAGTAATAGCTTCAGGGATTTCATTATTCTAGTTATCCTAGTTGTTGTTATTGTTGTTGTTGTTACCCCGATATGCTTTAGCCGTGGGTCATTGTTATCAGGTTGGTTTTTGATGGAACACCGGCCTGGAGTACCGATGGTTAGTTCTGCGTCTGCAATGTTGTGGCACGCGAGTTTCGTTTTCATACCTCGTGAGGCAACTCCTCTCTTGGTTTCATTTGTTTCAGTCTTGAGCTCTTAAACTCGAGGGCTTGTTTTTAACGCTTCCGCATCTTCGATATTTTGAAATCCGTTTTTTAGTACGGCTTCTTATTCGTGTCTAGAGCTTGTTAGCTCGAATGTTCCACTTGCACTTTATTTTAGTAAATGTTTGTCCTCTCTTGTGTAGTTCCAGCGGCACGACCTCGGGATTTTGTGTTGGAATCCAGGTCAGTCGTGGCAGTTTGGTATCAGAGCTTATGTTAGCTATAAGCCACGATAGGTTCCATGGCCTAGGTTGGGTTTAGGTTATCGTCAAGTATTTACCGTCGAGTGTTATGTTTAGTGCATTATAGGCATGTTCTTTTGTACAAGTATAAGACTTGGAGTACTAAGTTTGTTCTGGTTTAGATTGTCGTGAGTGCAAGTTTGTGTTTAGGAGTATTATATTTCTCCTATGACACTTCTAAGTTGCAGTTATACCAAGTGTATGTTGCTTCCCTGTAGAGCTATTGTTTTTTGGTTTGTTGTTTTGATCGGATAAGCTAGATTGTCGATCCCGAGTGTAATCGTCTTGGTATTCATTAGAGCCAATATTCGTTGTTTCATGTCTCGAGAGCGTAGTGACTAAGCCTCCCGTAGTAACCAGTTGTATTCCGTAATTGCTATATATGTATATATAGTTATTGTGGTACATAACATTGTGTTCTGGTGTTGCCTAGTGTTGGAAATTTGATCGAGAACTTTTTTCCCCGATGACTATTTTCCTGGTATTGAGAGGACTATTCCAAAAAAAGGAAGTATTGTCCTAATTTCATGTTGAGACTTGGTGATCAGCCGATGAGTGATCACGAGATTTGTGATTGGATTGGTTGTCGACCCATATACGGTTTAACCCATAAAGATTTGTAGTAGACTAGTTAGTATGTTTATGCTACCTAGTGACTTTGAGACATTGGTTTGCTTTGATTTAAACCTAATACATAGATGCGAGTATTAGTGTTGTATTCTTGCATAGTAGATTAATATACTATGTTACATGATATTGATTTCCATGCTTATATATGATTACAATATGTGTGCATGAGACCGTGATAAAGGATGCTTATTTGTGATTCAAGAACACCCCGCATCCTATACGACGAAAGCTTTTGAAGTCATTTACAGAGGGCTCCTGAATTGATTATCAAGAGGTCTTCGTCGGAGAACTAGAATGGTATAAGATAGATAAGAATTGACTGAACCCGTTACCAAAATGGAATGGAACTAAAAATGGTATATTGTTATACTTTTGCAAATATGTGCAACTTGTATAATGATATCATGCTATGAATGAGTTGAACTTGTGTTGCTTGATCGAATGAATCACTTGATATAAAATGGCTTGCATATTAGACAAGTTTATGGTCTGTAATGATTAATTATTGGATTTACATGTAAGGGCGTTGGACCCTAGAGATTTGTGCATGACTGGGGTGATTCAGTTAGACCAGAAAATTCTTGGTTGGGGAGTTCGTTATTTTTAGTGCAATTATTGCACATGAATAAGATTTGCTTGCTTAGTTGATAGAGAGACATTTAAATCTCGATATCCACGTTTGATTGAAACATAGTAAGTCTCATTCGTATTATTGAACCTTGTCGAGAGTCAAGCATGACTCGACTTTGAGATTGACTAGAGTTTGTAGTTTAGTGTTCCCTCTCGTCTTAGGAGGCACACAAGGGTGGTCGCCTCGATTGCATTGTAGGCTAGAATATTAAACTTTTGGTTGTTATGGAATTGTAAATTTGAGGACGAATTCTTTTAAGGTGGTGAGGGTGTAAAACCCCGATATTTTATTTATTTTGATTTTTATAAATAAATGAATTTGATAACACTCTTGACATATTTGATCAAATAATATTTTGTTGATTTTTTTCATGTTACTTAGATAACATATATAATTACACTTACTTTATCCTATAACTAAATATATTGTTAGATTAGAATAGTTGCATAGATATATTTTGACACAGTAATATTTGATTGTAGATAAAGTTGACCATCATGGAGTATATTAAGTGACTAGTCTCTTATTGATACTCTTTTTTTTTTTTTTTACCATTTCCATCTCTAGCATGTGTCGGTCAAGAGGGAGAGTGTTTTTCTTTTAATACTTTGACAACTCATGCTTAGTATGACTCACCTCATGCTGCTATTGTTGACTATTCCTTGGGGCTGAATTGCCGGATAAGTTGAGTCTCATTCATTCCCTATCCTTTCTTCAGTCGTGTGAGCAAAGAGATACAAGAGGAGAGCGAGCCATGAATACGGGTGGTGCGTCCGCCATTTCGAGCCTTGATCGATTATTTCGACCTCCTCCCTTCCTTATGGACTCTCTTTGAAGTATTTGAAGTATCTAATATGGAAAACTGCTCCTTTGGGAATGTGCTGGACAATTTGGAAGGAGCGCAATCGTAGAGTATTCGATAATGAAGAATGATCCATAGCTAAGATGAAGAACACACTTATTCGCACTATCCACTTTTGGTGTTCAAAGACATTATCACTTGCTCCGATCACTATGATGTCAATTTTGTTAATAACTTTACAATTTCTTAGTTTGGGCTAGGGTATACTTCTAATGTACAAAGAACGCGTCACCTGCAGGCTGTATTGATGCATATTTTTACTTATAAAAAAAGAAGATTCTTCTACATTACTGACGAAGGCCTCCTTCGAATACCATTGGTGACCTGCCTCCTCCTCCTACTCTTCTCCTTCCTATACTGATATGTAGGTTGTATAGATTTCTGCAATCATATCAGTTCCTCAAGACTTGAGGAATAAAAGATGGACAAGAAAAGAAGATTAGGAACAACCAAATTTTAAGGGTTGCATGCTACTTGTAACTCTACAACCAAATCTATTTGATGGAGATTTTGATGGCTTCAAAGTCATCAAAATCTCGCGGTGACACCAAGCTGCTCTCTATGTACTTGTTACTGCCACACGAGGCTTGACGGATTACAAATACCTCTGAAAGGTAACTCACAAAGGTATGTTATGCCTCCTTGATTCCTGCTTGAGGTTTTGAAAGATATGACTTAAGTGTGTGAGTCTGACCATCCTTTCTTGTTTATGATTAAGGAAGAGAGAACAGGGACAGTTGTTTTCGTAGGATCTGTTTTCAATCCCCTCCAAAAGAATGATTTCTTCGCTAATCCATCCAAATTGATGCATAGTCGCGTTTGGGTTCGTTGTTTTCGTAGGATCTGTTTTGAGTTTCTCATGTTATCGTTGACGCTAACTCGCTCAGTTTCATAAAAAGGATCAGAAGTACTTATGAAATGTTAAATGTGCTTGAATGATTCAGACGTTGGAGTCTTTTTTCTTGATGAGACACATATCCTATCATTTTCCTAGAAAATAAACTTCATAATTGTTTAAGATGAGAAAAACTTCCTGAAAGCAAAATCAGAATGAATGAGAAAATACTTTTTACTTCCGATTTTGACTATTGCAATGTTGAGGTTCCCACTAACACATTTGAAAAAGAAATTGATCGATACATGAGTATGTCTTTTACCAAAATGTACTACAGTTCTAATGAAGCCTTGCATTTTTGAAGAGCCTCTGACTTTAAGGCCATCATTTTGCAATAACAAAAATTTAAGAAGGACAGTTGTACGAGTATTTTTTGTAAGATGGATTCTTTTAATCCAACTCATCGCGTGTTGTTGGAATGAGCTGTGCGCTAGAGTAGATATTTGTCTTACGAATATCTTTGTCTTATGAATATCCGTAAGACGGTCTCGCATTCGACCTACTCTTTTGTTCAGAATATTCTCAAACCCGGAATAGTAATGCACTCTACTTAAAAGGATTTTTGTCCGGTGAGTTTGATGCAAAAAATAAATGAACAAATAATTACAAAAAATATAAATCCAATATATAAATTGACTGATCATGACCAATATTAAAAAAATAATGATAATAAAAAAAGTACTCCCTCCGATCCAAAAATTGCATTATTTATATTTTGAGAATTTTTTTGAAGCTAGTTGTTTATAATTAATTTTATGAAATTAAAAAGTATGAATCACTGATTTGACATCTCTAAAGAGTATTATGAGGACAATGAAGGAAAATCACAATATTTACTTTATAACGAATAAAGTAGAAACTACAAACTTATTGAAATCTGTACCACAAAAAACCAAATTTGGGTTATTAAAGTGGGGATTAATCTGAGAAGAAAACAAATTTGGTGAAACTCATTTACATGAAAGGATAAAGAATAAGTCGCATTTAAGACGGTCTAACATATCTTAATTCGTAAGACGAAATTCTATTTTCTCACAACTCAATCCACCAACACACGGTGTGTCGGTTAGATGTCTTACAAAAAACATCTGTAAGATCGTCTTACTTAAATTTTTACCAGAGTAAAAGTAGTGTCAGTTAAATCATTGTTACTTCTTAAGTGAAATTGCCTTCTCCGTCGTTCCCTTCATGACGAGTAACATTAAGTATCTTTATACACCTTTTTCATGACTTCAAAGTCGTTATAAAAGTGGCACTTTTTACTGCATGCCACACCAGATTGATATTTTATGTCAGTCGACTACTCATGTCACTCTCCTTGTCTTATTCAATCTTTAGCCCTCCACGTATCCTTATAAAAAAAGACCGAATAAAATAACAAGAATATGTGTAGGGCTAAGATATAGAAGTGTGACATGAGTGAGATAAGATATTTCAAGCCTATAAAACCTAAACTAAATTTGTCCTACATTGAATTATTAAGGCAAAACCTTCCATTTGGCCACCTTTTCAAAAACTTGCAAGGCGGCTACCGAAAGTTTAAAACTTGCAATGAGGTCACTGTACATTAGTTAGGATACAAGCGAGCCCATTTTTCGGACGGTCGTTAAATTTGGTCGTTAAATTATGTCATTACCTATTTTGCCCCTGTAACTACTAAACCTTTATGTGAAATTAGAAACAAAAGGGTGGAAATAAAAAAAAAATGGTTTTATATCAATAATAGAGATTTTTAGAAACCAGGAGCTATTCGATTTTTCCAACCCCAGCTTTCTCTTCACCGGATCTAGCTTCGAGTCCGGCCTAAAGTAGTCTGCCGGCCTTCGTTTTTGTTTTCCCTAGATCTGGTACAGCAACCCCATCATTGGCCTCCTGTAATTTTGAGCTCATACACCATCTTTGACAAAGCAAACCCCTCTCAGTCTCTCTCCCCAGTTTGTTCTAGCTTCACCATTCTCCTTCTTTGTTGATGTCGGCCTTCTTCTTGGCAAGCGGCGTTGGAGTAGAGGCAAAGCTTTGCCGGCTCTGCTAGGCTGGAGATGGCAAAGGAGAGTGGGGGTTGGTGCCGAAGGCAACCAAGCCAGTGGAGATGGAGAAAGAAGTCGGCGCTTTGTTGGAAGCGCGAATGAACCAGATCTACTATTGTTGGAAATTAAGAAGAGAAATCGGGGATGAGAAAGAAAATCGGGGCTCACTTCGCCGATGATGGAGGGAAGAGGAGGGGTTTGGCCGGATTTGTGGGTGATAGAGAGAAAGATCGGTCGGATCTGAAGGCTGGAACAATTGTGGGTGGAGATGGAAAAGAAAGCAAAGTGGAGGAGATAAAATTGATAGGAGGAAGCCGATTGGACTTGAATTCTGGCACTGTGCTGTGGAAAGAGATAGAGATGGAGATGTCGGGCGATTTGGCCAGATTCAGCGATATGGAGATGGTGGGTGATGGCGATGGCAACGGAGATGAAATCAAAGCTGGAGAGAGAGAGGGGAAGAGATGGCGATTATGAGCGGTGGATGGGAGATGGCAGTGTTCGCCGGCAGTGGAGGATGGCTGCTGGGCGGATTTAGGGAGATGTCTGGAAAATGGAGGGAGTTTGAACCGGAAAAGAGAGAATGAGTGATAGTTAGGGGCAAAATAGATATTTTACATAATTTAACGAATGAATCTAACGTCCATCCAAAAAATGGGCTCGCTTGTAGCCTAATTAATGTACAGTGGTCTCATTGCAAGTTTTAAACTTTTGGTGGCTGCTTTACAAGTTTTTGAAAAGTTGGGTGGACAAATGAGAGGTTTTGCCAATTATTAATAATCTAATTATTACACAATTAGTAAAACATAACCCCTAAATGTAACACATTTTTTACTGAAGGTAACACCATTTTAAAATACCAAATTACCTCAATACCCTTTCTTCAATTATCAATTAAAGAAAAAACAAACCACTTTTAACCATAGCCCTCAATTCACTATCTAAAAAATACACATATAATTATATTTATTTAAATAATATAAGAATTTCTTAAAAATAATAAATATTTTTTAATTAAAGAGAGCTGCCAAGACTTAACAACGTTCCTTAAGAAGTGACGCTAGACCCTAGCCACTCTCCTTAAAGAGAGACGATGGGGCTAGCAACTCTCCTTAGAGAGAGTAGATGTTAACTATGGTAAAAATGTTCCTTTTACTAAAAGTGCAATTTATTAATAGAACATTTTAGTAAATTGATTAGATAGTATAAAAACACTATAAAATGCATAATTCGTAGTACTTTTTTTACTATGAATTACGTGTTTTTATTATTTCAAAAAAATACAAGCCAAATTTTCATTCGAAAAAAATCAATCTTGTCCGAGTGATAGACATGTGCATATATTGACGTAAGAACTTTCCGAGACTATAAGGGAGTTCATTCCCATCATGAAATCTCCTCTTTAGAGCATCACCTATACAATTATAGATTGGATCTCATGTGGTTGTGGGTAATTAACATTCTCAATCACATGTAACAATTATTATCTCTTCATTCACATTCATTTAAAAAAGATCTCTTCAATCCAATTGTGGGTTGATCTTATGTGGCGTGAGTCTCGTCACTAAAATGAAATTTGACAAAAAATAAAAATAAAAATAAATGACTAGCTAGTGGGCAGTTTTTATAAATAAAAATGTTGACTAGGATGTGTTCACATTCTTAACTAGAATGTGAAAGTTTGACAGTTTTATTGAGAAGGTAAAAAAAAAAAAAAAGGTTCACACGTCATATCAACGACCCTTGTCCACAACTACATTGAAGAGTTTTTTTCTTCAAAAAATATGTAAATCCTAGCGACATCAATTTTTCTCACATTCATATCTGCATTGGTCATGCTCTTAGGCTGCGTGAAAAAGATTTACCAAACATAAGATCTCTTTCGATTGAATAGAATAGGCTAAAGACTTATTTTCTACTTGAACATTTGGTGAAATCCGGGGCGGTACCTTTTGGAACTTTTCCAACCGCTTGACTCCACTATATTTTTTAAAATCGGTAAAAGGAATTTTTGTGGCAAAACGTTGATTGTGTCCTTAATTAATCGAACACGGGCGCAGATCATCCGTTTCTTGAAAGCAATATACATATGATACATCGCGATGTACAAAAATCATGCATCACGATGCACATAATCATGCATCCTGATTCAAAGTTAATGCATCGCGATTAAATTTTGTAACTATCATTTTCATTACATTGCAAAGCATCGTTATTCCAAATCGATGCATTGCGATTGAAATTTGTTGTATCCTGATTCAAAATTAATGCATCATAATTTAAAATAGATGCATCGCAGTTCAAAAGGAGTCCAAGCACTAACAACTTTTGAATGATTACTTGAAATATATGTCTTAATTTTATCTCGAACAATTTGCATTGTCACATAACATAGGAGATGGAGCTAGGTTTCGCTGGAAGGCCCAGAGGAGATCGGAGATGACGATTAGGGATGAAGGCGATTGAGGTCGTGAAGAAGCGATAATGGACACGGTCAGACCTGGGCGAGAGAGATCGGGGTAGGAAGGAGATGCACGTACTGGAACAGGGGCGGCTGAACTGAGTTGGTGATGGAGGGTGTTGGTGCGGCTTAGAGCAGTTGAAGGGTCTGTTGGTGGCAGATCTGACTGGAGCAAGGTGGCTGGGTAGGAAGAAGGAGAAGGCTGGATGCATAGGGAGAGAGTGAGAGGGTTGGTGCCGGCGCACTGCCTTGTCGGATCTGTTACAAAGAATGAATACTTTATATTTGTCTCCTTGAACCCAGATTCCTTTGCTTTCTTTTTAGGATTAAATAATTAATAAAAACCCACACTTATATATCAACAAAAACCTTGTGTCGTGCATGTATGTATAGTGAAGGGTAGTTTTGCCATTTCAATTTTTTAGACGGTTATATTAACGGTAGATGTGGTATCTCATAGCGAATCTTGAATGGAAGGACCATATCTAATAAAAAAAAGGGTAGAACCAAACAAAAAAAGTGTAAATATAAGGACCAAATAATTATTTAATCCTTTATAAAACTCTATAGTGACTCCTCTACGGACTGTAATTGGAAAAAAACATGTTTTTCCCTTATATCACTAATAATATTAAATTCGTAAAAACATAAAGAGCTACTTCCTCCGTCCCAAAATTATTGTCCTACTTTGTTTTTTCGTCTGTCCCAAAATAATTGTCTTATTTGAAACTTTCTTTTTTCGGACAACACTTTTATTATTTTACCCTTACTCTTTCATCATACTTTAATTATTGGTCACATACACATAAGTTTTAAAGTAAACTGCACATCAAACTAATATTAATAATCCAGTCAAATACATTTTCTTAAACCGTGCGTCAAGTCAACCCAAACGATAATTTTGGGACGAAGTGAATATTTGTTTACGACCATTGAATGACGACATTGATGATGGTGGTTGAGATATCTAGGACTTTAAAACATCATTAAAATGCCTAAATCTACCTCGCTCTCTCTCTCTCTCTCTATATATATATATATATATGTTTAAAGTTGGTGTGGAGCACTATGATTGTGTCACCTCACCCTTTTTAGATAAATCTTCATTCTCAAGCATTCATGTGTGACTTTTTGTTTCTCAATCATTACCTATTAGTAATACTTATTAATAATTAATATAATAATGAGATACTACTCTCTACTATTAATCTCTTCTAATGTTAATAGTAGAAGTCTTATATATATATATATATATATATATATATAAACAACATTGCTAAGATTACCACCTTGGTGATAACTATGCTTTGAAGAGGCACATGCACCACTCATGGATTTTGTCTTCAAGACAAAGTTGTAACCATAGTTATAATTCTGGTGGTAACTCTATCATTATTGTAAATAAAATTACAATCAACATTACCTTCAAACCAATGTGCGATACAACTCTTCTATTGGTAATAAAATGTGAGATTTTTAATCTAATAACTTTCAAAACCAAAATCAATTTATAATTAATATGAAATGCATCTCTACTAATATTACCAATAGAAAATATATATTTTACATCTATCTATTATACAATACAGCTCAGTGGTATAAAGAGCGGCTCAGATCGCTTAATTTACTTTATATCATATGGCTGTAATTTATTCTAAACTGGGATAAAGAATGACTGAGATCAATTATTTTCCTTTATATCTGACGGCTGTAATTTATTCTAAACTGACATGTGTGTGAACGGCGAGAAGGGCGGTTTCACTCCTAAACGAACACGCTCATTTACTCTGTCACCCTAAACCCCCGTTCTCTCTCTCTCTATCTCTCCGCCTTTCTCCGCCTTTCTCCGCCTTCTCTTTTCTCCGTTCTCTCTCTTTCTCCGCCTCCTCTTTCTCTCTCTCAAGTAGTTGAGTAGTTGATTTCCTCGGATGAGGGAGGAGCGAATGGGAAGGAGCCTGCGAAAGAAGGCCATGGAAGAGACGAATTCAGCTGGGCATCAGATTGGTTCTGTTAGGGTTTGTTTTTGGGGAAGAGACTTGGAGTTGAGGAGGGAGTCGTGACTCATGACAGCTGCAAGGGCAAGCAGTCCGGCATCGTACTCTCTGATTTTCTTCTAGGTGCTCCCAGTCGCCTGCCCTTCCCTCTCATCTGGGTCTCCCGCCTCCGGTTCGCTCCCCTTCTCTTTCTTCTATACGAATCTGTGATTTTGGGTTTTCTGATTTTGGATTTGGTTCTATGATTTCAATGTGTTGGAGTTAAGGATCAATTTACCCCTTTTGGGTTTTGTGATTTTGGGTTTGGTTCTATGATTTCAATGTGTTAGAGTTAAGGATCAATTTACCCCTTTTGGGTTTTGTGATTTTGGGTTTGGTTCCGTGCAGTAAATAATTTTTCATATGAATT
This sequence comes from Codonopsis lanceolata, assembly GCA_013146195.2. Lineage (NCBI taxonomy): Eukaryota > Viridiplantae > Streptophyta > Magnoliopsida > Asterales > Campanulaceae > Codonopsis > Codonopsis lanceolata. The sequence continues at coordinate 35,757,496 of CM028381.1, read as the reverse complement.
GTTACTATTTCCATTAAGGGAATCAATAGTTTAACAAATTGTTCCTTTCTTTCTTTTTTGCTTCATTTATTCATGTAGAATGTAGAGCCCTGGCACTTTGTTGTTTTAGAGTAGACATTTGCAGGAGCTTTACGTTTTCAGTCCCTCTCAAAGGTAAGTTCGTTATTCTGTTTGGGAGGCAATTTGTCAATTTGTTAAACTATTGGTTTATGAATTTAAAAGATTTGGTCTTGCTTCATCTTTTTTGGGATTTTTAATTGCTTGATTTTTATCTGCAGATATTAATTATTTTTGCTTACTGCATCTCAACTGCTTGAGTGAACCTTCACTCCTACTGCCACTCCTTCCTCTTCCTTCAACCGTAAGCTCTCTCTTCGCCTCTATTCTGTTTTTCTTTACCGTTGTTTTCTTTTCTTTTCTTCGTCCCGTAAGTTTGTGTTTCTTCTTCTCTTTGGTTGTTTGTGATTTTGGTTTATATCTGATTGTGAATTTATGAATTTATTTGTGATTTTTAGTTGTATCTGATTGTGATTAGGCAGTTTTTAGGCATTTTTTTTGCAAAAATATTTCCCTGTTCTGTTATTGTTTTGATTATTCTATGAGCTGGAATTTAGGAATTTTAATCGGGCATTTTGAACTTGCTGTTTATGTCAGTAGCATTAGTATTCTGAAAATGTTGTCTTCATTATTCTATGAGCTAGAGTTCATCATAACTGCAGGAGACCCATCTTGGTGGATAGATTTGACGTTAGAAGAGTTTGGTCTGGTTAGCGATTGAAGTCAGTTTTATTCAAATGAAACATAGATGGACTCATAAATCTATGTCATTGATAATATTGTAGCATGGTACTGGCCAGTGTAAAGAGTTGGGAAAAAGAAAACAGAACTGAACTGAGAATAAAATGGAACTACACATAATTGCTGTGCAAAAAGAAATTGTGTCAACGGAAGATACATTTGACTTGGAAAATCTGCCCTATTTGGCGCAATAATTTAATAAGTAACCTGGAACTTACAATATCCAGCATCAATAATAAAAAACCAAACATATAATCCAAATTGGAGGGACACAATCATATGAGGGCTCACGACTTCTATCGAGGGGGAATGAGGCTATATGAGAAAATTTTCGGATGAAGTAAACGCGTACTTCAGATTAAATTCCGAAAATAAGGAAGAAATTATCGTTCATGGAACTACGGCAGTAGTATAAACTTTTCATAGTGTTCATGCAAAATCTCAATATAACAGGGGTCAAAAATACATTTGTGAAAAAAAAAACACACCTAAATCAAGGCGGAAGGGAAAACTTTGTGGAAACTAAGCCCTTCTCCCCCCCCCTATGTTTAGCATGTAAATCATCTTGAAAACTTGCAAAACTTATTTTTAAACATAACAACCCGTTGGACATTATCAAGAAGCAGAAATAAAACCATCCAGAAAGCAATCCTTACTTGCTACACGGCTATCAAGATCTATTCCAAAATTCAAATTCCTAAACAGTATAGGTCCTCCAGGATGTCCAAAAGATGCATCACTGCAAAAACAAACTACTTAGCACAAGCATATTTCAGAATGAAGACGCTAAAAGTTTTATTAGTAACGCCCAAACCTGAAACTTATGATAGGGGCGCCTGGTCTATCATCTGGTGTGGGGAATTCAAATTTGTAGCTGCATAAAACATAAGAAACACAAGCATGGAGGAAAAAAAATGAAACAAGCACACAAACAATGTGGCAACAGTAACACACTTATGTTAAAGGAAGCATTACATACTCTGGATCATTCACAACTTCATCCACATGACCCAGGCGATCCAGTGCCTGAAAAGTTCAGGACATAGGGGAGGAAAGAGCAGATTGAGCAAGTGCCAATTGAATATACAGTAACAACTGAAAAGTTAATACTTTTAAACAATGAACTTACTTCACCAAATAAAATGTTGCAAATTCAAGATGAAAGTTATGCGAATATACCTTGATTCTGGAACCAAAATTTTTCTGTAAAACCCACAAAGCCAGCAGAATTTAATGTAATTCGTATGATTTGGTCGAATTTCACTTTTATTTGTTCGTCTTCGTCTTTGTTCAAGCTGATTACATCTTAATTAATTGTTGCATGTAGTTAGGGAAATTCCCTGGTGGAAGTGTTTGTTTTTATAGCATGCCATTCCATTGGTTGTTTGGGCCAAAGTATAAATAGTTAGTACATTCCAGTTTGTTGCATATGCCTCTTTTAAAATTGATTAATTGTTGTTCAATCATTCTGATTAATTGTTGTTTACGATTTGCTGTTTCCAATCATTCCGCTTGGCTGTTTGTTTCACCAGGAAAAAATTACGGTGCATCTTTGTCAATATGTGGCCTTCTTTCTCTGTAGTCATTCCTCTTTTGAAATTAATTAATTTTGTTCAACCATTCCGATTAATTGCTGTTTCCGATTAATTGACGTTATTTTTATCAATAACGTCCCCAAAATTTTCCATTCAAACTGATATCTGTACAATAACTACATAGATTAGAGGCATAAAAATTGTTAAATTTGCAATTGTTTTTTTCCCCGACTCTGTAGGACTCTGTAGGCATTAATTGCTTTCTATTTTGTTAGCAGGCTACCCCTATGGACATTCATTTGTAGTCTCTTTCCTTTTAATTTTCCATAATTTTATTACATGTTTTGGTTCTCAGTTATTTTACATTGGTTTTACTGAAATTAGTTTTGCTATCTGGGTTGTCTTTACTTTGTTCATATTTTGGTGTTTTGGTTAAAAAGCTAATCTGCTAATGAAGTGTCAGGTTCTGAGAAAAAAGCTAATATGCTAATGATAGATTAGATTAATAAAAGTTGCATTTCCTTATATTGCCCTTTACCTTAGTTTTGATGTTCTTGAATTTCACCTCTAAGTAAAAAGGGTATTCATGGCAAGATTATATACACATTAATCTACTGGGTTGTTTTTCCAGTGCTAGGATAAAGGGGGAGAGACAAATTTGTGTTCTGTGTGAATTTTAACTTAAAGGGAATTTTAATTTTTAGGACTTCTTTGAATTTTAATAATTGTTCTGATTAGTTTCTTCTTTTTTTTCACTATCGCTGAACGTTATATACACATTGAGACATGTGTTAGTCAATTGCTTGGTAAATGATTAAACCTTTAAATATGTGTGTTAATTTTTTTAAAATAATTTTGATTTCTATTGATTGAATTTGATACTATTAAGGTGGTTTAAATTGATAATTGAGGAGGTTGTCTTTGAGTTGCAATCTGTAAGCTATTTGGGGAGTGATGTGTTAAGGGATGCAGTAAGTCTTATTTACTCTCTTTTTTTAGGAAATGTTTCCCTGATCTCATTAGCACATAGCTCACTCCTTTTGCGACTCTCCTTTGCGGCCAGTTGAGTCCTTCCTCTACCATCGAGCCCTCCCCTCAAGCTATAAAATCTGTAAGTTTCTCTCTACTTTGTGACTTTAAAATCTTTGTTTTATTGTTGGTTTATTTCTGTCCACTTTGCCCTTTATTGTGTATTTTGGGGTAGATTGGATTAGTTCTTCTTGATCACTACCCATTCCAGGGATCTTACAGCAGCCTCCAGATTTCGAAAATACTCATTCCTGCAGACAATTAGATTAATATATGTTTCCTTGATGTAGATTTGTATGGGACCGGATTAATGTATAACATAAATATAACAAGGAAAAGCCTTCTGTAACTATTTGGGTATATGTATTGAGACCTCCTAATAGAGTATTTTCATAAATTTTTTCAAGTGGGGTGTATTTCAGTGGATTTCTTTGGGATATTTTCTTTAGTGGAAGTTTTTTACAACTTTAATGTGGAAATGAATTAATATTGTAAATCACAAGAAACCAGCAACTCATAGAGGACTCGAGAGGTACATACTACGTATGGCCAGTGTAGAGTTATCCCCTCATGACAGTGAGGGGGCTCAAATTATCCCAATGAAGTGTTCTAAGGGAACTCAAGGGGACACTTGACTTTCCTTTACTTTGCACTGCTAATTGGTATGATAAATCAAAACAAACGAGCTACACAATTTATATAAAAACTTGACAACAAACATCAAAACTTGAAGTTTGAACCTGGCCAGGAAAGAGGTCTCAAATGGGCAATATGGCAATTGATGTTGTTCGGGTGGTACGTAAGAGGTTATAGATTCTGTTCCCTCCCATCTCTAATATGTGTCTATAATATCTGAAAATGAAAGCACAGAGAGAGAAAGGAAAAGGTAGAATTGCATGTGGCCATCCAACTTGGTATTATTCTCTACCATTCATATAGCCTAAAATTGAGTCTATATTCATTGCCATCTATACATAAGCTTAACTAATCTAACCCGTATCAAGATCTATCTACTTACTGAGTGAAACGAGACCAACAACGTTAACGATAGAATTAAATTGGTATAAGGCCTGATCACATTACCTTAGCAAGAGAAACTAAAGAATGAAAAATTACTCAAGTGTTTGGGGGAGCTCCTGGGACCTGGGTTCATTTGAACTATTCTGAAGTCTGTCCAGATTGTTGATTGCTTCTTTTTTTTTTTTTTTTAAATTAAAAAATTAAATTTGCATTTATCTATTTGATTGTTATTCATGGATGTTGTAACTTATGCTACTTTTTCTTATTAATTTATGACAATTAATGGCCCAATATTGTATTTTGGTTATTAATGATCATTACTACCAACTATATATGTTACAGACTTAAAGTTAATGTTATGGGTTAGGGTTATACTAAATGATGGAGCTAGCTAGCTCTTTAATTGTTTAATAGCTTTATCAACCAAATATGCCTTTACGTTTTTAATAATTAAGAGTAAGACCATTAACATTAACACATTATTAGTGATCGATTCCCACAAACAAGTTAATTAGCAGTATAATACAGATATACAATTGTACAAATTACAAAGTGAGTTGGACTACTATACACATGTTAAAGACTAATTGATTGCTAGAAAAGCAAGCCTCGGGAGCCTAGACTAATGAAAGTGAAATTTCATTTGTATTTTTTAATGTTTAGTTAAGCAACTGTGTTAACCATATTGAGTCTTTCTGATACACGATGACACAAACTTTATAGCCAATAAAATGTGTTTTTTAATGTTTAGTTTTTGGGTTTTGTCCTCTTTTTATGGTGCAGGGTACATTGATCTGACCCTAAAAAAATCTAAAGTATATATCGATTCATTCGCATATTGTCGCTTCATATGTTGATCAAATGTCATATTGATACCGTGCCATAGGCACAGACACAAAATTCAATTTTAAAAAACATATTAATAAGCCTAAGCCTAAGCTGGGTCAACCCACTCTAACCCAATCTGACCAACCTGTTAATATTATTGGGTTAAAACGGGTTACCCGTTTCAACCCAAAAATATTAATGGATTGGATTGAGTTGGGTTGGATTGGGTAATTAATAGGTTGGATTGAGTGAGTTAATGAGTAATCGGTTACAATTGCGGGTCTAATAAAAATATTCAAGAATGCAAATTGATCATCAAATTGTGCCAATATCGAAACAGACTGCCTTGGGAATTGGGAAGAAGGGTGCAAGCATAAATTAATTAACTCTAGAGGAGTCCATTATGTGAGTCTCTGTTTAGCTTTTAGCTCTTTTTTTTTTCAATTAATCAAATAAATAAATAAAATGCAAGTGAAAGAAGATACTTTTTATCCAATTCCTTTTCAAGTTATTAGTTCAAGGAGAGTTTTTAACAATCTGCTTTAGTATTTTATTTTGGTTTTTACTTATCGTTGTCCCCCTCAAGTTTGTAATATTATTTTCTATTAATAAAATATAGCAGGGTACCGCCCCTGTTTCCCTCAAAAAAATACCAAATTAACATTAGATTTTTATTCCACCGTGGATGATCATTGGTTACCAAGATATGTTAATTTTAAATGGTTACCAAGATATGTTAATTTTAAATTGTTTATTATATTGATTTATTGATTTATTTGAATACTAACATTGTCCCATACTGACATCGTCCCATATTGGCGCCGTGCCATCGGCACGGGCACATAATCTAGTATATATATATATAAAAGCAAAATAATTTTCCAATTTAGGAAAGTTCCCGCCTAAAACACAATACTAAAAATAGAATGTATTGTGTGAATAACTTAGGGGTAAAACCGTAAATCTTAAAAAGTAAATCATTGTAATATGAAACCATCAATGGCCCACAGTTATTTGTCATTCAGATTACTTTTTGTACATCAAGAAATTGTTTAGATTACTTTTTGTACATCAAGAAATTACAAATTATACACAGCTAAAATGTGGACTGACAAAGATTGGATTTGGTGAAAATTATATTTTTTCTGAAATGGAACATGTTGTTTTCCGGAAGTAATGCTTGGATCCTTTGAGATAAAAATATAACAGCTGTCACCTGCATGTAATTTGATTGGTTAGTGAAAAAGTTTTCCAAGTAATGATTATAAATTTGGAAAAAAATGGTAAAAAAAGTCATAAAAACAACAAAGATACATTTGGTAAAAATTATATTTTTTCTGAAATGGAACAGATGGTTTTCCAGAAGGTTCGGTCCATTGGTTAGTGCAGATTGGGTCCTCTGACATCAAAATATAACAGTTGGCACATGCATGTAATTTGATTGGTTAGTGAAAAAGTGTTCCAAGTAATGATTATAAATTTGAAAAACAAAATGCTAAAAAGAAGTGATAAAAACAAAATACAACAGCTGTCACCTGCATGTAATTTCATTGGTTAGTAAAAATTGGGTCCTTTGAGATCAAAATATAACAGCTATCACCTGCATGTAATATAATTGGATAGTGAAAAAGTGTTGCAAGTAATGATGATAAATTTGAAAACAAATGGTAAAAAGAAGTGAGAAGATACATTTGGTAAAAATTATATTTTTTCTTTAATGAAACAGTTGGTTTTCCCGAAGATTGGGTCATCTGAGATAAAAATATAATAGTTGTCACCTGCATGTAACTTGATTGGTTGGTGAAAAAAATTTGAAAAAAAATGGTAAAATGAAGTGATAAAAACCAGGTGGTGGTGAAGCTGGGTAGTATAAATATCAGTTACTTCTTCCAAATTCTTTACCACACCACATCACACCAAGAATGTCTTCTGGGCATCAAAGATTAAAAGCTCTCTCCAAATCTGAAAAAATGCCTCTGTTTTTTAGCAAGATTCACGAACTGAATCCTTCAAAAACAGAATGGGTAGTCAAAGTTCGATTAGCCCACATTTATAGTGTGCCGACTTTTAATGATAATTCTACAATTTACAGTTTGGAATGCATCTTTCATGACAAGGAAGTATAAATTCATTTTTCAGTCTTTCTGTTCATTTTATTAACAACTGTTTTTATTGTGTTCTTTATTGTATCTGATTCACCATCATTCCTCAGGGTTCCAAGGTTCATGCTACTATCAAGCAACAACACATAGGCAAATTCAAATCCATGCTGAAACAAAATCATTTATATGCTATAAAAGATTTTGTAGTAGCTGATAACATAATGAAGTTTAAAACTACAGTTGGGAAGTATAAAATTATGTTTCTTGGGAAAACAGTGGTTACTGAATTTTTTGATGAAAAGTTCCCAATTAAAATCTATGATCTGAAATCGTTTGATTATTTTTCCAACATAGATGAAGTTGAGGAGTCACAATTGATTGGTAAGATCATTTTGAAAATCATTTTCTATTTCCGAATTTATTATGCAGTTTCTAAATTTTTTTTCCAATGTTGTAAAGATGTACTAGGAAAGCTGAAGGCAAGGAACTTGCCACAGCAAAAAGAGTTGGCAGGCCGACATGCACAAATGATAGATATTATTTTAGAAGATGCTGAGTTAAATTATTTAAATCTATCTACTGTGTTTTTCATCCTGTAATTTATAAATTCCATAATTTCAATATTGACTGTTATTTGTTTGTAGTGGGAAAACACTCGCATGCACATTGTGGGGCAAATATGTTGATATGCTGATGAAGCATTTAGCTAAAATTGTTGAAGAACCTGTCATAAGAGCATCCACAATGGTTACACCCTAAAACACTCTTTATATAACCCCCTAAACCTTTTTAGAGGCCCTTTAAAAAAATTTCAACTCCAATGAGCACCCTCTATATAACCCTTTAAATTTGTAACATCTTAATTAACAAACTTAATTACCAATATATTTCTATTTTTTATTTTTTTATTTTCCTACCGCAATTGAAATAAAATATTTATACTTTTAAATTTTATATTTTATGAAAAATATATTATATGTTTTGATTATATCAATTATTTTTATTTAAAGAAAATCTTGTCACACTTTTTAATATTATTATCAATATATCCATAATTTTAAGTTATAAATAACAAAAAAAAGGAAATGATAGTGCAAAAAATACACTAAATTAATTGAAAAAGAAAATATAAAAAATGGAAAGCATACCATCGTCAAAGTGATGATGTGAGTTGGGTTATTAATTCATAGGCTCTCTACTTTAGCACATCAAAATTTTGGCCAAAAACTGGATGTTCTGATCAAGCCAAAAAAATTCAGTTTTTGCCATCTTTAAATTTTGGAACAAATTTTTTGACAAGGAAAGAATACTAGGAAGAAGACCAATGGAGAAGGAGATAGGTGGAGGAGAGAGAAGAAAGAGATGAATGGAGGCCGGCTAATACTCACCCAATAAGTTGGGGGAGATTTAGCTTTTTTTAGGGATAGGGTGATTGATAGGGTGTCCATTGTGGGGATTAAGTGTGGTAAAAAACCCTAAAAAGAGTTTTAGGGTGTTAATAAAGGGAACCACTGTGGATGCTCTAATACTCCTTCAACTGTGTCACGCAAGAAAGTTTCGCGATGTGGTTACAATATCAAACACTTTCTATGATAGTAAAGTCATTATCAATGAAGAAATAGAAGAAATATCTAATTTCCGTAACTGGTATGTAAGATTTTACAGTAATTATTTATGCTACTGATATTACTAAATAAAAATCTGAAAACACATAATAAATGTAAACCATTTCTAATGTCTGTTGCTATTCCATATTAGTTTGATTTCGAATAGTAAAGCAATCATGCCAATAACTACCATACCAATCGAAGGAGGACAGAATGCATTTCAAGAATTCGAGAGCTCGCAGGAGCTGATTAGGACAATAGAGCAGCTCCATGAGATGAATGAGGTAATAATACGTTGTAAATTTCATTTGAATTATTTATTACTAATATTCTATATTCTGCTTTCAAACTAAATTTGTAAACTAAAATAATATTTTTAACAGGTAGGGAGCTATTGGGTTCATGGCAGAGTGGATTTCATAGATTCTGGAATGAATTGGTGGTACATTGCATGTACTCGCTGTCCTAAGAAAATGACTCCTGCTGCTGAAAAGTTTTATTGCGACAGATGCGACTCATTTGATGAAGTTGGTAATATCAGGTCTGAATTTTTTAAAACAGTTATATTTTCAGATTGAAAATTTTTATTGTTTGTTTTCCCTTACAAAAGTGCACAATGCAGGTACAAGCTTCAATTGCGTGTCGTCGATATCACAGGAAACACATCGTTCTTACTATGGGATAAAGAATCTAATGAATTAATTGGTCAATCCGCAACTACTCTTAAAACTAAATATGCGGATGAGGTGAGTACATTATTTTGAACATGTTAAAAAATACATAAATAAGTTATTTAAATACTAACAAAGGTAAATGAATGTTTTTAGCAGGTAATACCAAGAGAAATTGAATCTTTGGTTGATAAGAAGTTTATCTTCAAGATTCAGATTAAAGCAGGGCAAATTGGATATAATACAGATGTCTACCAAGTTGTAAAAGTCATAAAGGATGAAACTTTGATTACAAAATATTTTGGACATCTTCATGATGATTACGATTTTTTTCCAAGGATGGATGTTGCAGAAATAAGAGAATTGCATGAGGTATGTCATAATTTTTTTGTCATAAACATTACTTAATAAAAATACTTCTCATCATTGTATAGTTTATACAGTTGAACAACGAAACTGTTGAGGCTGCAGCGCCCGTTAAAAAGGCAACAAATATTGCTGTTTCTAATGAGGTGATAGGCTCAACATTGAAGAGGTCACTAATGGATGAGTTCTGTGGGCATGGAAATGAGAAGATGGCTAAAATCCAAGTGAAGATTGAAAAAGATTGAGCATTGTTGCAGAAGTTCGTAGCTAATGTAAGGTAGATGGTTAGTTCTCTCTTTTGAAGAAGGAGCAAATGAAAAACTAAGATAACTACATGGATGGGGAGTTATGAATCTTTTTTGACAAAGAAGGCTGAATGGATGGAAATGGAGAATCTTGGTATTGTTTTGTTTTTTCTTTTGTAAGGGATGAAATTCCATACATCCTATTGTCTTAGTTTCGGTGCATTGTACTTGGAAAAGCTCCATGGTAATTCTGAGTTATATTATTAAGTTCCTACTTAATGGTTTATTATCAAAGTGCACATTGGTACATTAAATACAAAATTCTAAAAATCATTAAAAATTTGGAGAAATTCAAAACTCTACTATTTAACCTACAAACAGTTTGAATACTAAAGTTAGAAGTCAGTTAATTAACAAAATCGAGAATTGTAAGGTAGTAAAACACTTTCAAAATTTATTGCAGGTACTTATGTAAAACACTTTCAAAATTTATATTGCATATACTTACGTAAAACACTTTCAAAATTTTTGAAATTCAAAACTCTACTATTTAATCTACTAACAGTTTCAATACTAAAATTTTATAAATGCCAAATTAAAGTTAGAAGGCAGTTAATTAACAAAATCAGAGTATATATGCAAAAAATCAGAGTTAAATTTGCACAAAATCAGAGTGTATTTACATAAATTCATAAGGCAGTTAAGTAACAAAGGCATTTAATTAGCGTTAGAAGGCAATTAAATAACGTTTGAAGGCAGTTAATTAACAGTATACACCAAATTAAAGTTAGAAAGCAGTTAATTAAGGAATATATGTACAAAATCAGAGTATATATACACAAAATCAGAGTATATATTTAAAACTCTACTATTCCTATTTTAATTAGAGTAAGTATATCTGATAATCGAATATCAGATCATATACATATATATACATAAAATCTTCATAGAAAACATGCACATATATAGACTTGCAGATATGCATTGGGCAGAGAACAAATATATCATAAAGTTTATAAGCTTCCATAATCTAATTGGGTAAGCTGGAAAAGTGGAACAAAATCATATTTATGGATAATGATTAGCTTTATAACAAACAGATGGGCACATTATTCGATTTATAAAAGCTGTAATTTTGATGAATTGTCCACACAGCTCCAATTAATAATTTTATATATTCTTTGAAATCCTAAACAAAAAACAGACCTATGAAATCTGTTTCAATTACATAACAAAATTATTTTATCTATAATTTTGGAGTTTGTGTAATTTATTAGCTTGGTCAGTACCTTACTGCATGACCATTTTATGAAGCCATTTGTCATAATTAGACTATCAAATTATCGTATAGATTGATTTGCTGTATGTTTTTAAAAAATATATGTAATTAAATTATTAATATTAATAATTGCACAACTGCTCACATTCCATTTGGAGACAAAACTATGCTTCATAAAATGGTCAAGCAGTAATGTACTGACCAAGCTAATAAATTACACAAATAGGATGTATGGAATTTTATCCCTTACAAAATAAAAAACAAAACAATACTATTTAACCTACAAACAGTTTGAATACTAAAGTTAGAAGTCAGTTAATTAACAAAATTGATAATTGTAAGGCAGTAAAACACTTTCAAAATTTATTGCAGGTACTTATGTAAAACACTTTCAAAATTTATATTGCAGATACTTACGTAAAACACTTTCAAAATTTTTGAAATTCAAAACTCTACTATTTAATCTACTAACAGTTTCAATACTAAAATTTTATAAATGCCAAATTAAAGTTAGAGGCAGTTAATTAACAAAATCAGAGTATATATGCACAAAATCATAGTTAAATTTGCACAAATATATGCACAAAATCAGAGTGTATTTACATAAATTCATAAGGCAGTTAATTAACATTAGAAGGCAGTTAAGTAACAAAGGCATTTAATTAGCGTTAGAAGGCAATTAAATAACGTTTGAAGGCAGTTAATTAACAGTATACACCAAATTAAAGTTAGAAAGCAGTTAAGTAAGGAATATATGTACAAAATCAGAGTATATACACACAAAATCAGAGTATATATTTAAAACTCTACTATTCCTATTTTAATTAGAGTAAGTATATCTGATAATCGAATATCAGATCATATACATATATATATACATAAAATCTTCATAGAAAACATGCACATATATAGACTTGCAGATATGCATTGGGTAGAGAACAAATATATCATAAAGTTGTGTTTTATGAAGAAGATTTTAGTTTCATCCTTTAAGTAAAACAAAATTTAGTAAGTATATGAAGAGTCAAATCTAACAGAATGTCCACACACCTGCAACTAATAAAATTAACTATGTTTGAAATGGAAACCAAAAACTTATAGGTATCCATAATATAATTTGTTTAGCTGTAAAAAATTGGAACAAAAGCATATATAAAGGTAATGATTATCTTTTTCGAAAACAGCTGGGCACATAATTCGATTCAGTAAAGCTGCAATTTTCATGCCCAGTCCACACAGCTCAAGTAATAAAAGTAAATATGTTTTGAAATGATAAGCAAAAACTTTATAAGCTTCCATAATCTAATTGGGTAAGCTGGAAAAGTGGAACAAAATCATATTTATAGATAATGATTAGCTTTATAACAAACAGATGGGCACATTATTCGATTTATAAAAGCTGTAATTTTGATGAATTGTCCACACAGCTCCAACTAATGATTTTATATATTCTTAGAAATCCTAAACAAAAACTTAAAAAGTAACCATAATGTAATTGGTCAAAGCAAGAAAAATTGGCACAAAACCACATATAAACATAATGATTAGCTTTTTGGAAAACAGATGTGCACATAAGTTGTTTCTTAACTTGAGAAGATTATATATATTTAGTTTCAGTGTATTAGACTATTTACTTTCCAATTCCACTCATGTATACTCTAATTCTTAAACTCTATACTCATATATTTGATAAAGAATTGGTATATACAACAAGCAACTAAATGAAGGGCGACAAAGATTAAATGTAAGCAGATTCATAACAGATTCTTAAAGCTGGCTGGTGTTTATGAAGTAACAATTCATTGAAGAAGTCCACATTACTACATGTACGTTTTTTGTTTTGTTTTTGTTTTGCGCTTACGTTTAGTGTTGGTTTCTTCAATTCCTTAATTCGAAGATAAATAAACAAGTAACAGAGATATTTGTTCTTAAAAGCAAGTAGGTCTGTTTTTTTTTTTAAATAATTATATTGCAAAGTTAGATGTCAATTTTCAATTGACATACATGTTCAGCTCATACTCTTCCTTTCATTCAGCAAGGATGTGAAAAAAAAAATATTCATTCCTAAATGCAAAGAGGCTGGATGTAGACTGCAGAAGATATTTTTTTATATAGGTTTAGTAAGTATTTATGTTGTTGTTATGTTAGATGTAGTTTATGGTGACAATAAACTATTCATCTTTGTCTATTAAGCAAGAATTTTTTTTGTTCTCAAAGTACTGTTAACTTATAATTGCTATGAAGATCACGAAATCAACTACTATCAACAACTACGTTACACCAAAAAAATCATTGGAACTCCTGGTAAGTCTTATTGTTTTGTAATTTTTCAATTCATAGTGAAGTTTGTGTATTCATTGTGTAAGTTTTTGTGGGAAGTACAAAATTAGAATGATAAGCAAATAATGAGCAGTTGAAAGAAGTATTATTCACATGATGTATGTTTTGGGAAAAAAAACATAATAATAAAATGTATTAGCAAATAATGAATCGTAAAAATAATTATTTTTACTGCGATTAATGTTTTGCAAAAAACCAAACCGGAAAAATAAATCACTTATCTTTGTTATGTAACTCTTTTTGTACAACTGCTGCTGAGGGTCAATTCTTTATCTTGGGCCTCCCTTTATCTGTGGTACCAATTTGAAGTATCAAAAGTTAGTTTCAGATTAATGTAACTTTTGTTATGTAACTGAATTAATTTTCAAATTTATAGGAAGCCTCCATGCAATTCGAAAAAATTTATGTTCAACTTATATCACAAATCCAGAAATTTTATTTCCTAAACCGACTTAGAGAAATGTTTAGTTATGAATTTGCAATATACATTCAAATATACTCCACTATTTTAAAGCTCAATATATTCAAAACAATTTGATGGACATCCATGATAATCTACAAAGCATAACCACATGTAGAAATATTTACAAACCCAACATACCAGTAAATTGAGGCATTCTTTTATGTCTAGCAGAAAAAATTGAAAAGGGTTTCAAAAAAAATTGATTGTATTAATGCTCAGTCTACTCATTATAACATGAATTACATTTTGACATACAGCAATAAAAAATCTCTATACGAAATGTTAAAAAAAACATGGCGGTAAAGGCAATACGTGGGAAATGACACACACCAAAACAGAAACATGAGTCACTTGTGGTGACTCAAATATATACATGATCCGAATTAAAAGGGACAACAACCTAAATGTTG
>CM028381.1:35710227-35742703 GCA_013146195.2 Codonopsis lanceolata | reverse complement strand
GTTAGACTAATCAATTAAATTTACCTATTACTTTACTTTGAGATGGATTGATGTTTATGCCTTGATGTTTGCGTGCTTGTAAGAATCGAATGAGTTCAATGCGGCTTATGTGATCGTGTGTGAAGTAAATGCATGATTGAGAGCATGTTGTAGAATAATGTATCTATTTGACATGTTGAATTCCGCTGTCGAATTCTTGTTTGATTCCTTAAATGAGTAAACAACTACTTGTTGAATAAGTTCGCTTCTGTCGAACTTGTTCCGTATTTGAGATAATATGACAGTAAACATCAACTTGGCATTGCATGAGTCCACCGCATATTTGATTGAGTCGTTGGTGTGACAACGCATCGCCGCCACGAGTTATGGGACTCGTGATAGTGATGGGTTGTTATACCGGCTTTTTATCACACACGCCTCCACCTGGCACATGGGGAAGTAGCACCTTTGCTGTAACCAAAAGAGCACATCGAAAGTCTAAGTACCAAGGAGAGAGCTTGGTACCCGAGCAGAGAACTCGGCATTTGATACACTAATCACGGGTATCATTGGCACGAATGTTAACGATGTGTATTGCAGAGCTATAGCGGCACCTGCCCATAACATATCCTCCTTCTATGTGGTTTACTTTATAGCACTTATGTGAAACAATGTGCTACCATGGATATGTGATTTAAGTGTTTATTAAATGAATACTTTGAGTGACTTGATATTAAAGATGATATCTTGATATGTATGTTGCATAATGCCATGACATGCATAATTGTTAACTCACAAAGTCTTTATGACTTACCCTCCCTTTATCTAGATCCGAGCCGCTCGTACCCTGGCTGAGGTGTTGCAGATTTGCACTTGTCCGTGATCGCACGCGACGAGGTGTTGTGGTTATAGATGTCCTTATTTTGTTCTCTTTGTAAGGACGTTGGGTTTAGCAAGTCATTTAGACTTTGCTTGGGAACTTGGTTTTATTTGGATTTTATGTCTACTTGTAGTTCATGTATCCTATTTGAAAGCAGCCACATGTACGAGCCTCAGATAGATGTAGTATGGTTCACTTGATTTCACTTCCGCGGGCATTACTTTAGCTCTTATTTATATATGTTGTCCTCCGCATGTTGTAGCCGAGGTATATTTGCATGAACTGTGTAGTGTTGGGTTCCTGAGTAAAGTCGCCGATGAATTGATATACTTGTCTTAAATTGTTATATCGTGTTTAAAAATGTTTTAAAATTTTCCTTTTGGTGCCGAGTCACGCTCATCTAAAATGTTGTGTCACGTCATTTTCTATAATTAAGTATTTGCATGTATTGTTGTCCTATTTGGACGACTTGACTTGTGATTCCATATCTGGTCCGGTCGGGTCGTCACGCTTGGTATCGAGCTTTATAGTTAGCTATCTACCAGATAGGTTCCATGGCCTAGTGGTTGGTTCTATGTGTGATTTCTAACGCCGAGTGATTTCTTATAGGTTCACAATGGTGGAGACTAGACACCTGCATTTAATACCTGAGGTATCGGTCCCAGGAGTGGTGTCGGGTCGAGGTGACAGAGAGGATGGACAGGTGACGCACCTCCTCAACAGAGCAAAGTTGACCCTAACGCGCGCATGGCGACATGTATCGCCGTATGCTTGCTTTTATGACCGAGATGGCCCTGTGAGGTCGCCAGGTGGGGAGTACCACTTGTACCACCACCACCACCTAGAACCGAGGTGAGGCAAAATGCCACCTCGCATTGATGTGCCTCGCTGATCCTAGAGGAGGAACAACGTCGCTTTTGGGAGAGATTCTGAAGATGAAACCTCCATCTTTTCGAGGGTGAGTCTCGATGCTAGTATTGCCGAAGTTGTGGCCGGAGGACTTAGAGAAGATCTTTGCACTGCCCTGGACCGCACTCGAGGAAGAGAGGGTCAGGCTAGCAGCTTATAAGCCGAGGGAGCCGCCAACCATCGGTGGAAAGTCCGCTTGCTAGCCGAATCGAATGGGGTCCCTAGAGTGTGGCCTAACTTTGAGAGGGAGTTCAGTTTCATATGTCCCTACGGTAGTGAGAGAGAGGAGAGAGAAGGAGTTCCAAGACTCCTGAGCAGGTTCTATGTCCGTGGCTCAAGATTCGCCTAAGTTCACTAAGTTGTCGCAGATTGCGGCACATCTTGTACCGATGAGCCTCGAGAGGTTCTCAAGTTCGTTAAGGGCTTGAAGACGAGTTTAGAGGCGCCTTTTGTCTCTTCAATTGACAGACATATGGCGCTAGAGATCGTGCGCCTACGAGAGAGAGAGATATTGAGGAGCACACGTGCCGAAGCCTTCTCGTGCCTTCACACGCCTCGCCATCACAGGAGCCTCAAAAGATTCCTCTGGGAGAGGCTGCACTGGGAATCGGCTCCTCGATCAGAGGGCAACCGCCGCAACTGGCCACGGTATACATCAGCCCTGGGGGATAGTATGGACAACCCTCAGAGCTCGAGTGATCGGATGTCGCGCCCATTTTCTCGGGGTAAGTGGACAGAGAACAGCTTCAGTAGTATGTTCTATTGTCGGGCCGCACGGCACGCAGCTGAGCAAAGGTTGGACTAAGACCGCTAAGTGTCACGGTGTGGGGAGACGAAGTCATTTCGAGGAGAGACTATCCTAAGTCTGGTGCTAGTCAGTCAGTGGGTTCTGTTCCACATTCGGGGAACAAGAGGGATAGTGATGGGCGACCGAAGGCGCATGCACGAGTATTTGCGCTTGATCGTGGTGTCCTGCAGTCTACTTGCAAGGATTGGAGGTACACTCTCGCTTTCTGGCCATAGAGATCGAGTTCTTATAGATCCGGGGTCTACTCATTCATGTCGCATCTCATTTTATTGATCATTTATGCGTATTGCGCCCTTCGCTTGCCTTATGTGCTTGAGGTGTCTACACCGTTGGGTGATTGTATGCTTGCATCTGAGGTTTATAGGGGTTGCGATGTACTTGTTTGTGATCGGGTTTTGCATGCGGATTTGGTAGTATTGCCTATCCGGGATTTTGATGTGATATTGGGTATGGATTGGTTATGTGTTACCATTCTTTAGTAGACTGCCGTCACAAGAGGGTTACTTTTGTCATGCCCGGAATTCCGGAATTTGTGTTTATTGGCGATCATGCTATGAGAGGTATACATGTTATTTCTCGCTTTCGGGCTAGAAACCGCTATCTCGTGGGTGTATCGGGTATATTGCTTGTGTGCTTGATACTAGCATGTCTCCTGTTAGTATAGAAGATGTACCGGTAGTTAAAGAATTTTCGGATGTCTTTTCGACTGATTATGCATTACCTCCCGACCGAGAGTTAGAGTTTTGCATTGAGTTATTGCCCGGTACTTCACCTATCTCTAGAGCACCTTATAGGATGGCTCCAGCTGAGTTGAGAGAGTTGAAGGAGCAGTTGCAGGAACTGCTGGATAGGGAGTTTATTAAACCGAGTGTGTCTCCGTGGGGTGCACCGATTTTGTTTGTGAAGAAGAAGGATGGTAGTTTGCGGTTATGCATTGACTATCGTCAGTTGAACCAGGTTACTATAAAGAATAAGTATCCATTACCTCACATTGATGATCTCTTTGATCAGCTTCAGGGGTCTGTTGTGTATTCCAAGTTAGACTTGAGGAGTGGTTACCACCAGTTGAGGGTTCGCGCGGAGGATGTCCCGAAGACAGCCTTTCGTATGCGTTATGGCCATTATGAGTTTGTTGTGATGCCGTTTGGTTTGACAAACGCGCCTGCCATTTTTATGGACTTGATGAATAGGGTGTTTCATGAGTACCTTGATTGTTTTGTAGTGGTATTCATTGATGATATCCTTGTGTACTCGAAGTCACGAGAGGAGCATGAGCATCATTTGAGAGAGGTTCTTACTGTGTTGCGTAAGAAACAACTTTTTGCTAAATTTAGCAAATGTGCATTCTGGCTAGAACAAGTTTCTTTTCTTGGGCATGTTGTGTCTAGTGATGGTATCGCGGTGGATCCATCAAAAGTTGAGGCTGTTACCAAGTGGAAGACTCCTAGTACGGTGACCGAAGTCCGTAGTTTCTTGGGCTTGGCGGGTTATTACCGTAGGTTCATTGAGGGATTTTCTAAGATTGCCACTCCTATGACCAATCTTACTCAGAAGAAGTCTGCTTTTGTTTGGAGTGACAAGTGTGAGGCTAGCTTTCAGTAGTTGAAGAGGAGGTTGACTAAAGCTCTAGTTTTAGCTTTGCCTAGTGGTTGTGAGAACTTCGTGATTTATTGTGACGCTTCTTTGGAAGGCTTGGGTTGTGTGCTTATGCAGAACGGGAAGGTTATTGCCTATGCTTCTAGGAAGTTGTCACCGTATGAGAAGAATTATCCGACTCATGATCTTGAGTTGGCAGCTGTTATCTTTGCGCTTCATAAGTGGAAACACTATCTTTATGGAGCTAAGTTTGAGGTGTATACAGATCATAAGAGTCTGAAATACCTTTTCTCACAAAAGGAGTTAAATATGAGACAGAGGCGATGGATGGACAAGCTTAAGGATCATGATTGTACTATCTTATACCATCCGGGGAAAGCGAATTTTGTGGCGGATGCGTTGAGTAGGAGATCCTACATGTCATGTTTGATGATGAGAGAATGGAAGATGCTCGAGGAAGTCCGTGAGTGGAGTCCTGTTGTGAGTGAGCATAGTGTTCTCTTTGCTAATGTTCGTGCTACACCAGTGTTGTTTGGGTTGATCAAGGAGGCTCAAGCTCTTGATCAGTTGATGAAGATTATGATTGGGTGAGAATAATACACACGAGTTCGCGATAAGCGATGGATGGGATCTTGAATAATTCGAGTAGGATTTGCGTTCCTTCTTCGATGAAGTGATGGGAGCGTGACATGGTTCTTGATGAGGCGATCACAAGGCCAAGTAAAAACGTATGGTTCTTGATGAGGCTCACAAGGCCAAGTATACGATACATCCGGGTAGTACTAAGATGTACCGTGACTTGAAGAGGCAGTTTTGGTGGAATGGTATGAAGAGGGAGATAGCTGAGTATGTTTCGAGATGTTTGACGTGCCAGCAGGTTAAGGCTGAACACCAGAGACCTGTCGGTTTGCTTCATCCACTTGAGATTCCAGAGTGGAAGTGGGAACATATCACCATGGATTTTGTTACAGGGTTGCCACGTACTCGTAGAGGCTTTGATGCAATTTGGGTTATCGTTGATAGATTGACTAAGTCTTCTCATTTTATCCCTAATTCGATTTCCTACAGTTTGAGTCAGTTGGCAGCGTTGTACATTCAGGAGATTGTGAGACTACATGGTGTACCGATTAGCATTGTGTCAGATAGAGACCCCAGATTTACTTCTAGGTTCTGGCATTCTTTGCAGGAGGCTTTGGGTATGAAGCTAAATTTCATTACTGCATTTCATCCACAGTCTGATGGTCAGTCGGAGCGATTGATACAGATTTTGGAGGATATGTTACGTGCGTGTGCTATGGATTTTAAGGGTAGTTGGGATTCACATCTACCGTTGGCTGAGTTCGCGTATAATAACAGTTATCAGTCGAGCATTGAGATGGCGCCGTACGAGGCATTGTATGGGCGTAAGTGTCGATCACCGATTTGCTGGGATGAGGTTGGTGAGGCTAGATTATGGGGATCGGAGATGGTGCAACAATCAGCTGAGAGTGTTAAGCTGATTAGAGACAGATTGCTTACGGCTCAGAGTAGACAGAAAAGCTACGCAGACAACCGGAGACGTGATCTTGAGTTTCAGGTTGGTGACTTTGTGTTCCTGAAGGTATCGCCCCGGCGCGGTACAAAGCGGTTTGGGAAGAAAGGGAAGCTTTCTCCCAGGTTTATTGGTCCGTTCGAGATCTTAGAGCGGATTGGTTCTTTGGCTTATAGACTTGCGTTACCACCGTCTATATCGGGTGTCCATGATGTGTTTCATGTTTCCATGTTTCGTAAGTACTTGAAGGACGAGTCACATGTCCTTACTTATGAGGAGATTACCTTTGAGCCCGATCTTTCTTATGTTGAGAAACCGGTGAGGATTCTTGATACCAAGGAGCAAGTCTTGAGGACCAAGCGAATTCCTTTAGTGAAGGTCTTGTGGAAGAATCATGACATTGAGGAAGCCACATGGGAGACTGAGCTTGAGATGAGGGAAAAATACCCTTACTTGTTCGAGATTTCTGGTATGAATTTAGGGACTAAATTCCTTTAAGTGGGGGAGGATGTGAGAACCAAAACCCATTTCGTGTTTGTCATCATTATAACATGTTTATAATAGGTCTTGACATGCTAGAGACTTCATTTCATTCATACCATGTTTGCATTGAGTTGGTTGAGAGTTTAGAAGCATTGTTGCTTCGTTTGAGCCTTAGGGTTTCTCGGGATTGCCTTCGTTGCTTGTATTGTTTGTATTTTCAACTTGCGAGAATTTCAATTGAGTTCTAAACCGAGTGTACTAGTATTTCACATGCTTGCATCATTGTTCATAGACTTCTTGCATTTGGAAATAAGATGACCAACATATTACTTCACAGATTCAGTCCGGTTTTGAGTAAACTTCGGGAAAATTCTGGTACCAATTTACTAAAGAGAATTTTTTAAAAATTTAGTATGTTTTACCTAAATATGTTAGGATACTCCCTGTAAAATATGGTATTTTTCCAAGGTGTATAAGTACCTCTGTAAAATATGGTATTTAGGTCTTGACTTACGGCTGTGCCAGATTCTGTTTTCATTCTGTTGTGAAATCAGCTTCTGTACTTGAACTTGTCGTAGCCATATTTTGATGAATATAAGTCCAAATTGAGTAATTTAAAAGGCTAAACTATATTTTAAAGAGTCTTGTTTCATAAAAATCAATTATGACCTCATTTGGATGTGTGATCTATTTTTGGTCGATTTTACAAGATTGACTATCTGTTTTCCAGAATCTGGTTTTGTGAGTTTTGAGTGGGTTTTGGCTGGTTTTGTGAGTTTTGAGTGGGTTTGACCCTTGAGCCCTTGCCCCTTGGCCGACCTTGGTGACTCAAAGCCCTCTTTGTTGACTCTTTAACAACCCTTTTGAGCCCTTTGATCATTCCTTATCAATGGCCATCCTTCCTTGACCAATTAGAAGCAAGATAATCACCTTCACTTGGATTGGGGGTTTGAGGGGAAGTATATAAACACAAATTCAGCCAAGATCAGCCATTGTTGATCAAAAACTTCAGAGAATCAGAAGCTCCTTCACCATTTTCGTCCATATCAAGAACACCAACTTGTGAGACCATTTCCCGGAGATCCGGTGGTCCGATCGGCGATCCGAGACCGCCAAATCGAAGGCCTTAATCTCCTCTACAACAATCCTTGCCTTGATCACCCATTCATCCATTAATCATAGGACTAAGGTGAGTGACAATTCCATGAGATTTCCATGTTTAATAAAATAACATGACCCCTTCATTATAGTTGTTTTAATGTTGATTGTGAACATCTTTTGTGAAGACAAAACCTTCAATTCAACATATAAAATATGAGTATGATTTTATGAAATCTCTATGAAGTTATGATTTTGACATTTTGTAAAACATGAATGTTGTTTATAATGAGCTTGGGAATAACTCTTGTGAAAGAATTCGGTTCAATTCAAGGTTTAACAAAATCACCGAAACTAGGGTTTGAAACTCGGGATTGTGTTTAAGGCTAGTTCGAGAACATGAATGACTTAGTTATCGAGTTCTAAATGAACGGAGAACTTAGAAAAGGGCAATGTGATACATATAGTATCAATGCTCTACTTGGTTGAATTTTAGTAAAACTCACCGGAGTTGAATTTAAGGAGTTATCGAACAATAACGACTCCACAATCAATCCCTACGACGAATGTAGTTCGTTAGACTAATCAATTAGCTGACGATACTTTGAGATGGATTGATGTTTATGCCTTGATGTTTGTGTGCTTGTAAGAATCGAATGAGTTCTTGTGCGGTTTATGTGATCGTGTGAAGTAAATGCATGATTGAGAGCATGTTGTAGAATAATGTATCTATTTGACATGTTGAATTCGCTGTTGTCGAATTCTTGTTTGATTCCTTAAATGAGTGAACAACTACTTGTTGAATAAGTTCGCTCTTGTCGAACTTGTTCCGTATTTGAGATTATATGACGAGTAAACATCTACTTGGCATTGCATGAGTCCAGCTGGCATATTTGATTGAGTCGTTGGTGTGACAACGCATCGCCGTCACGAGTTATGGGACTCGTGATAGTGATGGGTTGTTATACCGGGTTTTTATCACACACGCCTCCACTATTGGCCACAAGGGAAGTAGCACCTTTCTTTGTAACCAAAGAGCACATTGGAAAGTCTAAGTACCAAGGAGAGAGCTTGGTACCCGAGTAGAGAACTCGGTACTTTGATACACTAATCACGGGTATCATTGGCACGAATGTTAACGATGTGTATTGCAGGAGCTACGTAGCGGCACCGGTTCCATAACATATCCTCCTTCTATGTGGTTTACTTTATAGCACTTATGTGAAACAATGTGCTACCATGGATATGTGATTTAAGTGTTTATTAAATGAATACTTTGAGTGACTTGATATTAAAGATGATATCTTGCTATGTATGTTGCATAATGCCATGACATGCATAATTGTTAACTCACAAAGTCTTTATGACTTACCCCCTCCCTTTTATTGCTTTAGATCCGAGCCGTCCAGGTACCGCTCGTTGAGGTGTTGCAGGATTTGCGCTTGTCCGTGATCGCACGCGACGAGGTTGTGGTTATAGATGTCCTTATTTTGTTCTCTTTTGTAAGGACGTTGGGTTTAGCAAGTCATTTAGACTTTGCTTGGGAACTTGGTTTTATTTGGATTTATGTCTATACTTGTAGTTCATGTATCCTATTTTGAGTGCCGGTGCATGTACGCCGAGCCTTGTATAGATGTAGTGTGGTTCACTTGATTTCACTTCCGCTGGGCATTACTTTAGCTCTTATTTATATATGTTGTTCTCCGACATGTTGTAGCCGTCGAGGTGTATTTGCATGAACTGTGTAGTGTTGGGTTCCGGTAGTAAAGTCGCCGATGAATTGATATACTTGTCTTAAATTGTTATATCAGGTTTAAAATGTTTTAAAAATTTTCGGCCTTCTGGTGCCGAGTCGCGCTTCATCTAAAATGTTGCGTCACGTCGTTTTCTATAGTTGAGTATTTGCATGTATTGTTGTCCTATTTGGACGACTTGACTTGTGATTCCATATCGGGGTCCGGGTCGGGTCGTCATAGGCAAATCAACAAATTCCCAACCTGATAAACAACCACGCAACGGCTAAAACATGCTTGAGGGACAATTCAACTACAACAATATTATTTTAAATGCTAAACCACCAACCAAGATCTCACGACTAAAGTTGTCGGAGATAGAAACAACAATAACTGAGTACTAGAATAAATGAGCCACACTTGCTCGAAATGACAACGGAAATAACTACTAAAAATACAATAACTCGACTATACTAGCCGGCTCCCAAATACATAACAATAATACACTACTATAATCTACCCAAGTAAAGTCTACATAACTTTACATCCGTGTCTCACAATTAATTAATAATAATAATAATATTAACTCCATGCTTATTGCCTGGAAGACCACCTGCTAGAAATCTCTATCCGAAGTCGTCGCGTGTACTAACGGGATCACTGCACACACTAGGGAAAACAACCACACGGAGTGAGTCATAATGACCCAGTAAGTTACTAAATGTAACATGTCATGGCATGGTATAATGCACAAACATATAAGAATCATGGTATCATACTAGTATACCAACAATAAACATGCACTTAATTACTAAAGCACATAATCCCACATAAACCACATAGCATAATATCCTTCATATAAATGCTCATAAATAAACATGTGTAACAAGAATCGTAAATTGAACCGTTACAACCAAATCCGGGTCCAACACCCAACCAAACTTACCATGGGATCCATTCTCAAACCAAAATCTGGGTTAAACACCTAACCAATCATACCTTGGGTTTCATTCCCAAATAATCACAACTCATAAGTTTTCCTTTAATGAGTACTCGTTACATTCATCCAACCTAGGATGAGAAATAAGAGCTCGATGTCAAGCTAGATGGCATAACTCGAGATCACATCCCACTATTGGCCAAATAGTGAGGAGAAATTGAACCAATGTAATGATTAATAGCGATTGTTTCCAAAGACTATGAATCGTCTCATTGCCGAGACTACAACCAAACCCGCCAGCTGGACTTAAACCAAAATGCTCAAGTAGATATTTACTTGCATAAACCAATGAGGCCAAGTTCATTAATATCGGGCTCATTAAATCATGTAGGACACAATGCTCTACAACATCTCATAAACCATGCACATATTTGCATATAAACAAGTAGGACATGATGCTCTACGAAATCTCATGTACAATGCATATATTTGCATATGACCAACATGTTCAACTAACTTACAAGTTTAGTTCAAGAACCACATATTGAGGTACTCGTTATTCCTCAAGTCATCGCCCAAATCAAGGATAGCATATAAGCTTAATAAATCATAATGTGAGGTCTACAATAATCCTCCACTAAAAATCAAACCAAAGACTACTACGTCTGTCTAAGAATATCTACAACTTAAGACTTAATAATTTAGTCTTTATTTTAAGTACACCGGACTCAATCATAGTCTTAATTGTCGTATATAATCGACATCTCTAATACCATACTTAAGAACCTCATGACTACTCCATAGTCACTTTCTCACAAGTGCTTTTATATGCACGCGACCAGATTCTTAAAGAGAGCATTCTTTCATTAATCATCTCTTAAACATACTCGACACCATAAATCGGTCTCTAATGTTCTGTGCTCTAACAAGCACGCTCAAAATATATTTCCAATAAGTCTTTATACATGAGTGTCTCAAATGGACACAAAATGAGATGTTCGGTGCGCACAATCATAACCAACCAAATCCCAAACATTGTAGGGTTTCAACCCAAGGCTCATTATCATATTTTTGGCCTTATAACGACTCCGTTGAGTCTTAGTACTACATTTCATTCTTTATGTATTTCATAAATCCTCACTTTAACATTTTATTAAAGTTTACAACAAAATCCCAACATTCATTCGGGCTTGATTCCTGAGCCTATAAATCCACATAACACATCACAATCATAATCTATTTAAAGTTTGGAGACTATGCATTTCACAACGTTAATCAAACGAAACCCAATCGTCATAGGATTTCAAAAAAACCCAAGTTTGTTTAGCACATTATCAAACTTATAATGACTCCGTTGAGTCTAATGTACACTTTCCTAAAATTAGGGCATATGAGCATGGGCTACAATACCCTCTTATGTTCATAACTATCATCAATAACCATATTCCTAAGTTCATTAAACCCACATAATCCCAACAAAACACTTAACAAGGCAACATAGAGCAAATTCCCATTTTTTTGCATAAACTCATTTAGGTCACTTCACCAATCGTGCCCACAAAACATGAATAATTCACATCAAATGGATTAATTTACTATACTACACATGTATATTATGCTAATCAAGGTTTTAATCATGTTCATCCAAGCCAAATCATCATTTGGGCATATACCCTTCCAAGTAACCTCACCAATCATGTTCACAACACATGAAATAATAACATAGCATGGGTTAATATACTATACTACACATGAATAACATGCTAATCAAGGTCCCAAGTAGGTTCATCCAAGCAAAATCAACATTTAGAAATCTAGGGTTCAGGGCATCTCTAGAAAAGCCCTAAAATGCACCCATTGACCTCACATAGCACCAAGGTTGTTTTCCCTAGGGTCGATGGGGCAAAAACAAAGAGAAAGAGGTGTAGTAACTTATCTCAAATCAGCCCCTTGAAGCCACAAATTCGGAATTCCAAGTGGTGGGTTTTGTTCTCCTCAATCTCCTCTTCAAATCTATGGAGTGGATTGTGAAATGGAGGCCCCAAGCTATGGATTTCAAGGGGTGGGCTCTCAAGAACACTAGAAACTCTTCTCTCAAGCTCTCCAAGAAGTCTCCCACGTTTTTTAGAAGTGGTAGGCAGAAAATGAAGGCTTAAATGGTGTGTTTGTGGTTTATAAGGGTAAGAAAGTAAGTGGAATGCATCCTACTAGGAGTATAACACATCCAAACATGTTATTAAATCATCATGTAAAGATATAGGACCAAATTGAGGTCAGAAATGCGAAATGCAAGCAAACTCTCAATTGCGTTGCATTTCGACTATCGTCGAATTACGACTTGTGACTTTAGCAAGTAAACAACTATATGGCATCTCTTAATAGTATTTTGGTCTTAATGTGATCTCTCATACACATCTAGACTCTCTCACAAACCCAACAAGCAATCAACCAAAGAAGAAATGCAAGCATTGCACGCAATTCAAGCTAACCGGGAATCGGGGTCTTACACGAATGTTATTCGAAAATGATGACTACTACATCAGCCATCTCTTCGACAATAGCCTAATTTTCAAGAACGAAACCCACGACGTGATGACTGCTGACCAGTTGGAGTATACTACAGTAGTCCTTCTCAACATCTGGTTCAACTGGGCCGAGATTATTTTCGAGCTGCTGTGTGATGCAGTTGATGCAGTCACGGTGTCCATCTCTCAAAAGAGGCCCTTCATCAAACTCATCAACACACTTCTCCGCCACAACAGATCCTTCCTCAACCACTTGGTGAATTTTGAGAAGAAGAAGGTGACCAAAGTTATCCAATTCACCAGCACCTTCATCACCAGCATCCACAAGCTACGTAACGAGAAGCTTGAGTAGCAAGGGCTTCCACCTCAACTTCTAGTGCACGCCCTCAACCCCCTCTACTTGTGATCTTGAAGATAAATCCTAAGACAACAGTAGATACCTTCATGGCAAAGCAGCTTGATCGCCAGCTAAAGAAGGATGCTGTGCGAGAAGACTACTCAAGCAAGTCCGCTGCAGAAACCTTTTATACTCCGATCCTGCTGCTTCCAAGAAATCCAAGTGACATCAATCTACTGCTGAGGAGGAGCCTGCAACAAAGAAGAAGAAGAAAGCTTCTTCAAGCTCTGATGCTGCTCTTGAGGTTAGTATCGTATCTTCATCCACCTCTGCTGCTGCCGCCAAGAAAAAGAAGTGCTCTGCTTTGACTATGCTTGCTCCAGTCCCCGTGCCGGAAGAGCCTCAAGCAGAACCCGAACTTACTCCTCTCTGTCCTCGAAAACGTATGTCCAAACCTTCTCAACCCTTAGAACCCTTTGTACCCTTCGATGCCGCTTCCTCCTCACCTATTTCTTCTACCTCTCCTCCACTTTCCTCTTCAACAGACCCTGATGCTGTTGGGGAGGAGCCTAATGAACCTTCCTCTCCCATTCCCTCAACAACCCCTGCTGTTGTTGAGGAAGAGCCTTCTTCTCTCCATTCCACTCCCTCTGTTAGTGATTCAAACACTGACATGGAGCTCGACCCTAAACCTTTTTCCCCTCTTCCACAACCAAACCCTTCTGATCCCTCATCTCCCTCCCCTTCTGAACCACTCCCTTCAAACTCTGCTACTCCTTCAACTTTGAACCCTTCTCATCCTCCACCTCCTACCCCTGCTGAAGACTTCATACCCATCAACCTTAACCCCCAATTTATTCCCTCCAACTCTGCTAACCCTACCCTTCTCGACCTCCTTAGAGCCAATCAAGCCTAACTTGAGCGTCTCAACGGCACGGTCTCTTCCAGGGCCCAGTAGATTGAGGTGATGAATTGTGGCTTGAACGCCACCCATGCCATCATCTTTGATCTTGGCAAGATAGTAGAGCCGCTTGTGAATGACACTGCTCAGGCCTTCACCTCCCACCGCTTCCTTGTCCAAGATCAACATGCGTCTCTAATTAACATGTTCCACTCCTAACAAATCAGCATTCACCAACTCTACGATAAGCTTCGGACTTCTCTGGCCCATGCCGTTATTGTTGAATGCGTCGACAGCAACTTCACTTTTGTTCGCCATGTTAAGCGCACCAACCAGAGAGCTATTGATGCCGATCAGAGAAGAGTTGCTACCATCAGGGAAGAGCGAGCTACGCATCATTTGAGCCAAGTATTGTTGGAAGAACAAAATAGACTCAGAGAACGTCTAAATGACCGCAACAATATTTGGGTTGGTGACTACTTAGAACGTCGCCGAACTCAACCTAACCTATTCTAATGCTGGTATTTCTTATATGTTCTAATTTTATGGTTCAAATCCTGCTTTTGTAAAACTATGTTGATAAACAGCTTGTTTAACTTATAGAAGAAATATATTTATTTTGAATTATGATGTGTTTTAAATGCTTAATTTACTTATCATGTCCATTTAAACTTCGCGTTTAAATCTTTAATCTGCTCATTACCTGCTATTCTGTAAAGATTTAAACTTTGCTTAACTTTGTACCTGCTTTTCTTGTTTTATCATGTACTTAGTCTAGTTATCTCTTTACTAAGGCTTCTGTCCTGAGAGGCATGTCTGCTATCCTTAATAAAAAAAATTTAAAGACATGCTATTAACTCAGTTAGGCCTGTCAATTTTAATTCATTACCCATGAACCCACCCAACCCAATCCACTAATTACCCAACCAATTAATAAAATAAATTTAAATGGGTTACCCAGCTTAACCCATTCAATTTTATGGGTTAAGTTGGGTTGAACCCACTAACCTGAATAAACCCGATAATTGAAAGTGAAACTAATCGTGAAAACTCTAAACCTAGGTCTTGTTCCTCTCTATCTCTCTCCCTTCATCCAACGACCACGAGCGGCAGGCAATTTCCTTCCCCAATCCGGCCTCCTTCTCCTTCGCGCCGTCCGTCCTGCTGTCTTCCTCCCCGGTCGGGTCAACGGGCAGTACATTATTGAAGGCCTCTTGTATGGATTCATGTTCGTGCTCGGGGACCTAGGGATCGTTCTTATGGATCTTGCACTTGATCGGAACCGGGCCAAGAGCATCAAGATCTCATTTGCCTCTGCTGGTATCTCCTTTGTTGTCATTGCCTATGTGAATTAGTAGGAAACTGGAGTATGAATTAGTAGGAAATTATGTATCTCCTAAATTTCTAGGAACGTGTATCACAGTTTTGCCATTTAATTTGTCTCTTCCAGAAGATGGCCTCGTCAAGCTCAATAATGTTGCTAGTGTGATAGGAGAGGACAACCAAAATGCCATAGGTTGTGTTTCGCGAAATATTGAAGGAAGATGGATAGAAAGTTTTTATGGGAAAATAGGAAGTAGCTCAATCATTTTTGCAAAATTATGGGCTATTAGGGAAAGCATTGGAAGAGCTTAGGAAAGAAGGGTGTCAGAGATTCATGTTGAATTAATCTAGCTCTCTAGCTAATTGTAGTGAAATAATTCAATGATGTTTCAAATAAAGAAACAAAATTCACCAATTAATCACACTAAGAAAATAAATAACTTTGAAAAAGAAAACCAAAAATAAAACCAAAAAGTTCCTCTATAAATAGCTATAACCTTAGTCCCATTAGAATGCACCCCTCCTTCATTTTCTGTCTTATAATCAAACAATCCCTTGGCATGTATCACTCTGTGTTCTGTTTCTTGGTTTTTGGCTTCTATCATCTTCTATCATCTTCTATTTATCTATTCCTTTGTCAATGCTAAGATTAATCATAGTTTCACCATTGATCTTATCCATCGTAACTCCAAATTTTCGCTCGTATTCTCAAGTCAACCATTTCCATTAATCATTGATCGTACATTCATATTGTTAAGTGTTAACTATTACCGCTTATTGGATCTGAATGTTCTTTATAATGTTTAGAAGGTGGAACTTTATCGATTACAGTTTCCACTTAAATTCGTTGGCATTCTCTTACACTCTTACTTACACTATATAATTACTTGCCCCGAATGTATGTGTGTGTTAGTTCAGTTGGAGGTACAAATTTAGATTGTTAATACACTGAAAAATGGGTGTATGTGTGTCCAGCGTGAGTGTCAGTTCAATAGGATTGCAAGTTTAGCGACTACTAGGCTGTAAATACCCTCAAATATGGGGTGCCTCTGCATGTCCGCATGAACAAGTTCAATAGGACTTGTAAGGTAGTTATTACTAAGCTGTAGATACCTGAATACTTGAAAATGTTTTCATGTGTTCGAGTGAGACCAATGGGACTTGATAACATAGCTACTACTTGGGTGTAACTACCGTTGATACGTGTGTTGGTGAGACAGTTCAATGATACTTGCTAACTTAGCTACTGGGTTTAGGTTGTGAATAGTGTCAGCACTTAATTAATTTCCCATGTGTTATAATTGTATTTAGGAAAGCACAATTCTTGTACATAAATTGTAGCAGCCAATCTTTTAAGAGATTGGTCAAACTTTCCTATTTTTGTAATCATCCCATATAGTATATATTCTATACAAAAGAGATACCAATCATAAAGGTTGATTGGGTATTCTTCATCTTTCCTCTTTGTGCCTTCTCTTCCGTCCTTTAGCTTCTCTCTCTCTTTCTGTATCTTCTTCTTTTATTTTTCTTCTTGTCTTTGTTTAAGTCTTTCCCCGATTATCGTTATTTAAAGACTTTTGGTTGTTTATGTTTCCCTCACCTTGTCCCTTACAATCGTAATAAATTAATGCTCAAATCAACCCCTTGTGTGTTTTTGGGGTATGATCAATTGCGAAAAGGGTACCGGTGTCTTGATCGTGTGACAGGCAGAATTTATATTTCGAGACATGTATTTTTTGATGAAGACTGTTATCCTTTTGGTTCTAACAATTTTTCAGAAATTACTCCTGGTCTTCACCAGCCATCTGGCCCATTTGAGTCTACTTCAAGCCCTCACCAACAGTCTGATCCAATTCTTCCTCTTGGCCCAAGCACATTTGTTCGCCCACAACCGCCTACTTCTCCCACGGCTTCTCCAGAAACCTTGGACTCACCAAATGGCCCCACCGACATTGCCCCACCAGATTTGGGTCCTGCATCCCCCTTGGCAAATACAGGTGCCAGCCCACACACTCATTCCCAAAGCACCCCGCCCACTCCCTCATCCAGCCAACCAGTTCTGGCAAATCATGGTTCCCACTCACCCTCCATACAAACCGCCCCAACTCCTCACACCCAGCCCTCTACCTTCAACACTGCCCCAGTTCCGTTCAACCTTGACTCTTCTCCTGCTTCTTCATCTTCAAGCATTTACTCCACTCCTCCACTCAAATTTCGAAGCATCAATGATTTGATCTACGGAACATCATCTTCGGAAGCCTTGTCTGCCACTACTTGCCAAACACTTGAACCCCACAATTTCAAACAAGCCGCCCCGTTCCCACAATGGCAAGCTGCTATGGATGAGGAATTACGTGCCCTCCATAAAAATTGTACGTGGTCTCTTGTTCCTCGTACAAACACTATGAACGTGGTCGGCAGCAAGTGGGTTTTCAAAATAAAAAGGAAAGCTGATGGTACAATCGAGCGACATAAGGCTCGACTTGTCGCTCAAGGATACTCGCAGCAAGAGGGTATTGATTATGATGAGACTTTTAGTCCTGTGGTTAAGCCTCCAACGATTCGGACAATCCTTGCTCTTGCTCATACCCGTGCGTGGCCAATCCAACAATTAGATGTTCGAAATGCTTTCCTTAATGGCACACTCAATGAGGAAGATTTTATGGCTCAGCCACCGGGCTTCATCGATCCACAGTTTCCCACTCATGTCTGCAAACTCCACCGTGCCTTATACGGTTTGAAGCAGTCCCCTCGGGCTTGGTTTCAACGATTACATAACTTCTTGCTCTCTCTCGGTTTCTTTAATAGCAAAGCAGATAGTTCTTTATTCATTCGTCATTCATCCTCCTCCATCATTGCTATTCTTGTATATGTGGATGATTTTATTGTCACAGGTTCTAATCCACAAGAAGTCTCCAAGGTCCTTGATGATATCTGCCATACTTTTGATAGCCGACGCTTGGGTGATCTTAGTTTATATCTCGGCATTGAAGCGAATCGGTCCTCCACCAAATTGACTTTGACTCAGTCTCGCTATGCCACTGACTTACTAGAGAAGTTCAACATGGCCAATTGTAAATCAGTGAAAACACCAATGGTTCCTGGCTCTCATTTATCCTCCACGGCCGGTGACCCTCTACCTGATGCACGCGTCTATCGCAGCATGGTAGGTGGCCTTCAGTATTTGACTCACTCGCCCTGACATCGCTTTCGCCGTCAATCAAGTGTGCCAGTACATGCACCAGCCCTGCACATCTCATATGCAAGCCTTTAAAAGAATTTTTCGCTTTGTCAAGGGCACAAGGTCTCTCGGTTTAACATATATCCGGTCTCCAAACACATCTTTGTCTGCCTATTCTGATGCTGATTGGGCTGGGGATCCCAATGACTGTCGATCAATTACTGGTGCATGCGTTTTCATTGGCCCCAATGTTGTGGCTTGGACGGCAAAGAAGCAATCCACCGTGGCTAGATCAAGTAGTGAAGCTGAGTATCGTGCCTTGGCCACCACCGCGGCAGAACTTCGTTGGTTCTCTTTCCTTTATCGTGAGTTGGGTCTCCTCCTGCCTCCACCGAGTTTATATTGCGATAATATATCTGCCATACACATGTCCAAAAACCCGGTGTTCCATGCTCGAACTCGTCACATCGAAATAGATCACCAATTTGTTCGGGAGTTACACCAACGAGGCTTCCTTCGTTTAGCTCACGTCTCCACCAAGGATCAACTAGCAGATATTTTCACCAAAGCTCTTGCTCAACCTCGATTATCTTTCCTTTCCTCCAAACTGCATCTCCACCATGTTACGCTTAGTTTGCGGGAGGGTGTCAGCACATAATTAATTTCCCATTTGTTATAATTGTATTTAGGAAAGCACAATTCTTGTACATAAATTGTAGCAGCCAATCTGTTAAGAGATTGGTCAAACTTTCCTATTTTTGTAATCATCCCATATAGTATATATTCTATACAAAAGAGATACCAATCATTAAGGCTGATTGGGTATTCTGCATCTTTCCTCTTTGTGCCTTCTCTTCCGTCCTTTAGCTTCTCTCTCTCTTTCTGTATCTTCTTCTTTTATTTTTCTTCTTGTCTCTGTTTAAGTCTTTGAAATAGCAGGCAAAGATTTGGTGTTACCGGTGAATTCTAATTTGCTTGTACCAGTAGGCAACGTTAGGGGAGGACTGCACCTAGGAATAAATATAGCACGAAGTTTGTTGTAGTTACCCCTTTCCTTAGCAGGATCAGGAATAAACAAAGAAGAGAAGACACTATCAATTGCGATAAACAGTCCTCGGATGGTCCAGTCTTATGGTTGTGCTAGAAGCTAATGAGGGATTATTGAATGTAACGGGGATGATATAATCGCAAGGCCCTTATATAGAGTCACGATGATTGCCCCTACAATTGATACTACAGTCCCAAGTGATTTAGCTAGGGTGCTGGGGATTCCACAATCTACTTTTTCCATCCTAAACCCAGAAACTTTAATCGTATATTCATATGGATCTCAATTAAGGGTTCAGTCATCAAAATAAACAGTACTGAACTAGAAATGATCATATGAATTATACCGAGAAAACAGCTGATTGCATAAAGGCTAAAATATTTTGTTTTATATCTTTGATTAGATTAATAAGAGAACTTTCTATGTAGTACAATTTACTAACTCATAGATGGTATAATGTTACATAGAAAGAAACTATTATACAAGTCCAGGCACGAGAACTTTTTCATCCCAACTACAATACACGAAGAAAATTGGAGCAATAACTATCCCCAAATTTCCTGAAGCTTCACATGATAA
The DNA here is from genome assembly GCA_013146195.2 of Codonopsis lanceolata. NCBI lineage: Eukaryota > Viridiplantae > Streptophyta > Magnoliopsida > Asterales > Campanulaceae > Codonopsis > Codonopsis lanceolata. Next base: position 35,722,852 of record CM028381.1, on the reverse strand, counting down.
AGTCAAAAAATGACTGGAGATAACATTTTAACCTTAATTTGAGATTCAGATTCACAATGAAAGGAGGGACTCTTACCTAAATAAGATTGCAAGAACAAAGGTAAATTTAAGTTTTTAGTAATTGAAATTGTTAGGCATGATGGAGATGATTTGGATGTAAGTTAAATTTAAGTTTTTAGTAATTGAAATTGTTTAGGAATTTGTTTAAGATAGTTTTCTACTCATATTTTAATTGTACTTGTGTAGGATTTTACCTGTGTTAAATTCCTTTTTACCCGTGTTAAATTCATGTATTAGATTGTAGTATTGTACATAATCAATTGAATATTTGCTCTCATGTTTAAGAATTCAGATTACAAGAAATGTTGTCACACATTCGTTCCTATGGCAATTCCGATTATGAGATATGTGGAGAATATGTTTAAATTTCAGAACGCTTCTTGCAGTGTAACACCCTTTGCTAACCATGTTTTTGAAGTTGAGACACATCATATTTAATGGGAAACTTCAAGGCAGTGATTGTGTACCAGTGAAATCTCTAACTCATACTCAAAGTCATGTGGACTTGCAAGATTTAAATTTAGATTTTAGATTTTAGATTTTAGGTACATGACATAACAATCGGTGTGGAAATGTTCATTTATAGTGCTAGTTCTGTAATGTAATTTGTATTGTTCTATGCTGCAGTCCTGTTAAGAAATGTTCAAGTAGATATATGTTTTTGTTTATCTTCGACATGACTGTTTCAATTCTTATGGATGATGTTTCGTTGTTTAATATGGTAGGGGTATATTTTATTTATATACGAATGACTTAAAGTTCAAATGGGTTCACCTATCTTAACCTGACCTATTTGACCCGTTTATTATTTTTGGGTTTGTACCATATCGCATCGCGACCCTGATGAGAAATGTCTTAAATATGTTTTGTTTATTTTTTACATGAACATTTTCTGCATTTTGATTAAATTCTTATGGACAATGTTTCGTTGTTTAATGTGTTGGGGGTATATTTTATTTATCTATAAAAAAATAAAAAATAAATAACGGATTAAAATGGGTCGACCCGTTTTAACCCAACCCATTTATGACCCAACCGTTCTAACCCATTTAATATTTGGGTTGTGGCAGGTCAAGATCCATTTCAACCCATTACCCACTTTAACCCAACCCAATTGACACCCCTAATCTCAGTGCATGACTCAAAGTCTACTAGTAGATGAGATGATGACATCAACCAAATAGGAGGATATTGTTGACCTTCACATGTTCTAGATTTGGTTGAGTCATCTTCTGATTATATTGAATAGTGGCTAAAAGGTCTGCGTACCGGTTAGTGTGACAACTGTCTTAGAATCAAGAGTGTAAAAGAATAGTTTAATGTTAGTTTCTCCAAGGCGTGGACTAGCAGGGTTTAATAACAGCCTTGAAAGTACGTCTCACCAGCAGACTTTGAAGTCTGCTCAACTCAAACTCGAAGCTCAGCCAAACACGTGGATTTAGGTCTCATATTATTTGATCTAGATATTTTTAATATCTAGTCAAATAATATTCAAAATATCTTCATTAGATTTCCCTCTAAAGAAGTCGACCATGTCATTATCTGACTTTAGACAAACTACACAAACATCTTCTTTTTTTTTTTTTTTTTTTTTTTTTTTTTTAAGGAAGCAACCTGTCAACCCAAAGGGAGACAAGGAACCTTACCTCGAAAAAACAAGGAAACTATTTCCTGAAACTATACAGACCATCCCTATCAAAAGCTATGACTTTTTTAACAAAGACAGGAAGATTAACATAGTCTGATATCACAACTTGACTCCCGTGCGTATGCGCAAAAGCAGCTAATCTGTCAGCTACCATATTATGTTCTCTAAAAACATGCCTCAGCAAGAAACCACCCAAAAGACCTCTACATTCCCGAAGCAAGTATATATGTTGCCAAGGTTCACGAAGGCCGTCAACCAACACATTAACAGCTGTAAGAGAATCAGATTCTACAACTACATTATCGAGAAGAAGCGAGTGACACAGCTGAAGACCTTCACGAAGGGCCAAAATCTCAGCTCTCATATTCGTACCATGCCCATAATCACTTGAAAATGCACAAACAAAGTTCCCCGAAGCATCACGAATCACCCCTCCTCCTGTACACCTCCCATCCTTTGAAGAGTCGTCTGTATTAAGTTTGTAACCAACAATCGGAGGAATCCATCGAACCCACTTGCCTCTTTTAACAGGCACCGAATTAACACTCAACTGAAAAGATTGGATAGCTACACATGCAGCCCTACCACTTCTAGTTTATGGAACAAAGCAAAGGTTGGCTTCTCGAACACCTTCGAAAATCCAAGAGGCTATTCGGTCCTTGATCATCCTAGAGTCATCAAAAACCGCCACACAACGCTCCTTCCAAATCTCCCAACATGTAATAGCAAAGATACTAAACATAGTAACGCCAAGTTGAGAACGCAGTGTAACAAGAGACCAAACTGAGAAAATATGGTGAAGGCTCTCATACTGCGAAATTAACAGGAAACGAGTCGCAAAACTTGTCCATAATTGACGAGCAATATGAGAGTCAACGAACAGATGAGTAATGGATTCCACCGAATGAAAATCAACACAACAACGACATTTGGAAGCTAACTGAACATGGCAAGCTTGAATATTAACATCAAGAGGCAATGCATAATGAAATTGCTTCCAAAGGAAACAACTCACTCGCATAGGTAACCATTTCTGCCAAATGATTTGAGCCCACCTCTGAGACTGACCATGCTCCATGTGATGATGCAAGAAAGCGCTGGCCTTGAAGTCTCCCGAAGTAGTAAACTCATAAATCAATCTGTCAGGAATTGTATCATCACATCTAATATGTTGTACCCGGTGCCGAACAACCTGAGGCACAATCTGAACCAAACTATCATACTGCTGCATTGCCGAAGCCACCGAAAGATTTCTATCCACTGGAAGAGGCCCGATTAGACGAGTACCGCACCAATTATCATCCCAAAATGAGATGTTTCCTCTACCCACAACCCAACGACTTGAAGCCTGAACCAACGGCATTTGATCCAAAACAGCCCTCCAAGACTTAGAGACGCACCGAAATCCAACGTCCTGATGTAAGCCATATTTTGCAATGCAAAATTCAGCCCACTGACCCTAGTGATTAAGAACATTCCAAGCAAGTTTGGCATGCAATGAAACCATAATCTGATTCAGAGATCGAATACCCAAACCCCCTTCATTCAGAGGCCGACAGACTTGATGCCAAGCTATCCAATGAAATCGATTGTTTCCCCGATCACTCCAAAGAAAATTCGCCATTTTCTGCTCAATATTACGGAGAACCAACTTACAAACTTTTAACGCCACCAAAGCATAAACCGGAAGACTGCATAAAATCGCTTTAATAAGGATAACTCTCACACCAAACGATAACAAATTATTCCGCCAATTATAAATCCTTCCCGTTACCTTCCTCTCTAACTCCTCGAAATAAACTCTCCGAAGCCGACCTTTATATAGAGGAAGACCCAAGTATTTCAAAGTCCAAGTCCTATGAGTAAAACCCGACCAACCTTTGATTCTCAAAATCTGTCGATGAGAGCATCTATGCGATAAATAGAAACCACTTTTGCTTGCATTAACTCGCTGACTAGACGATTCTTCATATGCCCGCAAAATGTTCTTCAAACCCATAATCGACCTCTTAGAGCCATTACAAAATAACAGCATATCATCGACATATAGCAAATGAGTGATTAAAGGACCCCTCCGACCATGAATGAAAGGCAGAAACAGTCCACGCAAAACAGCCCTGTCTAGATTATGCGACAGAACCTGCTGAGCTAGAATAAAAAGCATAGAAGAAATCGGATCACCTTGCTTCACTCCCCGTCCAGACTTTGAAGAAACCTGAAACAGTTCCATTAATCTTAAAGGAATACCAGCTATTAGAGAGCAAATTATAAATCAGATTTCCAAAACCCGAACTGAAGCCAAAAGCCCTCATTGCACGCGCCAAAAAACTCCATTCCATTCTATCATAGGCCTTTGACATGTCAATCTTGACAACCATATTACCTCCCCGAGTCTTATAGTCGATGCGCTGAACCAACTCATGTGCCAACAGAATATTATCTTGAATACTTCGACCCTTAACAAAGCCAGACTGATGAGCAGAAGTTAACCTCGGAAGAAGAGAAGCCAAACGAGTGGATAAAATCTTATATATTAACTTCGCAACAAAATTACAAAGACTTATCGGTCGTAAGTCACTTAAATTATCCGGCTTCTCCACCTTCGGTAGGAGAACTACCAAAGCTGAAGACAAACCCCGATGAAGCACATTCCCTTTAAAAAAGTCCCAGACTGCTTCCAATACCTCCTTCTTAATAATCGTCCAGCACCTTTGAAAAAACCAACCGGTGAAACCATCCGGCCCCGGAGCACTATTAGGATTAAGGGATTGAATCGCAGCCCAAACCTCATCCTCGTTTGGCAACTCAGACAAGAAATTATTATCTGCTAAAGTAACAGTAGAAGGAAAGTCATATAAATCATGAAGACTGAAGACATTACCTCTTTTGGTTAAGAAGACTTTCAAGTTGTAACGCCTGCAAGCTATATCTTTGCTCTATTTAGGAATATCTGCCTTTGCATCACTGCATCTCTGATGTCTGTCCTGCTGCAGTCATTTTACTAAGCGCCGAAATACACTTAATGCATTATAATGTTGGATTCAACCTCTCCATTTTCAGTCCAACGGTCCTGAAGATCTCCCTTGGTATATATTCAAGTCTTGAAGATCTGATCAACACACATCTCTTGCGCATTCAATACTCAAGCTTCATCTTCAATACTCAAGCATTCAAGAGATCAAAGGACAAGAATTAACACTTTACCAAACATCATGAAGCTACAGATCTGCCAGTCTTTACTTACTTTCAGCTTCTTCTAGTTTGAAATTAACTATTCTTTACTTTAGCACTTGAGAGAACAATTATTCATTGATTGTTTCACTCATCATTAAACATTTGGTTGAAAACTATTTTTGTGCACGATCCATTAAAGATCTATCTCTCTCACCTGGTGGATAAACAAGTGCACCTTTCAAAATCCAAAGCTAACCACTTTGGTAGTTGACGTAGTATTATTCATAGTACGAACCACTTCTAAATCCTCTCGAACTATTTTGTTTGAATTGTATTTGCTTACTTTGCCTTTAATTATAACTGCTACTATTCTTACTGTTTAAAGTCTATTGCTGAGTCTTTCAAGGGCAGCAACCTTCCATCTGTTTCATCTTCTCTATTTCCACTGCCCTAATTCTTCTTAAGAGTTAGGTATTTTCAAAAGAAGAAGAACACTTTGTAAAGTTTTTTTAAAGTAATTTTAAAAACACAACTAGGCTATTAAACCCCTCTTTTTAGCCTAGATTGAGCCTGTTTGGGACCAACACTTATGATAAGCCGGTAGGTAATTCCATGTGGTATAATAATAATTCGTTGGTTTATATGTGGCTTTGGGTTATAAGAGTTGAAATATGATGATACTTAGTGGTTGTATATTGTATTTGTATACTACATGTGAATATATGTGATATTAACGGTGATAGGAATTTTATTATTATTTGATAATTAATATATGAGTACGATATACTTGTTGGGTATGAAGTATAGATATGACTAGTATACTATTGGGTACACATCATCTTTTCATTGGTCTTAGTACGTTATCATTATATGAGAGTATTACGTGTACGGATCTTGCTGTAAGTATAGTTGTAGTTGCGAAAGTAATGGGTCCTCCTATTTAGTATGGTGGTGTTGAATTATGATTATGATCGTGTCCATTATTAGAAGGGATAACATACTTGATATGCTTGCATAGAAAAACTTAATCGTTGTTGCATAATGCTTATACCATGTTTATCTGTTACATCATTGTATGAGACTGATTTAGAGGATGCTATATTTTATTCATGAACCCTCGTATTCTTACGACGGAAGCTTTTGAAGCTAATTTAGTAGGCGCCCTGAATTGGTGGTCAAAGGATATTCGTCGGTGAACTAGGTTGGTAGATTGTAGGGTAGAAATTGACTAAACCTATTACCAAACAGGATGGACAGTAAAAAGGAATGAAATGTTTCGAATGATGAAAATGTGTGCTCCTGTGTTTTAACCACAATTGGGAAATCGTGAGTGTGATCGCATTATTTTGAATGTTGGGTTTGCTTGTGTTAGGAGTGCGTTGTGGAAACAGTCTTCTCTTTGTTGTGTATTGCTCTATAGGCAATCTTTGCTTTTTATGATCTTCAAGAACCTTTGGTAATTGAGTTTCATGTTGTACTCCCGGAACAAATAGTTTCGGTAGTTAGATGTTTAGAGTGTTATTCGAATATGCTTTTGTGATATGAGAGGTATTTGCGTGGTTACTTGATATAGAGAAATGTTGCGAGTGCTATTGTGACTCAAGTTTCAAGTTTTAAAAAGTTTTATGATATAATATTGTGAGTTATATGATAATGACATGATTAAATTGTTATAAAGCATGCTAATTGGAAAAATCGAAGTTTAATTTTAAAATGTAGCATATTGTATATTGACGAGTTGAACATGTTGGATTCTTGCTACAATGAGGTTGGGAGTTGGCAATTTGCATGGTATGATTAAGGAAGTATGAATTGGTAGTGTTTTAATTGGTATGTTTTGGTCATGTGTTGGTTTTGGGTTAATTTTAGTTAGCTTATTGGTAGAATGGCCAAACGTGGCCGCATCCACCCTGGGGAAGTGATCGCATTGCCCACATTTCATTGAGTATCACGCCGGAAGATGAGAGCCAATGTAGTTGTTTTCTCGATGTGTTGTGGTCGAGTGTTGACCAAGTGTTGGTATTCGTTGTAGTTGAGAATTCGAGGATGAATTCTTTTTAAGGAGGAGAAGGTGTAAGACCCCGGATCCAAAGGTACCGTACATACTTGATATACATTCATGATTCCTATTTGCCTTGAATAATTTTCAAATTATGAGAGTCTAGAGGTGTATGGTAGCCACATTGAGACCAAAACCTTGTTGATATATGTTCCATGGTCGTTGACTTGCTAAAGACACAAGTCATAACTTGGCATTGGAAGGATCTAGACTCGGTCGAGAGTTTACTAGCGTAATTCTTTCCCGTGATCTTAGTTATACCCTAGGTCTTCGTGGAGTTTTCAATAGTGTTCTCATATGTGTTATAGCTCTTGTCGGACATGTTCTCTAAGTCTAATTGTGCTTTTGGTGTTATATGTATCGTATTCGTCTTTATTGCGATGCGCGAAACCGAGTCTTGCGTACGTCGCGTCGTTTGGAGTTTTGATACTCTGGGTTGTTGTGTGATTTCATAGAAGTATTCTACTCTATATCTTGGACCCTTGAATTTCTGTTAATCATGCTTTGATACTTGTCCAATCGTTGGTTCGTTCATTGTTACAATCGTTGGTTAGTACACCTTGTTTCGTTTTCCTTTCGAGTTGTTTAGTATGTTGTTCGACCACCTCAACCAAACATTTAGTAGGTTGTTCAGCCACCTCTATCGAACATTTAGTATGATGTTCGGCCACCACTACAGAACTTTTAGTTTGATGTTCAGACATCGCTACTAAACGGTTGTTCCCCTGTTACTAGCAGATTTGCTATTTTGACGGATTTTACCTAAACACCCTTAATAAACCCCACCCCATTTGGTCATGTGAGATCCTTGGAGGGAAAATTGGTCCCTTAACATTACATATCAGATCTAAAACCTCACCCTACACTTCATTCTTGATCATCCAACGTTGAGAATAGAGAGAGAGTGTGTGTGTGTGTGTCTGTGTGTGTGTTCTTGGTGAGGAGAGTGTATGTTTTGGTGATTCCTGTTGACTCAAGCATCGAAATGACGATCTGAGACCACCGTTGGAAAGCCTTTGACATGTAGAGTCTCCTCCACCGATCAATTCTTCATTTCTCTAAGGTTCGATCATCCATACAAGTAAGTTACTAAACCCTCTCTTTTTCTCTCTATCTCAAAGTCATGCTAGGATGCTAAGGAAGGATTGTACTTGCTTCAATGAGGTATTTCTTGTGAGAATCATGAATTTGGTTGGGTTTATCATTTGTGTATATGAAGGATTGATTGTAGATGGGTTTATTGAGTTTAATTGTGCCTATTGAAGTGTTTATAAGTTGAAATGCTTGTTTTTGGGTTTAAGAACCCGGATGAATAATTAACCCCAAATTTATCGTGTGATGAAGGATTGAATGTTAATGTTTGGACTCAATGGAGTCAAATAGAGTTTTTATAGGTTTATGTGACTCCTAGGATGGGATCCTACGACGTTTTGAGAACATTGAGTTTCATTTGCAAAAATCCAGAGTTTTTGACATTTAGGGGAAATTGGGTTCTTAAGATATTGATGATTTAGGACTTCATGATAAATCCTCATGATTGTGTTAGTAAGGTAAAACATCCTTATACGGAATTCTACAATGGTTAGATTGCGAACTAATGAGAGTGTCAGAATGTGGGGAAACCTCCTTTGTGAATGATAGTGCACCGACATGTTAGAAAATCTAAGATGTGACCCTTGTTTGATTAATGGTGAATGGGGAACGACTTTAGATAATTGTTCCATTATAATTGTGGTGAAAGTGAGCTACAGGTATTTGACGTTTTAAAGACTAAAGTGTTAGTCCGAAGTTATAATTGTTAACTATTTGAACATGGTCTTGAATTGGTAACTCATGTGGAATATTTGATAAGTTATTAATGGTCTAATATGATTATAGTGATGTTGGTATTGTTGAGAACACATATGGGATAAATGGTCTTGAGAATAAATTGACGTCATTATGAGAATACTTGATTATGTTGTTTTGAAAGGTAACAATGACTTTACTTCATGAGTCGTTGCATCCTTGTGTATTTACGTGATTATGGAAGTATTGATGAATTATGTGAACAATATGAGATCTTGTGAATAACATGTTGTAAGCTAACAATGACTTTACTTCATAAGCCATTGTATCCTTGGGTATTTATATGATTGATCGATGTATTTTATACGTCGATTTTATATGCTTCTGTGACTTGAATTAGGCTATTTCATGAGTCTTTTGAGTACTAATATATGTTTTTGGTGAGTTTTGTAAGTTTCAGGATTGTTCGTGAAAATACGCGAAACTCCAGGGTTTTAAGTGCAAATTACAAAGAAAGAAGAATTGAAGAAAATAAAGTCTGTCATTCTGGACACCTTGCGGACGCAAGGTGCCTCAGACCTTGCGACCGCAAGGTAGGCAGTATCGGTCCCTAAAGCCAGCAATCGAAGAGCCAAGAAGCACACACACTGGAGACCTTGCGGACGCAAGGTATCCAGCACCTTGCGACCGCAAGGTAGGCAGAATGCTCAATTTTCGGGTTTTCACACAGTCATTCAATTCAATCACAACTCCCAAGTATATATAGAATCAGATGCCGAGCTTAGGAGAAGGAGGACGGCTGAAAGCTCTCTTTACATAGATTTTAGGTAGATTTAGATTGTATAACATAATTAGGTTTTGTAATTTCAAGTATTGAAGATCAAATCATGTCTTCCATCATCTTCATGTGCTGTTCATCGTCTATGATGAACTAAATCATCCCTAATCTAGGAGGTGGGAGGTAACTTGTATCAAATTTATGTTTTGATTCTTATATATATGTCTATTCAATGCTTGTTGATTGTGTTGTTTATCAATCCCTCTATTATTTCGCTTTGAACAAATGAATGTAATCGCAAATAATAAAGGCTTAGAGGTGCGGATACCTGCATGACCAAGTGCATATGTCGTACACTGGCTCACCAACACAATAAATTGGACCTATCGAAGCACGAGAGTGATAAGTTAGGACCAGGTTCTTACATGATCTAGGTGACAGATAGATCATAAATCTAGGTGTGACTAGATTACGTTCTGTGCTTAGGATATGGAATGGGTGAATTTTGCGGGGATGGAGGTGAACCAATTGTTCAACAGACCATATCTATTTTTAGTGAACGAACCCCAAGACATTGAATGACATTATTATGAATTGAACATAAAGGAGATATAAGTGAAACCGTAAGAATCCTAGATTTCCACTCACCATAAGATCTTCATATCGTTATTCTTGTCTAATTAGTTAACATCTATAACTAGTAATTTAGAGTAGAATTAAACATAAAAACCCCCTTAGGTTAATAATTTGCTATCTATAACCGCACTTGTTCGTGATCACTTGTCTCGTGGGTTCGACCCTTGCTTCCGAGTCTATTCTATAATAGTCTTGTACACTTGCAAGGAAATAGATAAATAAAACATCGATCAAGTTTTTGCGCCGTTGCTTGCCGGGACAAGCTAGTTCACGTAGTTAGTTTGTAGGTAGCGTAGTTTTTAATTTAATTTAGTTTTTAGTTTAATTTTCTGTTGTTATAAAAATAAAAATACAAAAAGATTTTATTTTATTTTGCCTTAATAGTTAGTTGTTTTTAAATTGCTTTTAATTAATTTTTATGCAAGGTCGTAGATCTTTAAATCTGAATTGGTAGACTTAGATCAAGAGATAAATATTGTTAAAAGATACCAAAGATATTTTGAAAATCTAGTTTTCGAGCCGATAATCAAGATAATCGAATCGAGAGGATCCTCTGGTTGATCCTACAATGGAAGATAATAACAATAATCGTAATCACGAAAACCTAGTTGACCCGGTCAATAGGAATCAAAGACAAGAAGAGCACGCAAGAAGAAATATGGAAGTAGTTGTAAATCAAAGAACTATTAATGATTTTAGTAGACCTTCATTAAATGTGGTAACATCATGTTTAGTATTGCGGATCTTTGTTAGGAATTTCGAACTAAAAGGACATTATTTTAATGCCATACCATCTTTTCATGGGATGCCTAATGAAGATCTGTCGGTTTCTTAAGAGAATATGAATACATGATGAGTACTTTTCCTTTAGGAGGGTTAGCGAAGATCAAATTAAAATGAAATACTTTCCCGTGCATTAAAAGAATTGGCAAAGAGATGGTTTATGAACCTAACACCAAAGCAGTGTTTTTACTTGGGCACAATTATATGATTTGTTTATGAGCAAATTTTACAAACATGCATCTCTTAGTATAGAAAACAAATCATGTCATTCCAAAATGAACCAGGTGAAACATTCCATGAGTCATGGGATAGATTTAAAAATATGCTTATTATGTGTCCTCATCATAATTTGGCTCAACATGTGTTAGTGCTTCAATTCTATCATGGTCTTTCGCCAGTTTACAAACTATGGTTGATAGTGCATTGGTGGTTCTATTAATAGAATGACACCGAAGCATTAGAAGAATTATTTGAGATGCTAAGTATTAATTCCCAACGAGAAAAGTGCTAGAGGTAAAAATAGGAGCCTATATCAATTGCAAGATAATTCAAATACACAAGCTCAATTTGAAAATTGGCAAATTCAAGAAGCATGTGCTCTATGTGGATTATATTCTCATGCTACTAATTTTTGTCCGTCAAGTGCTATGTATTACGAACAGGCTAATGCTATGAATATGTACCCTCAGGCCAAGGAATGATCCATATTCCAATACATATAATCTGGTTGGAGGAATCATCCTAACTTTTCTTGGGGAGGAAATAAGCCTTTGCAACCTCAACAATTCCAACCTCAACCACCACAACCTCCACGGTTGCAAAATCAAAATCAAAATCGGTTGAGAATTGAAGAAGTTCCCAAGCAAGAAGTAGCTAGTAAAGGTCAAGCATCGTTGATGAAGTACATGCTTGAAGAAATTGAAAATCGAAGAAACATATCGAAAATTCAGAAGCAAATAAAAGAGAAGAAGGGAAGTTCCTAGTCAAACCGAGAGCAAGCTAAGTCAATCACCGTCTGCGAGAAGTGGTAAGGTGATAGGTGAAGAGGTAAGTGATTCGATCCTCCTTCTAATATGCATGCCAGTAGGAAAATTAGAAAAAGTAATAGAAAAAGAAATTGAAAAAGATAGTGATAGTGATAAAGTGATTGATGATTTAAGTAATCAAGAGGTAGAAAAAGAAAAGAAGTAGAAGTAGAGTTAGAAGTTCCAAATAAGGAACAAGAAAAAGAAAAGAAATTCAAAATAAAGACAACACGCTTGAAGTAGATAAAGAATTAGATCAAGAAGAAGAGGAACCTTATGTGGCTCCACCACCTTATGTTCCTCCAATTCCGTTTCAAGAAGACTTATGAAAAACCGAATGGACAAACAATTCACGGAAATTTATAATATGTTATCCAAAGTAAATGTAAATTTACCTTTGCTTAATGTTATTAAAAATATTCCAGATATGCAAAGTTTTTCAAAGATCTTCACTCTAAGAAACACAAGTTTGAAAACAACGAAAAGATTGTTGTTTCGAAAACGTCGGTTCGTTTTACAACCGAATTACCACCTAAGTTGAAGGACCCGGCAGTTTAATATTCAAGTTTCCTTGGGAGACTCTAAAAAGATGAAAGCAATGCTAGATTTAGGAGCAAGTATTAACTTGATGCCTTTCTGTCTATAAACAATTAGGTCTAGAGAACTAATAAAAC